>CM055120.1:356118992-356521492 GCA_029206835.1 Rana muscosa
ATGGATGCGGCTGAAAAGGGAGACGAGGACGGCTTCGGGGGCCCCGATCTAAGGTAAGTGATGCATAATGAGCTATTATGCTAGTCATATTAGCTCATTATGCCTTTCTCTTACAGGTGGTTATGGGGGAAAAAAAAAAAAAAAAATATAGGGTTTACAACCACTTTAAGGCGGCTTTCCACACTGAAAGCGCTGGCCGTCAGCGGTAAAATGCTGCTCGTTTAAGCTTTTCGGCCGCTAGCGGGGCACTTTTAACCTCAAAAAAGGGGTTAAAAAAAAAAAAAAAACTTGTGTTGCGTCGCTTTCCAGGCGCTTCGTAAGCGCTGCCTATTCATTGCAATGGGCAGGGGCGTTTTGGGAGCACTGTATAGAACGCTCCCAAACCGCCCCAAAGATGCTGCTTGCAGGACTTTCCGAACGTCCCGCAAGTGCACTGCCTGGGTGTGAAAGCACCCTTTGCAGAGAATGTGAGGCAGTTTTCAGGCGCTATACAGGCTCTATTTCTAGCGCTAAAACGCCTGAAAACTGCCTCAGTGTGAAAGGGCTCTTAGTGTGTTGTCAGCGCACCACAGAAAGTAAGGAATGGTCCTATACTCAGGAAGCTTTCAATTTCAGTCACATTGTACAGCAGTCATTAATAGAAGGTAGAGCTGCACGATTCTGGCTAAAATGAGAATCACAATTGTTTTGCTTAGAATAAAGATAATGATTCTCTCACAATTCTCGTGGTGTACCATCTTCTTTCACATTATACAAAACAAATTGGGCTAACTTTACCGTTTAGTTTTTTTTTTAGTCATTAAAGTGTTTTTTTTTTTTAAATAGCGTTTGAAAAACCGCTGTGCAAATACGGTGTGGCATAAAATATTGCAACAACCACCATTTTATTCTCTAGGGTCCCTGCTAAAAAATATATATCATGTTTGAGTGTTCCAAGTAATTTTCTAGCAGAAAATAATGATTTTTACTTGTAAGCAACAAATGTCAGAAAGGTTTTGGTCTTTAAATGGTTAAACTTCCCTCATCTACACGCCAGAGTTCTTTCCTTTGATAAAAGAATGAAAAGATACTTTGTTTCTTAGTGTGTTGTAATAAAACTTGTCAGGCTGCCTGGATTTTGTTTATTCAGCTGTGAGAACTCTCTGCACTTGTTAGAAAGAATCGTGACATGCTGTTTTGAAGATCGGGAAGGGAAAAGATAGCGATTTCGATTCTTAACGATTAATCGTGCAGCTCTAATAGAAGGCCTTTTCGCAGGTTTGTGCAGAACAGATATGTTTCTGTACTTCTGTAATTTTTTACCAAACAGGAGACAAAACATTTGCAAATGTTTATGTATTGAAGAGGTGCACGAAATAGTTTTTTTTTTTTATTCTGTCCATAAAAAAAAGGAGACATGCCATTTCACTTGCTGAGAACATTGCACACATACAAAGGTCGGACTAATATAGTATATAGTACCTGCTTTAACAGTTGCAGTTCATCCTCCAGCTCCCGAATTTTCTTTGCCTGTTTTGTAACTGTGTGCTCATGCTCCTTTTCCTTCGATCGCAGCTTCTTGATAATATTGGAATTTTGCAGCTGTTGTTTAGAAAGCTTCTCCCCTGTCACAGCAGGAAATGTTCAGATGGTTAAGGATAAAAGCACTCTATCAGTTCTTGCTGCTAACTGATGTATGACTGCTGACATTTACAACTGTACAATATCTAGTGACATTGTATTGCGGACACTGGAGGTGGAAACAAATGCTGCATGCTGAAAAGGGCGACTTCAGACATAATCCTACAATAAAAACTGCCTGGAAAAAAAAAATAAGGGCCCCTTAAAGAGGCCCTGTTGCCAGACCTCTTGTTTCAAAAGAAATATTTATTTAGGATTATATGTGCATTTAACATTTTCTATGCATGTTATTAGCCTGTAAAGTTCTCCCTTGTGTAGGCATTCAAAGGCCCTGAAGCTGCTGCTGGGTGACCCCATCTTATATTTGATTTTAGAAGCCACAGCAGACTCTGAGTCAAGCAAGACTCTATAGTATTCCCTTCCGCTCCACCTCTGGTGGCTACTTAAAAGGTTATGTAGGATGAAGGAGCTGGGCCAGCACAGGGAGTAATTAGACACTCCCGGAAGAGAGGGCTATAATGTGCAAAGAGATAAGGGGCTATGCTTCAGAAATCAACCCTCCTGGAGCAGTTACATTTTCTAGCAAGTTCATAGGCACACTGCATGTGAATAAAAGTAATTAGTTAAAAAGAAGAAACGAACAACGTAAGTAAGCAAATAAATATGCTTGATTTAGGAGACATAATAAAATCAATGGATGAGTAAGTCTAATAATGAAAAATAAAATGTATTCATGCAGATGTGTAAAGCTCTAAGGCTCCACTTTAATTTGCTCACCTTCTTCCATGAGCCCGTTGATTTGCTCATCCTTCTCTCTCATTATCTCTGCTGCTTCGCTAGAGTTCAGCCGTGTGGCTAGCTCCTCCTTCACAGTTTTTACTTCCTGAGAATTAAACAAAAATGTAAAAACTATTGCTAATCTACAATTTTAATGTCATTCTGCGGAGATTTAACCATTGGTTGTCCACTCATTTTACAGCCCATCAAAATCAATATGCTCCTATTGGGATTGCTGTCAACAAGCACGCAAAGTCGAGCTTAAGCTTTGAATGAAGTTTAAACAGTTTGTTTGTACCTAGTTGGTGCAAATGATTTTTTTCACCAAGACATAAAGCGTCTCTCAGCACTGTATGGAATGTATGTAGACTTCAGGCTGCGGAGCCATTCACAGGGAGATTTATATTTTCTGAATGAATACAAAGCTTCCTCTGATTGGACGAGGCAGGCGGATGACATAACACCTTTCCACCTTGTCCATTCAGAGGAAGTTTTGTATCAATTCAGAAAATACAAAGCTGCCTGTGAATTGCTGAGCAGCGCAGAGGCTACATACAGTGCCGAGTGCCTCTGCATGTCTAAGGTTCACGCTAATGCAGTGTGGGAAACGCTGAGATCTGCCCGTGTTTTTCGCAACACATTCAAATCTCACGGCCCTTGACCTGCTGTGGATGTCAGTGAAATCTTAACGACACCCCAAAGGCAGGTCACAAATGCAGTGCGTTTGCCGTCACCGGATCCCACAGTACAATAGTACCATACAATCTGGGTGCAGTGTGGCTCCAAAATTGCTGCATGCACGAATTTGGTGCAAAGCGATGCGATTTGATCCCATTCAAAATGAAACAATCAAATCGCACTGCACCGAATCGCAAAACTGCGGTGATCTGTTCTGAATAATTCTACCTGACTGTGACAGAGACACTTTGGGTACCAAGGTAAGGATTCCCCTGCACTGATCCCATTCCATTTTTATTTTCCAGCCAAGCATATCGGATTGGAGGTAGGCGGAAGTAACCAAAACACAAGTCCATTTACCCATGCCAGTCCATAGGGGTGAATGGGGGGAGAGACAGTTTCCAATAAGGAAGTGACTGCCCTGGACTTCAACAAAATGGCGGCCTCCAGCAAGAAGAAACAGCAATGCTGGGGGAAATTTACAGCACACACTCATTTTGGTAGGATAATTAACCACTTCAATACTGGGCACTTCCCCCCCCCCCCCTTCCTGCCCAGGCCAATTTTCAGCTTTCAGCGCTGTCACAATTGCACAGTCATGAAACACTGTACCCAAACAAAATTTTTATAATTTTTTTCACTCAAATAGAGCTTTCTTTTGGTGGGATTAGATCACCACTGGGGTTTTTATTTTTTGCGCTCCGAATAAAAAGAAAAAATGAACATTTGGAAAAAAAATAAAAAAAGGTTTTTCTTCGTTTCTGATACAATAATTTGTAAATAAGTATGTTTTCTCCTTCACCAACGAGCACTGATGAGGCAGTACTGATAGGCATAGGCGGCACTGATGTGTGGCACTGGTGGGCACTGATAAGCAGCACTGATCAGGAGGTGCTGCCAGCCAATCATGATTGGCACAGAGTGTCATCCTAATGGGCACCGATTGACATTGCTGGTGGTCTGAAGTGGGTATCCTCGATGGATCTGCATGGATAAACAATGCCCCCCCCCCCCCCCATCAGGAGAGCAGCTGATCGGCTCTCCTCTACTCGCGCCTGTCAGTGCGAGTGGAGGAAGAGCCGATATATGGTAAAGCTGGACACAGCTGATCACATGGTAAATAGCCTACGTCAAAGGTTTTTTACCGGGATTGGAGATGCGGTGCGTCAGACTGACGCACCAGACCACCGATCGCCATGCTGCACGCCCCCGCGCTACTGGCTTATCCTGCTGGACATCATATAACGTCCAGTCAGGATAATTAAACCACTTTGCTTAATTCATATTGCTATATGGCGGGCGGGAAGTGGTTAATAATGTGGAATGTATGTTACTTTGTTAAAGAACATGAATTGTAATCAAACTGTTATGGGTAGAGTTAAACAACTTGTTGTTGATTTGTCAAGCCATAGAGGAGTGTATATAGATAGGTTCCCAACACCCTACAGTACTACTCAAGTGGTTAATAACTCGTATACCTTTTTCGCAGTATCCCGCTCTTTACATGCTAGCTGCGCCCTTCTCTCGGCTTCTGCAATTCGATGTGTGAACTCGTCTTTTAACAATGAAATGCTGCTGCTTTCCTCCTTAACCCTGACCAGTTCACTGCAAAGCAAGACAAAGAAAGCAAAAAGGATCAATAGCTGAATAGATAATACCAACAATACCTCTTAGAAGTTCAACTTTAGGCAAACATATTTAATTTTTCTTCCCCTGTACATAACACCCTTTTTTTTTTCTTTTTCTTTTTTTAACGTGCCCAATCCAGAAATCAGAAAATTTATCTTTAAATCCCCTGTATGGTCATTACATGGGCTGTGGTGTTCTTCAGGCCA
Source organism: Rana muscosa (assembly GCA_029206835.1). Taxonomy (NCBI): domain Eukaryota; kingdom Metazoa; phylum Chordata; class Amphibia; order Anura; family Ranidae; genus Rana; species Rana muscosa. Next base: position 356,123,903 of record CM055120.1, read on the forward strand.
CAGGAGCCAGAAGGAGGGATCTTAAGAGTTGGCCCTGTTTCAGTGCCTACAGATGCAGGGCACCAGACTACAGTTCCCATGAGCTTCCTATCTAGAGAGACAGTCAATGGGCAGACTCTTTGAAACTGTAGTTGGCACTGGGGGCATCGAGGAGAAGACACAAACTGTGAAAACACTGAAGGCCTTCTTAACATGCATGAAAAAGCAGTGCTTCAGTCCTTGTGGCTACAATGCTGAACAATCTGACAATGTTGCAGTGATTTTACTTTTACCCTTACATTTAGCAGGGTTGTCCTGTTATAGGAACGTTTGTTTACTGGCACCACTGCAATACAAGCCCTCAGTTATGGCACGGTGCTCTGAAGGTCCTGCACGGTATGCTGGACCTTCAGAGCGCATGCGCCAGTGACGTCACCCGCTCAATCCAGGGTGAATATCTCCTAAACCGCAATTAATTTTACCCACGGGTAAGCCTTAGTATAGGCTTACCTACAGGTAAAAAAATAAAAATAAATAACAAAGTGGACTCTTACTACCGCTTTAAATGGACGCGATAAATACAAAAATAAAAAGATTTAAAGAAAATCAGCTAAATAAATTCCAGGTCTAGTGTAAGGTCACCGTACAGATTTTCTGTAAAGGTGAACTTTTATTTTATTTTAACTACTATAGTTCTACTACAAGAAAAGGTTTTAATCATAGGTCCATTTAAAAACTCTGTTGGTCTTAAAGTGGTTGTAATGCCACTTTGTAAAGTACATGCAATCCCCTGTTAGATAACGTTCTATGCTTCAGTGTATGTTCTTTGAAAAAATATGCCTATTTCTACCTTATTTCATAGCACTGCTCTGCACGCTCACGTGACTGCCCGCTGCTCCCTTTTCCGATCTGACAGCTACAGGGGGCGGAGAATCCCTCGCTGTCGGGAGGAGAGGAGCAGTCATGTGAGCACCGAGCGGCACTATGAAAGAAGGTAGAAATGGGCATTTTTTATTTTATTTACAAAGAACATACACTGGAGCATAGGACAATTTCTAACAGACGGGATTGTATGTACTTTACACAGTTATTTCATCAGTAGGAGGGGGAGGGGCCGGCACTGTCACTAGCTGACATGCAGGGAGGAGAGACAGTGGATGACGGAGGCATGTCACCTTACCACAGTGTCAAGGCTCAGCAGCCATGATAAACCGTGGTCAGTTTACAGAGGGGAAGGGATAACCAGCCAGGTATTTCAGGCGATAGAAAGGGCCAAATTACACAGCACAAGCACTGTGCTCTATAACATGCTTTAAAAGGAACAGGATCTATTTTTTTTTAGGGTTACAAACACTTTAACCACTTGGCCTTCGGGATTTAGCCCCCTTCATGACAAGGCCATTTTTTGCGATACGGCACTGTTACTTTAATTGACAATTGCACGGCCGTGCAACACTGTACGCAAATAAAATGTATGTAAATTTTGTTTCCACAAACAGAGCTTTCTTTTGGTGGTGCCAACTGATCACCTTGGCATTTTAAGCTTCCTTATATTCTTGACATTAGGGTTATGTTCCGTCTATTAGGAGAGGACTAAGCAGACATGTTAGATATTTAAAAACATGTAACTATAGCAAAGCTGAACAGGGCGGTCCCTCTGGTCATAACCCCCTCACCCTTCACTCAGCAGCTCAGTTCGTCAAAAAGCAGTACAAACAAGTATAAAAAAGGAGGAGTGGGTGCTGTGTCCGTCCATGGATTTCAGAGGAAAGGATTTTACAGAGAGTACAAAAATCCTATTTTCTCTTTCGTCCATGGACGGACACAGCTTCCTTATATTCTTGACATTAGAGACGTCCTCAAGCAGTGTCAAAAAACCGAGGGGTGGGAAAAGCAATCAAACGAACTTCACCCCAAAACAAACAAACAGAGCCCCTCAACGGAGGAGTTACAACTTTAAACAGTCACCTGCAAAACCTTGCGCCCACCCTTTTTGGGCATAAGCCTGAATCACGATCTGTCTGATCCACCGAGAAATGGTGGCCGACGAGACAGTCAGGCCTTTCTTTGGACCAGTCACCAACACTAACAGTGAGTCTGACCTCCGAAAAGTAGCCGTAGCAGACAGATACACCCGCAGAGCACGTACCACGTCCAAGGATTGTAACACAAGGATGGAAGTACAATGTCCTCATTTAGATGAAAAGCTGAAACCACCTTCGGAAGAAACAAAGGCTGCGGGCGTAGCACTGCTTTATCCTTAAGTAGGATCAAGTAGGGGGACTTGCAAGACAAGGCCGCCAACTCAGAAACCCTCCTGACAGATGTAATAGCCACCAGAAAGGCAACTTTCTGAGAGTGTCAAAAGAGGAATCTCTCCGATGTTCTCAAAAGGGAGGTTTCTGAAGTACAGAGAGCACCAGATTCAAGTCCCACGGAGGTAGTGGTGGTCGAACCGGAGGAGCCACATGTCGGACCCCTTGCACAAATGTACTCACCAGTGAATAAGCCGCCATGGGTCGTTGAAAGAAAAACAGCCAAAGCTGATATCTGCCCCTTAATGGTGCGTAGGGAAAGTTTTTGATCCACTCTACGCTGTAAGAACAGCAGGATCCTGTAAACCAAATATGCCCGTGGACGCTACCCCGTCTCTTCACACACAGAGATGTAGGCCTTCCACGTGCAATGATAGATCTTCAGAGAAGAAGACTTCCGTGCCCTCAGCATGGTGGAAATTACTAAATCCGACAGGCCTCAGTCCCTCAGAACCTGACTTTCAACATCCATGCTGTTAAAGCCAGCGACTGTCAAAAGCAGGATGAAGTATAGGACCTTGCGTCAGAAGGTCCTCTCACATCGGCGGTCCCCAAGGGACATCCGTCACCAGGCGCACTAGGTTGGCGTACCAGGGACGCAGAGGCCAATCTGAGGCAATTAGAATCACCGGAATCCCCTCGGTCTCTACTCTGCGGAGCAGACGAGGAAGAAGTTTCAGTGGGGAAAAAAGGCATAAATTAGCCGATACTGTCCCCACGGAGCCACCAACGCGTCTGTCGCATCCTGCCGAGGGATTTTTTGACCTGGCCACAAACCTCAATACCTACCGATTGAATCGAGAAGCCAGGAGATCCACGTCTGGCGTGCCCCATCTCAGGCAAAGGAGTCGAAACACATCCGGGTGTAGCGACCATTCTCCTTGGTCCAGCATCTGGCGACTTAGGTAGTCCGCTTGCCAGTTTTCTACTCCCGGAATGTATACGGCCGAAAGAGCTGGCACGCTCCGTTCTGCCCACCGCAGGATGTGAGCGACCTCCGATGCTGCAGCCGAGCTTCTTGTTCCTCCTTGATGGTTGATATACGCAACCGCCGTGGCGATGTCCGACTGGATCCTGACTGGACGTCCCTGTAGCCTCTGTGAACATGTGGAGAGGCACTGCCTGATCGCCCGAAGTTCCAGCACATTGATTGGCAGGTGGGATTCTTCCTGCGTCCAGAGACCTTGTGTCGACTGAACACCCCAAACTCCCCCCCAACCGGTCAGGCTGGCGTCCATCGTGATCACCGTCCAGTGAAAGGGAAGAAACTACTTTCCGGACGGAAGACCTGACTAGCTGGCTCACCCGGATTGGACAATCCAGGGACAACGGAGACTTGTCCCACTTGGACAGGATCTCCTTCTGCAAGACTCAAGTGTGGAATTGAGCATACGGTAACTGCCTCGAAAGAGGCTACCATGAGACCCAGGACTCGCATGCAAAAGCGCAGCGACAACCACCTGCGGGATGCCAACAGTTTCACCGCCGCCTGAAGAGTCTGCAATTTTTCCAAAGGAAGAAAATCTCTCGCCTCTGAGGAGTCCAGAATCAAGCCCAGGTATTCCAGGTGCTGAGTCGGCACCAACACCGACTTCTGGAGGTACAGTACTCAACCAAATTCTTGAAGGGTCTGACTTGCCACATCCTCCTCTAATTCTGAGTCTGAAGCAGCTCTCAGAAGGAGGTCGTCCAGGTAGCCCACAATAGCGATTCTTCGCTGTCTCAGCAAGGCCAGAATCGGGACGAGCACCTTGGTGAAAACCCTTGGTGCCGATGCCAGGCCAAAAGAGAGCCACAAATTGGTAGTGATCGTCCCCGACTGCAAAGCGCCAAAATCTCCGATGCCCCACATATATGGGGACATGCGAGTATGCATTCTTGATGTCCAAGGACACCAGGAAATCCCCCAGATGGAGTGCAGTGACCACAAAGCGAACCGATTCCATCCTGAACCTTCATACTTTTACAAAGGAGATGAGGGCCTTGAGGTCCAGGATTGGACAGAGCCCGTCTTTTATTGGGACTACAAACCGATTGGAGTAGAATCCCTGAAACCTTTCCGGCAGCGGCACAGGTACTATTACCCCGCGCCTCAGCAGGTCCTGCACTGCCCCAAATAGGGTGTTCCAACGAGCCAGAAGAAGATGAAGGTTGGGAGGGAAAAATTCTGTTTGGTGGACAAGAAAGAATTCTATCTTGTACCCTAATGAAACCACTTCGCAAACCAACTGGTCAGAAAGCAGGGAGGTCCATCGAGCTGCAAACTCTTGAAGGCGACCCCCCACCCGAGAGTCGGGCGGGGGCAAACATTCTTGCAGTAGCAGATTTGTTTGCAGGCTTGTGTGGCTTGCGAACCCAGGGACGCTTTTGTCCCTCAGCTGGCCCCTTGTCGGCCTGGGAACGCTTACCTGTGGGCCCAGACTGACGGAAAAAACGCTTATGAGCGGAAAAGGAGGGCCCTGGCCTATGGCGTGGCTCCCTACCTTTTCTGGATTGTGGGAGCAGCGTGCTCTTACCCCCAAATCACTTTAGCCAAATCACGCAACGCAGTACCACAGCAGATTCTGAGGCTCTGGAAATTGGGGGAGCTGTGTCCAGGGCTGCATCGCAGACATATTTGAGGCCATGCACCAACTGGTCAGCCAGTTCTACGCAGACTGGGGAAACCTGTTGCTTAAACACCCAGTGCAACAATTTTGCCCATTCAGCAAGTGTCTGACACCAGGGCCGCAGCCAAAACTGGCCGTAATGCTGACCCCAGCATGGTGAACATGAACCGGGCCACCGCTTCGGACCTATCTGCAGGATCCTTAAATGCAGTGGTCCCCTCAACCGGAATCGTGGTTACCTTGTTTAACCTGGATACCGGGGGATCCACAACCGGGGGAGATGCCCATTTTTTCAGAAGGCTCTCCTCAAAAGGGCAACGGACCGCCATGCGTTTTGGGACCGAAAAAGGTCCTCGCGGTCGTTCCCATTCTTTGTCTATAAACTTATCAAAATAAGTTACAAAGGGAAACACCTTAGTAGTGCGGGTCGGCTTGTGGGACCCAAAAGGGACCGACACCTCAGTAGATGCCCCAGCCGCATCCTCCAGCTTAGGGGTTTTTCTCGCACTGCGGTGATAAGTGCTCCAACAAGTGCCTTCTCCTGCGCTGACCCGGACCCAGAGTCTTCCTCACTGTCAGAATGGTCCTGGTCCGCATACTCTGACTCTTCAGAAGAGGGGCCCTGTGTCAAAGCCAGGCCCGAGTCTCAGTCAGAGCTTTCCCCAGAAGATGGTGGGGGCTACTTTTTTACCCCCCTTTCGCCCGCACACCACCTCCACCCTGGCAACACATGATTCCAGGACCGCCGACAAAGCGTCCATAGGTACCGCAGGTGCAGGGGCACCGGTTGCAACTACCGGAATGTCTCGGGAAGAAGCACCAGCTTTTGACGCCATGCTGACCCGCTCACCTGACAGCCAGTCAGGGACTAAGTCAAGGTACAAAAAAGGCCCACCCTCCTAGCTGCTACAGACCGAGGGGTATTCCCAGAGGACTTACTGCCCTGACCAAGGCACTGCGGTCCGCTCTAACTCCTGCACAGTGTGTGCCTGAGGTGATGTGCCGTTCGCACCGCTCAGAATGACAAAACCAGCGCTAGGAGGCCAAAACCAATGTTAAAGCCACAAAAAGATGGCCTCCGGCTGCCTCAGAATAAAAGAGCGCGAGCTACAAGAAAACGGCCGCCTGCTGTATGAGCCATAGAAACAGCGTGGCTACAAGAAAATGGCCGCCAGCTGTATTAGCATTAGGAACAGCGCGGCTACAGGAAAATGGCGCAGATCGGTCTGAGGTAAAAATAAAAGGCCGCGAAAACACTGGGCTTCCGTGCAGAGGCCCCCCACAAGGCAGACCACCCACACTAGAGCGGACCCGGACACACCGGCACAGCCCCCATGCCAGGACCCGGAGCCCCCCCCTCAGGGACCCCCCGGTGAGGTACACAGCAAGCCCAGCAATGCATGAGGAGGAGGGATGGACGTGAGAGGAAAGGGAGGGCGAGAGACCCCCTAATTTGACCACCCCAGGAAAGCCCAGCTGTTCCATCCTGCCAAGACAGGAGGAACCTTACTTACCCGTCGTTACTGCGAGGACTGCTGGACGCGTTCCTGACAGACCCATCACCGAGCAGTACAGAGTGGCTGTCGGCCACGGCCCACTGTGACTCGGACAGCAGTAGCCCAGTCATATGTGAGCCCCGGAGCATATAGCTCACCGGCCACCCTTGGAGCAAACGGGGTATGTCGTGGCCGACCCAGCGCGTAGCTAAAGGCCTGCTCACGCTCGATGGCCGAACTGGGGAGACTACAAGGATCTATATTATCCAGCCTGTCACCCCAGCCGGCAGTTGATAGTAGATCTCAGGATCCAAAAGTCAAAAGAAAAAAAAAGTTCTCCAGGACCAATGGGCCCCTAGGGAGCCAGGTCCTTCTCCTACAATAGGCAGAAAAAAACTGAGCTGCCGAGTGCAGGGTGAGGGGTTATGACCAGAGAGACCGCCCCCTGGGCAGGGCTGTTCAGCTTTGCTATAGTTACAGGTTTTTAAATATCTAACATGTCTGCCTAGTCCTCTCCTAAAAGACGGAACATAACCCTAATGTCAAGAATATAAGGAAGCTGTGTCCGTCCATGGACGAAAGAGAAATATTTTTTTTTTTAAATCGAATATCTTCATAAATTTAGACCAATATGTATTCTGCTACATGTTTTTGTCTACTGTATGTGCCGCCTTTACTAGGGGAAGTGATGGATTTTATTCCCTGCTTTTGCAGGGACACAAAATGTATCCTTTCCCCCTCATCAGACTGGAGAGCTGCCTTGTTTACATAGGCATCACTCCATTCTGAGTCTCAGCCCGACTATTGGCATGTGCTGGTGGACATCCAATGCCCGACACCCGCAGATCGGCTTCTAGCGGAAGTGCAGAATCCTGTATATTTTTGTAATTCTGCACTAGAGTGCCGCCATGTAGCAGTAAATCTGCTATGGGGCGGTCCGGAAGTGGTTAAAGAACCATTTACCAGGATTCACTTTCCTTTTCATATACCGTATATACTCGAGTATAAGCCGAGATTTTCAGCCCTTTTTTTTTCGGCTGAAAGTCCCCCCTCGGCTTATACTCGAGTCAGCGAAATTTTACAGACGTCTGTGATTGGCGGAACACCCAACACAGTGTCTGCTGGGAAACTGAGGATGAGAGAACGTTCGTGATAGGCGGAGAGTGTCTGCTGAGAATCGCCTATCACGGAAGGGACCAGGAAGAGACCCTGGGATTTGAACGATGGACGCCGCAACTTTTTTTCAGGTACTATTTACAATGTAAAATTTAAAGAGTGAGGATAGGGAACAGTGAGGATAGGGAACAGTGAGGATAGGGAACAGTGAGGATAGGGAACAGTGAGGATAGGGAACAGTGAGGATAGGGAACAGTGAGGATAGGGAACAGTGAGGATAGGGAACAGTGAGGATAGGGAACAGTGAGGATAGGGAACAGTGAGGATAGGGAACAGTGAGGATAGGGAACAGTGAGGATAGGGAACAGTGAGGATAGGGAACAGTGAGGATAGGGAACAGTGAGGATAGGGAACAGTGAGGATAGGGAACAGTGAGGATAGGGAACAGTGAGGATAGGGAACAGTGAGGATAGGGAACAGTGAGGATAGGGAACAGTGAGGATAGGGAACAGTGAGGATAGGGAACAGTGAGGATAGGGAACAGTGAGGATAGGGAACAGTGAGGATAGGGAACAGTGAGGATAGGGAACAGTGAGGATAGGGAACAGTGAGGATAGGGAACAGTGAGGATAGGGAACAGTGAGGATAGGGAACAGTGAGGATAGGGAACAGTGAGGATAGGGAACAGTGAGGATAGGGAACAGTGAGGATAGGGAACAGTGAGGATAGGGAACAGTAAGGATAGGGAACAGTAAGGATAGGGAACAGTGAGGATAGGGAACAGTGAGGATAGGGAACAGTGAGGATAGGGAACAGTGAGGATAGGGAACAGTGAGGATAGGGAACAGTGAGGATAGGGAACAGTGAGGATAGGGAACAGTGAGGATAGGGAACAGTGAGGATAGGGAACAGTGAGGCATTGTTGACCCTCGGCTTATACTCGAGTCAGTAAGTTTTCCCAGTTTTTTGTGGCAACATTAGGTACCTTGGCTTATACTCGGGTCGGCTTATACTCGAGTATATACGGTATATGAATTGTGCATGTATGTTACAGATATAAAACCAGCAGTGTGCACACAGCAGAATACCCCTGACATTCACTCACTCTCTGAGATTGTCCACGGTTTCTTCCAAAAGTGCTTTTTCTTTGCTGACAGATAACAGTTGTACCTCCCTCTTCTCCAACCGCGTCGTAAGTTCATCTGTAATCTAAAAGACAACATTTTGTAAAGGAATTCAGTAAAAAAAAAAAATATTCAAAACAAGACAACAAAAATTGATTTTTGCACTCATTGTAAAACATTTTTCTCCAGGAGTTCATTGAAGGACACAGAGGTCTGATGTGTGCCCCAATTAGAACACTGGGGGGGATCCATGAATTAGAATTGGAACATAAACAACATCTAGGGACTGGTATTTTTCAGTCTCTGCAACAAAAGAGACTTAAATTGTACACGCTACTTGATCAGGCTTATGTGAAGCATAAAGAATATGCGCAACCTGTGGCGTATGAACATGGAAATAAGTGTAGTAAAGCACTTGCTCGTTCAATCTCCAAGAAACAATCCAGAACCTATATCCCTGCAGCGACGGCTCCGCCATCAGAGGATCAAATCATTTCCATTGGTTTACAGGCATACCCCGTGTACCTGAGGAGCATTGTCATCCTCTGGTTGTTTGTGAGGCACCCAGCACTGAATATTGAAACATTTCAATCTCTGTAGTCACTGACCCCTTCCACATCTAGATGGTCTCCTCTCTCTCTCTGAGTAGATGCATTGGATCCTCGTTGGAATACTCATATGTGTGGGCTGACTAGTTTGATTGTCATCACCTGCTGTTTTTATCTGGCTGTGGCAGTTACATGTGACGGGTGGATTTTCCTTTTGTTATGTTTAGCTCTAGAATTGAATAAAACCCCTGAAGAAGGGCTCTTGTGCCAGAAACGTTGGGTCAAGTTGTAAGAGCCATGCTCACAGGCATCCACATTCATCAACCTACTATATGGATCTGTAACATATGTACACAACTATATATCTTTTTATGAATATTTTTATATTTAATAAATAATTTTTGTACTTTAATTTCATTGGTTTTTCAGTCACTTATAAAGTCCCATCCTATCTAGGTTTTTTTTGCTTTATATCCCAAGAGTGCAGTGCCCTCAGCGTGGTCTGGTATGCGCCACAGAACAAATCGCATCTACTTTTCATGAGTATTATTCTTCATTATATAATTTAAAGGATTCTAGTCTATCAATACCAGATGGATTTAGTCAAGTGCAATTCTGTGACTACATACAGAGTGTCTTTCGATTCCATTTACACTAGCAGAAGTCACTCAGGCTAGTAAATCATTGAAACCAGGTAAGAGTCCGGGGGCCTGATGGATTTCCCAGAATATTCTATAAACAGTTTGGAGAGCTTCTTAACCCAGTCCTGTGTAACTTGTTTAACGATATTAAAGCAGAGTGCCCATTCACTAAGCAGACCCAGGAGGCGCATATCACTCTTATAGCGAAGCCCGAAAAAGATCCTACTCAGTGTTCTAGCTATAGGCCCATCTCCCTGATAAATGATTTAAAAATTTACCCCAAAATTTCGGCTTTACGCCTACAATCAGTGATACCCTCTTTAATAGGATTGGATCAGGTGGGATTTGTACCAAAGAGGGAAGCTCGGGATAATATTCTGAAGACTAGCCTTCTGATACATCATGCCCGGAGATCTAAGAGTTCGCTCTGTCTGTTAGCCTTAGACGCTGAGAAAGCGTTTGATCGTTTAGATTGGAAGTTTAACCACTTGTCCCCCGCCCACTGTCAATAGACGGCGGGCGGAGGATACTCTCGTTCTGGGAGGACGTCATATGACGTCCTCCCTTTAAAACGAGCTAGGAGGCGCGCGCCGCGTTCACAAGGCCCCGGTGCGCGTGCCCGGCGGCCGCGATTGCCGCCGGGCACTCGCGATTGCCCAGGAAACGAGCAGGAAAGTGGATCTCTGTGTGTAAACACAGAGATCCACGTCCTGTGAGGGAGAGAGGACCGATGCTGTGTCCCTTGTACATAGGGACAACCATCGGTCACCTCCCCCAGTCAGTCCCCTCCCCCCACAGTAAGAACACTTTGAGGGAACATATTTAACCCCTTCCCGCCCCCTAGTGGTTAACCCCTTCCCTGCCAATCACATTTATACAGTAATCAATGCATTTTTATAGCAGGGATCGCTGTATAAATGTGAATGGTCCCAAAAATGTGTCAAAAAAGTGTCCGATGTGTCCACCGCAATATCACAGTCACGATTAAAAAAATCGCAGATCGCCGCCATTACTAATTAAAAAAAAAAAAAAAAAAAAAAAATGCTATAAATCTATCCCCTATTTTGTAGACGCTATAACTTTTGCGCAAACCAATCAATACGCGCTTATTGCGATTTTTTTTTTTACCAAAAATATGTCGAAGAATACGTATCGGCCTAAACTGAGGAAAATTTTATTTAAAAAAAAAAAAATGGGTATTTATTATAGCAAAAAGTAAAAAATAGTGTTTTTTTTCCAAACTGGACGCTCTTCTTTTGTTTATAGCACAAAAAATAAAAACCGCAGAGGTGATCAAATACCACCAAAAGAAAGCTCTATTTGTGGGAAAAAAAGGACGCAAATTTCGTTTGGGAGCCCTGTCACACGACCGCGCAATTGTCATTCAAAGTGTCACAGCGCTGAAAGCTGAAAAATGGCTTGGGCAGGAAGGGGGTTTTCGTGCATAGTAGAGAAGTGGTTAAGGTAGCATCATTGGATCAAATAGGACTCCCAGGAGAGTTTATACAAAAAATAATGGCTCTCTACTCAGCTCAGTCAGCAAGAATAAAAGTTAATGGGACATTATCTTTACCTGTGAAAATCTCGAATGGGACACGACGGGGTTGTCTGTTCCGCCCTCCGGTCAAATCCCTCTATTTGAAAAGGGGTTGAGGTGGGCAATAACTCATATAAACTGAGTATTTTTGCGGACTATCTACTTCTATATGTAACCAACCCAATAATAGCTTTCCCGAATATTCTCTATGAACTAGAACAATTTGGTCTTTATAACAACTTTAAGGTAAATGTCGCAAAATCCCGCTGTTTAAATATCACCTTATCAGTAACAGATAAAGAAATGCTAGAAAATAACTTTCCCTTTCAATGGGAATCACAAGCCCTTAAATATTTAGGAGTGAATATTACTTCTAGAAGAGGAAAAATTGTACGAGTTCAATTATCTCCCCCTACTCAACTTCACAATTAAAAGATTGCAGACTTTGGCTACTGGGAAGCACTCATGGTTAGGGAGAATAGCAATATACAAGATGGATATTTTACAGCGTTTTCTATATCTATATCAAACACTACCTATTACCCTGCCCTGGACCTTTTTTCGAAAACTAAGATCAAGTTTACTTCGTTATCTCTGGCGGAATTCATCGGCTAGATTGCGGATATGATATTTTGGTAAAGAGGAAGATTGAGGGGGGAGTTGTATTACCGCAGATGAAACTATATTATACAGCCGCAGTATTGGCTAGAATAATGGACTGGATCCATTCTGGGGGTACAAAACAATGGGTAACGATAGAACAGCAAATAATAGAGTCTCCGTTGGTCTCTCTTCCATGGACCATACCCAAGCTGCGTTTATTGGGACAAGCACTCCCACCTTTGACCCAGGCCTTATTAAAAGTTTGGGATAGGACAGAAAGAAGATGGAGTGTTTCCTCGATACCAGGTCCACTCACCCCAATAATGGTTAACCCAGAATTTCCACCGGGTATGTTACCAGATAGGTTTCTAAGATGGAATAGGCAGACCCCCTCTCCGATTATACAAGCCCTATCATCAGGAGGACTCCTGCCACTCAATACGATAATGAACAATGAATGCAAATATGCTGGTCAGTGGTTCCATTATCTCCAGCTTCAACACTATCACAGACATCTTCCCAATGACTCTACTACATAGGGACCTAACACCGTTTGAGTCCCTGTGTGGTAGTGGGGATACAGGATGTTCTAGTACTATTTCTACGATATATGATATACTTTTATCTTGCGCTTCCCCATCTAACCTGTATTAAGTTAGAGACTGGGAGAGAGAATTGGGTTACTCAATCTCTGTAGAAGATTGGAAGAAAGCCTTTTTGTTAACTTTTAAATCGAGTTCTGCGACTTTCATACAAGAAAGGAATTATAAAATACTAACTAGATGGTATAGATGTCCTGCAAGTTTACATAGAATTTCGCAGATCTATCCCGGGGAATGCTGGCGATGTGGAGGAGATAGTAGTACAATGATCCACATTTGGTGGACTTGTCCTCAGATTAAAGAATTTTGGGATTCTGTTTTCCAAATCTGTTCTTGCGTTACGGGTGTATCCTATCATAAAACTCCAGAAATAGCTTTACTATCCATGTATCCAGGGTCACTGCGAGAGGCTACAAAAGGACTGGTCCCACATTTAATCGCTGCAGCGCGAATAACTATACCTAGACATTGGAATACAACAGTTGCTACCACTATACAAGAGAGCGTGTAGCTGAAATTAACCAAATAAAAAGAATGGAGGAAATAACGGCAAATAATCAGGGATACTATCATAAATTTATGGAAGTTTGGCTACCCTGGATCGAGTTCTTGAACGCGGACGTCTTGAGATGCCATTTGTGAAAATAGCGGGAAGTGTGAGATGGAATTGAGTGGGCTTGATGGGTATGGCACGGGTGTGTGTGTGTGTGTGTGTGTGTGTGTGTGTGTGTGTGTGTGTGTAGATGTGTTTTTTTTTTTTTCTCTCTCTATTTGTTTTTTGTCTCTTCTTTTCTCTGTCTCAATCTGTTTGCTGTGCTTGGCTAGAAGTGTATCAGGAACACTCGATAATAGTAAAAATTGATATGGTAGAATGGGTAAAAATTCCTAGCAGTTAGTATTTTGCTACTCTTAATGGTCTTCTATCTCTTTGCTTAGTATGTGTGTCTATATACAGGTCCTTCTCAAAAAATTTGCATATTGTGATAAAGTTCATTATTTTCTGTAATGTACTGATAAACATTAGACTTTCATATATTTTAGATTCATTACACACAACTGAAGTAGTTCAAGCCTTTTCTTGTTTTAATATTGATGATTTTGGCATACAGCTCATGACAACCCAAAATTCCTATCTCAAAAAATTAGCATATCATGAAAAGGTTCTCTAAACGAGCTATTAACCTAATCATCTGAATCAACTAATTAACTCTAAACACCTGCAAAAGATTCCTGAGGCTTTTAAAAACTCCCAGCCTGGTTCATTACTCAAAACCGCAATCATGGTTAAGACTGCCGACCTGACTGCTGTCCAGAAGGCCATCATTGACACCCTCAAGCAAGAGGGTAAGACACAGAAAGAAATTTCTGAACGAATAGGCTGTTCCCAGAGTGCTGTATCAAGGCACCTTAGTGGGAAGTCTGTGGGAAGGAAAAAGTGTGGCAGAAAACACTGCACAACGAGAAGAGGTGACCGGACCCTGAAGAAGATTGTGGAGAAGGACCGATTCCAGACCTTGGAGGACCTGCGGAAGCAGTGGACTGAGTCTGGAGTAGAAACATCCAGAGCCACCGTGAACAGGCGTGTGCAGGAAATGGGCTACAGGTGCCGCATTCCCCAGGTCAAGCCACTTTTGAACCAGAAACAGCGGCAGAAGGGCCTGACCTGGGCTACAGAGAAGCAGCACTGGACTGTTGCTCAGTGGTCCAAAGTACTTTTTTCGGATAAAAGCAAATTTTGCATGTCATTCGGAAATCAAGGTGCCAGAGTCTGGAGGAAGACTGGGGAGAGGGAAATGCCAAAATGCCTGAAGTCCAGTGTCAAGTACCCACAGTCAGTGATGGTCTGGGGTGCCATGTCAGCTGCTGGTGTTGGTCCACTGTGTTTTATCAAGGGCAGGGTCAATGCAGCTAGCTATCAGGAGATTTTGGAGCACTTCATGCTTCCATCTGCTGAAAAGCTTTATGGAGATGGAGATTTCATTTTTCAGCACGACCTGGCACCTGCTCACATTGCCAAAACCACTGGTAAATGGTTTACTGACCATGGTATTACTGTGCTCAATTGGCCTGCCAACTCTCCTGACCTGAACCCCATAGAGAATCTGTGGGATATTGGGAAGAGAAAGTTGAGAGACGCAAGACCCAACACTCTGGATGAGCTTAAGGCCGCTATCGAAGCATCCTGGGCCTCCATAACACCTCAGCAGTGCCATAGGCTGGTTGCCTCCATGCCACGCCGCATTGAAGCAGTCATTTCTGCAAAAGGATTCCCGACCAAGTATTGAGTGCATAACTGAACATAATTATTTGAAGGTTGACTTTTTTTGTATTAAAAACACTTTTATTGGTCGGATGAAATATGCTAATTTTTTGAGATAGGAATTTTGGGTTGTCATGAGCTGTATGCCAAAATCATCAATATTAAAACAAGAAAAGGCTTGAACTACTTCAGTTGTGTGTAATGAATCTAAAATATATGAAAGTCTAATGTTTATCAGTACATTACAGAAAATAATGAACTTTATCACAATATGCTAATTTTTTGAGAAGGACCTGTAGATATATAGCGGTCAAGTATTATAGAGAGTAAGACCTTGAGCCATGCGTGGGGAACAATCCTCATCTAGAATAGCTATGCATGTCTAGGTTACTTTTATATGCTATGAGTGGAACCTGTGTGTAAAAACAAAAATATCTAATGTGATTTATCAAAAAAAAAAAAAACACTGGGGGGATAAAAGTTTCAGCTCTAGGTCCAAGATAACACTTGCAAAGAAGTAAATGTTGACTATCGTGAACCAACGTGCCTATAGGCTTAACGTGCATTTTTGACACGTTTAAGGTGCGTTATAAAAAAATAAAAAGAAGAGGAAAGTACACTCGGCATCTATGGACAACGAGTGTATGACACAGAAGCGCGCCCGCAAGATTACCTCCTCGGGAGAGAGCTTCCCAAGCAGTGAAGTACCCGAAGCTGAACTGGTACCAACCCTTCACAACCCCGTACAGCAGGCTGTGGGCGGTTCTAGTACAACCTGGGCTCAGGGCAAGGGTGTTGAATGATGTCATTAGACTGAAGACATCCATCTAAAAAAGGCATAAAAAACTACTGCGGAAGAAAACTCTTGACTGAAGGTGAATATTGCAGCAAAACCTGGTTTTGTTATTTTATTGGGCCATTTGTTTTTTGTCGGGAGTTTTGCTTTAAAGTGGTTGTAAAGGTTGAAGGGTGTTTACCTTCATGCATTCTATGCATTGGCTGAGACAGCAGTGGGAGCCATTGGCACCCGTTGCTGTCAAACACAGCAAGGAAGGAGGGAGCAGGGGGGGGGGCAAGGCAGGGCGGAGCCACAATGTGTGCCTTATGGACACACAGAGCTGTCTCGGGAGTGAGCAATAAAACATGTAATATCTGCTCTGTTGCAGTGGATTTGGATCCTCCTTGGCTCTCCTGGCCCCTCCCTCCTGTTGAGTGCCCACAAAGCAAGCAGCTTGCTATGGGAGCACCCGTTCAGACACGGATCTGCGGCCCGGCGCCCCCTCTCTCTCTTGATTGGCCGACTTACTTTGACAGCAGTGGGAGCCAATGGCACCGCTGCTGTTTCTCAGCCAACCAGGAGGGAGAGTTTTGACCGACCGTAGACACTTGTGGACATTGCTGGAGAGTGATGAGGCTCAGGTAAGTATTAGAGGGTGCTGGGGGGGCTGCTGCACACAGAAAGCTTTTTATCCTAATGCATTGAGATAAAAAAAAACTTCCCACTTCACAACCCCTTTAATATGGGGGGCACTCAGCACGGGGGAGGGGCCAGGAGCGCTAGCAGGGGATCCAAGAAGAGGAGGATCGTGGCGGCTCTGTGCAAAACCCCTGCACAGAGCAAGCAAGTATAACACATTTAAGTTTGCTACAATGTAAAGTAGTGAGTGTACAGCTTGTATAACAGTGTAAAATTTGCTGTCCCCTCAAAATAACTCTACACAGCCATTAAATGTCTAACCCACTGGCAACAAAAGTGAGCACACCCCTAAGTGAAATTGTCCAAATTGGGCCCAATATTTTGTGTGGCCACCATTATTTTCCAGCACTGCCTTAACCCTCTTGGGCATGTAGTTCACCAGAGCTTCACAGGTTGCCACTGGAGTCCTCTTGAACTCCTCCATGACGGCATCACAGAGCTGGCAGATGGTAGAGACCTTGCGCTCCTCCACCTTCGGTTTGAGGATGCCCCAAAGATGCTCAATAGGGTTTAGGTCTGGAGACATGCTTGGCCAGTCCATCACCTTTACCCTCAGCTTCTTTAGCTAGGCAGTGGGCATCTTGGAGGTGTGTTTGGGGTCGTTATGTTGGAATACTGCCCTGCGGCCCAGTCTCCGAAGGGAGGGGGATCATGCTCTGCTTCAGTATGTCACAGTACATGTTGGCATTGATGGTTCCCTCAATGAACTGTAGCTCCCCAGTGCCGGCAGCACTCATGCAACCCCAGACCATGACACTCCCACCACCATGCTTGACTGTAGGCAAGACACACTTGTCTTTGTACTCCTCACCTGGTTGCCGCCACACACGCCTGACACCATCTGAACCAAATAAGTTTATATTGGTCTCATCAGACCACAGGACATGGTTCCAGTAATCCATGTCCTTAGTCTGTGTGTCTTCAGCAAACTGTTTGCGGCTTTCTTGTCCATCATCTTTAGAAGAGGCTTCCTTCTGGGACGACAGCCATGCAGACCAAATTTGATGCAGTGTGCGGCATATGGTCTGAGCGCCGACAGGCTGACCCCCCACCCCTTCAACCTCTGCAGCAATGCTGGCAGCACTTATATGTCCATTTCCCAAAGACAACCTCTGGATAAGACGCTGAGCACGTGCACTCAACTTTTTAGGTTGACCATGGAGTGGCCTGTTCTGAGTGGAACCTGTTCTGTTAAACCACTGTATGGTCTTGGTCACCATGCTGCAGCTCAGTTTCAGGGTCTTGGCAATCTTCTTATAGCCTAGACCATCTTTATGTAGAGCAACAATGTTTTTTTTTTCCAGATCCTCAGAAAGTTCTTTGCCATGTTGAACTTCCAGTGGCCAGTATGAGAAAGCGAGAGCGATAACACCAAATTTAATAAGCCTGCTCCCCATTCACACCTGAGACTAGTGGTGCAACGGATCGGTGACGATCCGTACGGGTCACCCCGTTCGGATCGGCACACACCGCGATCCGCGGCCTCGGCCTTAGAAAGCCTTGTGCGTGCTGACGTCATCACCCCTCACTGCTCGTGGATCTGAACTGGCCGGCGGGAGAGACTAAGGTAAGTGGGGGAGATGCCCATTACAGGGGGAGAAGATTGTGGATATTACAGGGGGAGAAGATTGTGGATATAACAGGGGGGAGAAGATTGTGGCTATTACAGGGGGGGGGAAGATTGTGGATATTACAGTGAGGGGGAAATTACGTGGATATTAGTAATTTTTTTTTTTTTTTTGCCGATCCGAAAAGGATCCGATCCGTGACCCCTGATCCGAGGATCGATCCGATCCGTGAGTTTTTTGATCCGTTGCACCCCTACCTGAGACCCTGTAACACTAACGAGCCACGTGACACCAGGGAGGGAAAATGGCTAATTGGGCCCAATTTAGACATTTTCACTTAGAGGTGTACTCACTTTTATTGCCAGCGGTTTAGACATTAATGGCTGTGTGGAGTTATTTTGAGGGGACAGCAAATTTACTCTGTTATACAAGCTGTACACTCACTACTTTACATTGTAGAAAAGTGTAATGTCTTTAGTGTTGTCACATGAAAAGTTAAAATATTTACAAAAATGTGAGGGGGGTACTCACTTTTGTGAGATAGATGGAGATAAAAAAAATTTTAAACTGTATTATATTCAACTTTTTAATTAGGATCATGAATTTAAATTAATGTGAATTTATTGTCAGCCAATATCGCAACCTTTTGAAGTGGTGTTAAAAATCCTGCTTGCTGCATTTTTGGTGTATATTTGGCAAACCGCACCAAAAACACGCCACCCCATTGAAAATGCAGCAAGAAAGCATCAAAAATTGACCCATGTTACATTTTGATGCATTTTTTGGATTCACATGACACCATTAAGCAAGGTAAAAAAAAAAAAAAAAAAAAAAAATCGCTGCAAAATAACAATACTTTTTTTTTTTTTTTTAAATGTCACGCATCAGTGGCACCAACAGGCAGCACTGATGACGCATGGACTGTGTCCATAGTTCATTTTATTTTTTTACAATTTATATTTTTTCTACAATGCTTGGTTTTTTTTATGGGGGGGGGGGGGGGGGAGTCAGTGGTTTTAATTTTTATTTATTTTCAATTATAAAACTTTTAAATATTACAATTTTTTTTTATTATTATTAATTATTTATTTTTTATCAACCCTGTTGGGAGGCTTTGGTGAGATATCAGGGGTCTAAACAGACCGCTGACATCTCCCCTTTGGGACAGGTAAAAGGGACTGAGGACAGATTCCCCACTCCCTTTCTCTGCAGCCTCAGCTGCACTGAAGATTAATGGACAGAGACAGAGGCTCCTCTCCATTCAGTTTACGATGTCTCAGTTATAAATTAACAGAATCAGTGATCACAGACTCTGCTCATTCTGAAAAGGAAAGAGCCGGTAAATGACATACATACCGACTCCTTCCTCCGTTCTCTATCCCGACAGATCCGGAACAGGAGGGGGACCGGAGAAGCACGGAGGACAGCGAGGGGGACCGGAGAAGCACGGAGGACAGCGAGGGGGACCGGAGAAGCACGGAGGACAGCGAGGGGGACCGGAGAAGCACGGAGGACAGCGAGAGGGACCGGAGAAGCACGGAGGACACCGAGGGGGACAGCCAAGTGTGATTGGTGCGGCAGTGGGGATAGTTACAAGCATCGATCTCCCTGTATGGATTTCAATAAAAGTAGCTGACAGCCACAGGGGAGGGAGGAGGAGGAGAAACGGCTATCAGCTGCTTTATTGAAATGTATACAGGGAGATTGGCACTTGTAACTGCCCCCACCACAGCACCGATCATCCCTGACTGTCCAGGTATTGGATTAGGCATCGGAGCATTTGCACGAGTACAAGTACTTGTGCAAATGATCGGTATCGGTACAACCCTAATTGACACAACACTGAAAACCCTATTTTGAGCCGATAATTTTTAGAGGCTGAAATTTCAGTGCATCACTTGGTTGAGCTGGTGCCATGATGGCTGCCCCAGGATTCCTCTCTCTTGCAGCATCCTATGGAGCCACCCTTGCATGCAGGGTCTACAGTTGTGCCTCCCTACACCGTGTGCATCAATAGCAACACACAGCCCCATAGCCTAGGATGGCAAGGCATTCCTCTGCTTCTCCTCCCCTCCCTTGTCCAAGCTAACAGACTGACTGGATACTGCACTGTCCACACTTTTCTTTTGAAGACCAGATGTTTAGGGAAGCAGCACAGAGAGCAAGAGCCAGCAGCATTGAAAGTTGTAGACAAGTGCTGGGGTAGGAATTGGAGTAGTTTACTTTTCACGTATATTTAATTGTGCTCCATTTTTTTAAGCTAAAAACTTCTGATACTTTATTACTACTTTAAAGAAAATCAGACTCTGCTGCAGAGCGGTCAGACAAATACTGGAGACAAAAGCACTGACAGTGATTTTCTGCTCTTTCGCTGCCAAACCAGCAAGATGGGGATTGTTTCCTGACCAAACTGTGGTGCCAAACCGCACAGGAAATCAGATAGCTGCTTATGCAGTGTGGCAGGGGTGCCACAAATCAAGCACTAAACACATATCTAAATCCTTTGTCAGGTGAACCTGCCTATGAATGGCCGGAGCAGTGCCCAGCCTGACTGTTTTGTTCCACACGTGAGATAGGAAGTGGTCTCACCGCAGGAACACAAGGCTGTATACTGTATGTGGCTGAGGCAATATATACAGATTATACAGCATGCCCAGTGGGCCCAAACAAAATAGTTACAGTAAACATGGAAATCAGCTTGAAGCTTTTAAATCTGCACGACAACCGGGGAACTAGCATTTTTCAGATAGCAACTCCTTAAAAAGTTGACATAAACCATGGTGGATAAAAATCAACGATTAAAAAAAAAAAAGCGCCTGTCATTTCAGATCATCATGGCAGCGCTTGTTGGCGGACATCCACTCACCTGCTGCCACCATGTCCCTCACCTTGTTGTGTCACTACCGCATCACCGGCTGTCCCATTAAAGTGAATGAGACTGTCGGTGAGTCAACAGCGGGTCAGAGGAGGAGCCGCTGCAGGACAGAGATGACAGTTGCTCTTTAAAAAAGATGATTTAAGTTGATTAAAGCGGAGTTCCACCCAAAAATGGATCTTCCACTTTTCGGAACCCTCCCCCACGCTGGTGTCACATTTGGTACCTTTCAGGGGGGAGGAGGGAGCAGATACCTGTGTAATCCAGGTATTTGCTCCCACTTTCGGGCATAGATCACTGCAGTGACCTACGCCATGTCCGGCACCTCCTCTGTCCCCCCCCCGCTGTCTTCTGGGAGATATACAGGTCCCAGAAGACAGCATGGACCAGTGGAATCACGCAGCGTGACTCGCGCATGCGCAGTAGGAAACCAGGAAGTGAAGCCGCAAGGCGGAAGATGACGGCACCTCCACCCGAGAGCAGAGGGGCAGATCGGCTTCGAGTGCCGACATCGCGGGCGCCCAAGACAGGAAAGTGTCCATATATTAAAAAGTCAGCAGCTGCAGCATTTGTATCTGCCGACTTTTAATTTTTAATTTTTTTTCCAGCGGAACTCCGCTTTAAATTTGATTTAAATCAAGCCTTTTTACTAGTGATTTAAAATCGGATTTAAGAGCCCTTTCACACTGAGGCGCCCATAGCGTCGGCTATTTGCGGCGCATTTCGGCCGCTAGCGGGGCGGTTTTACCCCCCACTAGCGGCCACGAAAGGGTTAAAACCGCCCGCAATACGCTGCTGAAGCAGCGCATTGCGGGCGGTATAGCCGCGCTGTCCCATTGATTTCAATGGGCAGCAGCAGAGGAGGAGCGGTAAACACACCGCTCCTTCTCCGCTCCAAAGATTCGGCTAGCAGGACTTTTTTCAGCGTCCTGCTAGCGCACCGCTCCAGTGTGAAAGCCCCTTGGGCTTTCACACTGGAGTGAATGGGGACAGATTTTTAAGGGCGTATTGCAGGCGCTATTTTTAACGCTATAGCGCCTGCAATACGCTCCAGTGTGAAAGGGGTCTAAATCAAATCCACCCTGACGTAAACTAACAAAACTACATTTACTTTGCTAAAGCAGTATTATTTTTTTTGACAGCCACTTGCGGTCTACATGTACCCCAAGCGATGGCCCCATCTCAGGGCGAGTTTCTTGATGGTGACAACAGTGGACTATGCCTGTGTAATGCGTGTTAAACAACCACTGTAGTCTCCATTGGCAGGCTGTGTGACCGGGTGACAGTGTAGGAACACAAAAAGGGAGATCTGGATAAAAGCGTTGTCATCCCATAATAGAGATTATCTTAAGAGGGACCTTTATTAGAGACGAAAATGGCGTTATCAGCATGTTGCCGATAGCAGTGCAGAAAACGCATGCGATTTTACCACGATTTTACTGTGCTTATGGTGCATTTTCATAGGTCATGTGACTCAAAAACCGCATCAAAAATGTAACACGGGTGCATTATTGATGCGTTCTTGCTGCATTTCAACAGGGAGGTGCGTTTTTGGTGCAGTTTTTTTAACTGACCAAAGATGCAGCAAGCAAGATTTTTAACACCACAACAGACCAGTATGAAGACACACAAAGGATTTAAAGGATGCATTTTTCTTGAGCTTTTCTTGCGCCAAAAGTGCAGATAATGGGCGACAATAAATTCATATGCATTTAAATTCACGAAAGTAATTAAAAACTCGAATATAATACAATTATATATAAAAATACACAATATAACCAAAAGTACACACACATGAACTTTAATGGCATCCCAGTCTTAGTCTGTAGGGTTCAATATTGAGTTAGCCCACCCTTTGCAGCTATAACAGCTTCAACTCTTCTGCGACGGCTGTCCACAAGGTTTAGGAGTGTGTCTATGGGAATGTTTGACCATTCTTCCAGAAGCGCATTTGTGAGGTCAGGCACTGATGTTGGACGAGAAGGCCTGGCTCGCAGACTCTGCTCGAATTCATCCCAAAGGTGTTCTATTGGGTTGAGGTCAGGACACTGTGCAGGCCACTCAAGTTCCTCCACCTAAACCTTGTGGACAGCCTTCCCAGAAGAGTTGAAGCGGTTATAGCTGCAAAGGGTGGGCCAACTAAGACTGGGATGCCATTAAAGTTAATGTGCATGGTGTCACAATACTTTTGGCAACATAGTGTATATAGAATTTTTTTTTAACAACTGTCATTTTTGATTTCGGCCGAGTGCATCCTGCATTTTCAGTTTTGGCACCAAAATCTTCCATTCGATGCACCTCCAACCCTCATGGCAGTTTTCATCTACTTTAATAAAGTCACTGCTGTGATTGCCATGCAGAAAATGCTGCAGAAAACTGTGCAGTCAACATTTGTATGCGACTTCAATGTGGGAAACCAGATATATCACATTCCAGGGCAGGGTTCAGACAGCTCCAAAATAACAACTGAGCCACACAGCAATGCCAGCCAAGACACAATAATTTGGCATTCAGCATTTGTTCCTTTGTTTGTGGGTACATATCAATTATTTCCTTTCAGACATGTCATACACAGTGTTCCAATTTGTTTAAATTGACCGATGTTCTTGTTTATGCAGGTCAGAGTATAACACAGCAATAACCTAAAAGTGGTACACAAATAATCTGGTAGTTTTTTTTTTAACCTTTTCCTACTAAGAAATAAAAAAAGGTGCCTTCACTTATCCTGGAGACACAACAGGAAGTGAAAGCAAATTTCACCAAGCCAGGGGAATTGTCAACTTAAAGAGCCGACACTGAACCAAGTGTCCCCTTTCTGCTTCTTCAAGTTTTTTCCATTTGTGACCCCATGAAAGAGATCTCAGTTCACTTCCTGTCTCTGTGACAGAAGAGGTGCAGAAATAAAATTGTGGGTTTAAGCAATCATTTTCTGCCTACATAATTTGTGCTAAAAATTAGTCCTTTGTTCACATCCCATAAAGTTTGGAGGTTTGCAAGAAAGAAGTTGCAATTAGCAGTTGCCTCAGACACAGGAAGACACGGGTTGTACTAATAACATAACAGGTTCTAATCCTTTTACATTTTACTGAAAATATGTTTTTGTTGCAATTTGTGTAACTACTGAAGAGGGAGAGATAAGCGGAAATCTACCCAACTGGGACAGTAAATAAAACCAGACATATTTGAGCCCCTTGATGTACAACACATGGCCTGTGAACCACATGCTGCCCACCAGCACTCTGTGCGGCCTGCCACATCCTGGGCAGCGTCTGCCACCTGTATTTATTGTAGTCACTAACACCAACACTGGGGACTTATTATTCCAGCCATGGACACCAATGTCAGGGTTTATTATTGCAGCCGCTGATACCAATGTTGGCGGTTATTGCGGCCGCTGATACCAATGCTGGCGGTTATTATTGCGGCCGCTGTTACCAATGCTAGCAGTTATTATTGCGGCCGCTGACACCCATACAGGGTTATTATTGCGCCGCTGATACCAATGCTGGCGGTTATTATTGCGCCGCTGATACCAATGCTGGCGGTTATTATTGCGGCCGCTGATACCAATGCTGGCGGTTATTATTGCGCCGCTGATTCCAATGCTGGCGGTTATTATTGCACCGCTGATACCAATGCTGGCGGTTATTATTGCGGCCGCTGATACCAATGCTGGCGGTTATTATTGCGGCCGCTGATACCAATGCTGTCGGTTATTATTGCGGCTGCTGACACCAATGCTGCCGGTTATTTTTGTAGTCAGCAACTTCAATGATGGGAATTACTGTCACCAAAGATGGGGCTTATTTTTCTCTCACTTTTTCTTCCATGTGTGGGTAAAAAATACAGCAGGACCTTCAGGTGTTGAGATGCATTACAGCTCATTACATTTTGAATGCAACGTAATTCAACACACCAAAAAAAGCTTCTGTCATGCAGCCCTCTGAAAGCATAAGTGACCACACTTGAGGCCCTCTATTATTTTCAAGTTGACCACCATGTTCTACCCCGTCCTCACTCAGTCCATAATGAAGTAAAACATTTGGCTGGAGTTAGGCTTTCATTTGCTTCACATCATTCTTTGTAAAAGTCACTTTTAAGAGACCCTGTCACTAAGAAAATAAAAAATGCTTCTGTAAAAGAAGATGCTTAATACTTGCCTATTCCCTTGCCTGCTCTTAACCAAGCCAAACACTACTAGTAGAATTTTGTTAAAAAATTTTTTGTCATTTTCGGGACATTCTTTCAGTATTGTAATGGTTAGTGGGGTCAAACTGACATTTGTTTTCTCAACAGTTTCCAACAGTGTATGTGGTTTTCATTTGCGAAATGCGTAAAAGCAAACAAAAAATTTGAACTACGACATTTGGCAAGTCTCTATTGGCATTATCAAATGTATTGACGAGAAGTTTTGTACAAACTTTTGTCTGAAAACCTACCAGTGTATCTCCAGAGTGAGAATTTTTTTTCTCCAATGCTGTGCAAAGCTGCCCTAAGGATCATTTGACACCTCACCTGCACCTCCCCACAGCATTCTGTGACTCCTCTCTATGGCTCCTATGACCTGTAGTTATGTAGGCCTGGTAGGATACCTACAGGACACAGTGGGGGACAGGGGCATTTGACACACCCAAAGTGTGCTATATGTGAAAATACTGCCTAAGTTTAAGCTTTTAGGTTCCTCAATTCCTCCTGCCAACCTGTTGTCGACACAGGCAATAGCGGGAGGAACCACAGAACACAGCAGAAGACACAAGCATCCAATGCATGGATGTGTCATATGTGACAATCTTTTGAGTGACTTTACACAGAAACCTACAAAAGATTGTACAAATAGATGCTGGAACAGGCAAGTATGAAGTGTCATCTTTTACAGGAGCATCTTTTGTTTTTAGCAACAGGGTCACTTTAAAAAAAAAAAAAAAAATGCAATGCATATTAGCTGACATTCAAGGATTAATCTCGGCAAACAGTACAGTTCACTGATCACCAATTCTTTATTACCTTTTGCATATCCTCCAGAGTGTAATCAACCTTTGGCTGGCTGCTATCCTCTTGCAGCTCAGTTGACACTTCCTCCTCTATCTCATGTGTCTGGAGTGCGGTGACCAGGAGATCCGGCTGTTCTGAGTTCACAGGAGTTGCACTTCTTCCACTCTCTTCCATCTCTATATCGTCACTAGAGTGCGTAAGTAGTGTTTCATTACCTTCCTCTTCGGTTTTGCTTTCTGTGGAGTCAGTAACATCCAAGCTTGGTGTGGAAGAGCCAACTGCCATGGCGTCAAGCGTACACCCCCTGCCTGGCAGCTCATCATCAGAGTTGATTTCGCTGATGCTGCGACTGTCTAGCGATTGCACGCTGAAAGAGTCTATCCTTTCAAAGGCGTCGGAGGAAGAGCAACTCTCTGTAAGTTTCTGAAACTCATCTAAACGACCGTATTCCACGGAGGGAGATAAGAGCTGGAAAGAATTCTGCATTAAGTTGAGGTTGGCATCACCCTTGGCATCACCCACCTCCTGCCTGGAGCTGACAGAGCTCTCGCTGATCACACTTTCATGGTCTAATACCTCTATATCACTAGTTGTTGAGGTGCCAGAGGAGAAGTTGCTAACAGGAGGAGAGGGGGTGTTGCTCTGCCTATCCTCAATTTTTTGGTCTTTTAGATCCAATGCATTGTCCTTAGTTTCTGGTGGAGCCACTGAACCATTAGGTTCCTCTTCTGGTTCGGGCTCCGAATGGCCTTTATGACTTTCAGAATTCCCATCAGAGTCCTGGTTGGTTTCTGTAGGATCACATTTCTCCTCTAATAAATCCTCCGGCTCCACCAGTATCAGGTCCTCTCCAGACAAGTCAATTTCCGTCAGACTTTGGGCTGGGCTTGTTTGTTGCGATGTCTTTTCATTATCTTCAGCATTTTCCTGCCAGACTTTGAGTACAGGATTGGACGATGTCTCTTTTACTTCTTCTTTTGGTCTTTGAGACTTGGTGGGGGGCTTGGATACCACAGAACTAACTGTACCAGGGCTAACTTCTGATGAGAGAAAGGCACCGAAAAAATTCTCAGATTCGTCCACTACAGTTCGTCTGACCGGTTTGGTTATGGCCGTCGGCGTCAAAACTACTTGTGTCTGGGTCTCTTCTAAATTTGCTCCCCAGTTGGAATTCTCCCAGCTCCCCTTAAGCGAACTGGTGCCTGAGAATAAAAAATAAATAATTAATACCTTCTAAAAAGGAGCGTGACTGTTTTGTGTGATGCACTTTCACTGTAAAAAAATAAATTACAAATATATGTGCAAGTTTTATTTTACTTCTTTTTTATGCAACCTCTACATTGAGGAATTTATACTGACTCTTTGATCTAGCTATAAAATGCAAAGCCTCTAAAAAAAATTACAATTGTTTGCATTATTAAACATCTCCTGACTGACCATTGTAGTAAAACAGCTTGTCAGGGAGCCTAATACTCTACATAATGTTTAAAATCCTCCATGTCTACAGAGGGGATGCACACCAGGAGTGCTTCCCATGTCTGTGAATGCATTGTGCAGCACAGACCACACACAAAATGCACAGAGCCTATCAGAGTGACTCTGTTCATTTGATAGCTGCAAACCAATCACATTGATCATAAGTGTAAACAATAATTGTGTTTACAAACATCCAGCCCCCCCTTTCCTCTCACAATGGAGGCAGAGGAAGGGGAAGAGAAAGGCAGCACCACCCCAGACTTGTATTCATTCAAGGTTGAGTTTTTAAAGGGCCAATGATTGTGAGATTGGCTGTTATTACAAGCAGCAAGAGAGGACACCCCCTACCCCCTCCCCCCTCCCGCCGCTCGCCCTGGGCTCTCCCGTCCCACTGGGAGGCTCGAGCAACCAGCCGGCACGTCAGCTGGTTGGCCAAAGACCGAAAAAAGACGCTAAATGGCTAATAATAGCGCCTGTAAAGTGCCTGAAAAACGCCTCCCCTGCCACCACAATGTGAAAGCCCGAGTGCTTTCACACTGGGGCGCTACGCTGGCAGGATGTTAAAAAAGGTCCTGCAAGCAGCATCTTTTGAGCGGTGTATACAGGGGCCACTAGCAGGGGTTAAAAGCGCCCCGCTAGCGGCCGAAAACGCAGCTGTGCTGCTAGTGTGAAAGGGCTCTTATTGTAATCATAGCCATAACTTTTTGCCAACACCTCTGCTTTAAGGCCTGGTTCCCACCTATGCATTTTTTAGTGTGTTTTCAGTTTTGCAGAGACACACTACAGTCCATTTAACATGGTTTCCGATGGGTCATGTTCACATCTGTGCATTTTATGGAATGGGCCAGGAACCAGCAGGTTGCGTTTTTGGTTCCATAGGCTTTAATCAATGGATCAAAAACATGTATTGAAAAACGCAAAATGCACCTGGAATATGCACCAACTGCAACCTGCATAGGTGTGAACCAGGCCTAATACAGTGCCAAACTAATTTGGGCACACTACTGCATGACCAAGTAATAGTCAAACTATCACAGCACTGAAAACCAGAATGGTAATGAAGGAGGTGCAATGTGCCCGTATTGAGGGGTTAAAAGTTCATTATGCAAATATAAACTAGATCAAAAGCACACCTATATCCAAATAATAATGCAACCCTAGCCAGACAAAAACATGATTAATTATTTTTCCTGCAGAAAACTATGTTCCTAGTTCCCTGATATGATAAATTACAAGGGCGCTAAAAACACATTTTATCAAATACATCATCTAAAAAATAGCATTGGCCATGTGGTTCCTGTCAAACGGGAGCCAGTCACCAACTAGCCAGCTGTTTATGAAGGGCAACATTTATAACTGAAATTAGTGAAGTTCCTGTTGAGTATTTTGGTTCCATTTAATTTTTGCCATTCAAGTGCACAAGACAGTTCAAATTGGAGTGTGCTTCCTAAAGGCGGCCGGCCATACACGGTTCGAATTTCAAAGAATTTTCTTTCAAAAATCGTATCAAAGAATTTTTGTACGAATTTCGCACCGTTAGTGGGCTGCAGCAACAGACGCTTTTCGTGCGGCAATCAAATTTGAGGAATCCGACATGTTGAAAATGTTTTGAAAAACAACGATTTTCTGATCAATGATGGGAGAATTGCGTGAGAAATTAAATAGAAAAAAAAAATGCGCATGTGCAAGAAAATAATATTCCCGGCAACATGAAAGTTTGGTCGGCCGAAATTCGAAAATCAATGGTGGCATCATCGGATCACAAAAAAAAAAAAAAACGAACTTTCTGATTTTGAAAAGAAAATTTGTTGGAAATTCAACCGTGTATGGGCTGCTTTACAAGACCTCTTTCTTTGTGAAAATGGATATTGGAGACAGTTGTTTCAGATCAAACAGTTGACTGGGCAACAACTGTCACACTTTATGTGACCTTTGACCATCAAACTGAAGTGTCAGGTTCACACAAAATGAAGATAAATAAAGAAGGATAAAGAGGAGTTCCAGTCTGTAAAAAATAAATAAAAATGAATTCCAATACTGTAGCTACTGACTTTTAATACAAGGACACTTACCTGTCCAGACATCCCGCGATGTCAGCACCCAGAGCTGATTTGGGTGCAGGCATTGTAAGGAAAGGAAGCCGGCAGTAAAGCCTTCAGGCTTCACAGCCTGTTTCCTACTACGCATGCACAAGTCGCGCTGCACTTTCTGAACGGTGCCGCAGTCTTCTGGAGACTGTGTGTGTCCCAGAAGGCAAAGGGGCAGGGGGGGTAGGAAGGAGGAGGGGCCGGTAATGTCATAGATTGCCGATCTTACCTGGAAGTGGGAGTGGGTACCTGCCAAATCCAGGGTGGTAGGGTGCAAACAAGCAGAGATTCCCCTTTTGGGTGGAGCTCCACTTTAAAACGGGACTAAACCAAACAGTTACATTCAAGGCATGGCTGTGATAATTCTCACAGTTGCTTGTGGTATTAACCAAACTGTCAACAAGCCATCAAATAGTTGGTGTCACAAAAGCTAAGATGGCAGCATTATCAGTCTGGGGGACGAGAGCGTTGGAGGTACTAGCAGATTTACATACACTAACAAATTGAAGCCAAACTCCAGCTAACACTTTATAAGCAGTTACCACAACAGTTCTGTTCCTTTCAGGATGAATGTTTTACATAAATAAATGATTATCACTGTAAGCACCCCTGTCAGTGGTAAATGGTTTGTTTCAACCCTCTTCTATATCTGCAGGACAGCTTGTTCTGTTGAAAATTAACAGATTCGCTGGCCAGATCATTAGGTGATACTAAAGGAAGGAAAGCATAAAAAAGAAAAATGAATGCAGCCACCACATCTAAGAATTGGTAAGCTGCAATAAATTGTTTGCTTTTGGTTTTAATATTTTCATTTTGTCATGTCATGTTTTCACTGCTTTCTGTGGCCCCGTTGGGGAGATTCACTCGATTTGGGGGAGAAGGAGAAGAAGACACCGCGAGTAGGAGGGATGAAGAAGATCCACCTCGGATAAGGAAGAGGCAGATTAGGGACTTCCGCATAGCAACCGGTATTTCGGGTGAGTAAAAAAATGTTTGTTTTTTTTGGGGGTTTTTTGCTGCATTTTCATGTATTTTTTTTTTTCCAGGGTGGAACTCCACTTTAAGACTGGGTTCACACTATTGTGAATTGGATGCATGTTTTTTCTGCATCCAACTCGCATAGCAGGAGATTGTGAAAGGCTCTCTATGGAGCCAGCTCACACATCATCAGCAGCTTCAGTGTGAATTGCACAGGAGTCCTGTGCGTCTTTTGATCCGTTTCAGGTCCAAATTCAGTCCAAAATTTAGGCTGAAATCGGACCTGAACCGGTGAATGGAGACACACTGGACCCCTTGCTGTGAACCCAGCCTTAATCAAAAGTTTGCTGAAAGAGAAGACTCCCCCCCCCCCCCCGGCACCACCGTTATGGGCTTTATTCGGACTTTGGGTCCTGGTCAATGATGGGTTTGGGCGTGTTCGGATCATACCCGCCAGGAAGCCGTCATTGCACACCGCCAATCATAGACAGTGAGGCATTTCCTGGCCTGCAGCTGCACATGCACAGGCTGCCTGTGATTGGCGGTGTGCAGCGACGGCTTCCTAGGCGGGTACGATTCAAACAACCCTGAGCCCATCAACTGGTCTGGCAGACCCCGTGGATACATCTTGTGCATGTACCTGCGATTTCCCACACAAGCACAAATACAAGGAAGGTTTCAGATTCCCCTTGTTGCACATGCATGGGAAGCACTGTACATGCACAGATGTGCTGCCAGGCTCTCTCGGTACCCGAGTCCTGAGACACATCTGTGCACACACAGGGGGTGGGGAGAAATTCTCTCCTAGGGAAGAATGTCAGCAGGAAGAGGCAGTGAAATCCAACATTCAAGGTGAAGATCTGCTGTAAGGAGAATGTTATGGGCCCCACATTGGGGGAGAAGTGACAGCTGAGGGGGACATACTAAAAAGGAATCACACAATATGGAATGCCCGCATTCCATCTCCCTGTTAAACTCTATGGGCATTCCATTCTGTCATTCCTTTTAGTATGTCCCCAGCTGTGGGTGTCATGGTAACAGTGTGTGAGGTGGGGGGTTCCCTTACCGTCCTGGAAGGGGGTTATAATGGAGTCAGCCCAGGCAGTCTCGTCCTCCTTGATGTCCAGCACCCTGTCTATGGACTTCTGCGCCTGGGACAACGCCTGCTTGGCGAAGCTGGAGAGCTGAGAGGCGTTGAACCAGCTCATGGTGCCGGTCTGGCCGCCACCTCCTCCGCCGCCACCCCCTCCTCTCCCCGGGAGCCCAGACGCCGCCACTTCCCGAACACGTAGCAGTAAACAGATCCCGACCGTGACGTCATCACACGGCGACACTGGCAGCCTTCCCGACGGCGGCTGACGTGATGGCAGGAGGCGGGGACTACATGTGACCTGTCAGTGACAGGGAGGATTCCACAGCCTGGAATAGAATCCTTTCCTCCAACCGCCACTTGTAGAGCTTCCCATTCAGAGATCAGATATAGAGTGGAAAATGCCCTCATCCCAGTAACACAATCTCTTAACACAACCAGAACATTACTCATGCAGATTTGGGATTTTAACAGAGTTGTTGACTGTTACATAATAAACATCCACTCACGCCACAGCGAAAAATGGGCAAAGTTTAAGTTACTCTAAATATTTATTGGGTGTGACTTAAATGGCTGTGGTTAAATAGAGTCTGAGATGACTTACATAGTGGAGAATGTGGTAATATATGGGGAGAGAAAGGAAGTAAGAAATAAAGGGAGAAAGAGGGAGGGAGAGAGAGAAGGAAAGAAAGAAAGAGGGATGAAGGAAGTGAAAAAGAAAGAAAAAGAAGAAAGGAAAGAAAGAGGGATGGAGGGAGAGAAGGAAGAAAAGAAAGAATGAGTGAGGAAGGGAGAGAGAAAGAAAAAGAGAAGAAAGGAAAGATGGAGGGAGAGAAGGAAGGAAAGAAAGAATGAAAGAGTGATGAAGGGAGAGAGAAAGAAAAAGAGAAGGAAGGAAAGAAAGAGGGACGGAGGGAGACAAAAAAAGAGAAGCAAAGAGAGAAGAAATGAAACAGGGATAGAGGGAGAAGGAAGGAAAGAGGGATGGAGAGAGGGAGAAAGAGAGAAAGGAGGAATATAAAAACATAGAAATTGTTCTGGAACACTGCAGACAAAATTTGGAATATTGTAAAGAGATTTAACTATTATTAATGTGTAGCACACCCCCGCAGGAGCTGCTGGTTTTAATTTGGGCCTTGCACGTTACCTCAGTATTCGTTGTCTAGGGGAAGAAAGTCTGTAAAAACTCCAATGTCCACACAAGATGTAAAACCTTAAGCTGTTACGTTTTATGCAAAGGAAAATAAAACCTATGAAGAATAGTAGAAGGGTGAAGGGAAGGGGTAGGTTCTGGTACGCAGCACAGATCACTGGGAACAAACTCCTCAACTATACAGTCATTCACCACTCTTCCTCGAGTGGGTATTGCTCACCCAGATAGGCACCTCTCTCCTGGCCTAGCAGCCGGAATCATGCACGGACAATGATCAGGACCAGTCTCTGCCACAGACCGGTTGTGCACAAAATTGGATAATCCGGGATTCTCTGCCACAGGACTTAACACCCGAACTTCCAGCCAAACAGTCAAGAGCCTTTAAGCCGACCCGGCAGACTGCAAGGTGAACTTTAGCTACGGTGCATTATCCAATAGAATTACCAGGCCCTCCTCAAGACACCAGTCTTCTGCTCGATCTTTTCCAGGACAGGTCCTCCCCTGGTTTCCTCCATTGAGTAGTATCCTCCCGCAGGACGGACAGCACAGGATCACCTTCAAGGTGTAGGCCCAGTCAGCATAACTGGGCCTACTTGATAGAGTTGCAACCTCGGACCAACATGGTCCCGAGGCCAAAATCACACAACACACTCCCCGCGCCAAGAGGGCCGCGAGGGGACGAAGGACCCCAAAAAATGGTGTCTGCCGCTTAAGTACCCTTCCCCGGGAATGCTCAGCGAGTAGACCACACCCACTGAACTGTTCCTGAGGAAAGACACCCAATACACTCTGGCCGGTCAGCCTTCCACATCGGCCTGAGGTGGTAATGCCACCTACAGGCAAACAGTGGGAAGTCTTCCCGACACAGCCATAGCCAGAACAGAGGCTGATTTAGCATAATCACTTAAATCTGAGCCTAACCATTGGCTCAGATACCCACTAAATTTGACATAACGCCCGGTCATTGGGAGCAGGGCGCTACAAATGTTAATATCTCATTCAAGCTCTAAAGATCCGGATAGGTGAGCATCTGGCAAATATTTGTAAAGGCTTCATTGGCCATTGTGTGTCCAGACACTTTAGAGAAGGCCACAACAGAAATGATTCTGAATTGAAAATGATAGCTATTGAGAAATACTCCGCCCACTGCATGCGTAGCAATATGAAAAGACAGATTTCCAGGAGAGAGACCACATGGATTTTTGACATTTGCTCGTACCATCCTATGGGGTTAAATATTGAATGGGATATTAACTGTTACATTAATAGTTGAATCCCTTTACAATATTCTGATTTTTTTCTGCAGTGTTCCAGAACAATTTCTATGTTTTTATATTTTTTTGATACGGTATGTTGATCCTGCCAGTGATCAGATGAATTGCAATTAAATTGCAAAGTCCCTCTTTACCATGAAAATGAACTCCATCCCATAAAAAAACATTTCCACTGCATTTGTGAAGCAGGCTTCAGGGCATCCAAGAAAGTCCAGCAAGTGCTAGGACCATCTACTACAGTTGATTCAGCTGCGGGATCGGGGCACCACCAGTGCAGAGCTTGTTCAGGAATGCAGGAATGGCAGCAGGCAAGTGTGAGTACATCTGCACGTTACATGGTTTAGGTTTTTAATTCCTTTCTAGCTTTGTTTTATATATTTATCTTACTCAGGGATATAGCCCTTTAATTACGTTTCAGTGGTTTCATTAAACGAAAAATAGGATTTTTGTACTCACCGTAAAATCCGATTCTCTGACGTCCATGGACCGACACAGCTGTCATACTGATTACGTGTGGGTATATGTCCCTGCTTGCAGGAGAAGACCTAGGCAGAATGTTATATGTTAAAACATTCTAGAACAAACCAGAGCTAAACAGCCCCGGCCAGGGGGGTGGTCCCTCGGGACATTACCCTCCCACCTGCAGCTAGCAGACCTCAGTTTGTAACAAAGCAGTACAAACCTTAAAAGGAAGGGTGGGTGCTGTGTCAGTCCATGGCCGTCAGAGAAACGGATTTTACGGTGAGTACAAAAATCCTATTTTCTCTTATCGTCCATGGACTGACACAGCTGTCATACTGATTACGTGTGGGACGTCCCAAAGCAGTATAAAAAAAGGGTGGGAGCAAAATAGTAAAGGAACAACCAAAACTTCACTCCAAACCAGCAGAGCTCCTCAACAGAGGAGTTGCAACATTAAACAGCGGCCTGCAACACTTTGCGGCCGAAGGAAGCATCCGAAGATGCAGCCACATCAACCTTATAGAATTTTAAAAAGGCATGAACGGACGACCAGGTCGCCGCCTTGCACACTTGTGCAACCAACGCTTGATGTCGGAAAGCCCAGGAAGCGCCAATTGCCCTGGTGGCATGCGCCGTAACCGGAAAGGGAGGGGCCACCCCCATAATGGCATAGGCCTGTATGACAGTCTGACTGATCTATCTAGAAAAGGTGGCAGACGACACCGCTCGGCCCTGTTCGGACCAGAGACAGACACAACTAGTGAGTCATATCACGTACCACATAAAATGTGTGAAGCGCAAATCCTCTGGAATGCGATGTGTGAGGACACAAGGATAGGAGGACAATGTCCACATGTAGGTGAAAAGCCAAGACCACCTTTTGCAAAAGGAAGGTGGTGGACGCAACACCGCCTTATCCTTATGGATGACCAAATAGGGTGACTTGCAGGACAAGGCCGCCAACTCAGACACCCGTCTGACAGAAGTAATGGCCACTAAGAAGGCCACCTCCTGAGACAAGGTCAAGAGGTGAATATCTCTGATATTTTCAAAGGAAGGTTCCTGGAGAACCGAGAGCACCAAATTCAAATCCCGAGGAGGTTTCAACAGGAGGGAGCACATGGCGAACCCCCTGCATAAAGGTGCTACCAAGGAATGACCCGCTAGCAGTTGCTGAAGGAAGACGGCCAAGGCCGAAAATTGACCCCTAATGGTACTCAAAGCAAGCATTTGGGTCACACCACACTGCAAGGACCGCAGGATACTGGGGACGGAATACGTCCGTAGACGCTAGTCCAGCTCATTGCACATATCGATGTAAGCTTCCCAGGTACGGTGATATATCTTTCAAGCAAAAGACTTCCGTGCCCTGAACATGGTCGAAATGACCGAATCCGAGAGACCTCGGACTCTCAGCACCTGGCTTCCAATAGCTATGCCGTTAAGTCAGAGACTGTAAAACAGGATGAAAAATAGGACCTTGAAACAGAAGGTCCTCTCTTATAGGCAACCACCAAGGAACGTCCGCGATGAGACTTACCAGATCAGCGTACCAAAGACGCAGAGAC
Source organism: Rana muscosa (assembly GCA_029206835.1). Taxonomy (NCBI): domain Eukaryota; kingdom Metazoa; phylum Chordata; class Amphibia; order Anura; family Ranidae; genus Rana; species Rana muscosa. The sequence continues at coordinate 356,159,733 of CM055120.1, forward strand.
CCATCCTGCGCAAGAGGATCACCGGAATCCCTTCGGCCACAACCCTACGCAGCAGGCGAGGAAGCAGCTGCAGCGGAGGATAACAGATATCAGGTGATAATGACCCCATGGGGCCCACCAACGAATCCGAGGCATCCGCCCAAGGATCCCTGGACCTGGCCACAAACCTTGACACCTTAGGATTGAGTCGAGAGGCCCTCAGGTCCACAACCGGCATGTCCAGGTGTAAGGACCACTCTCCTAGTCCAGCGTCTTGCGACTCCGATGGTCTACGAGGGATCGATCAAGAAGACCAAGTGGGAAGAAACAAGAACAACATCATTGGGGTCTTCCCAAAGCCAACCAAGGCATAAAGAGGCCCATAGAAAACAAAGAGGAACAAGAGGGGGGAGGAGAGCACAATCAAAAAAAAACAAGAGCGTAACAGGGGATGGGATTTTTAATCTTAGTTCCCAAATCCTGACGAAATCTGAAACGTCGCTTCTAAATAAGGGTTTAAAATTTGCCCCCCCGAAAACTCAATAAGTTCGAAACATATATGGACGTACACAAGTACGTAAGAAAAATTAATATTAAGAGACATTTCGCAAAGTATTCCAACACGTCAAGGTGGCTTTAGTGTTGTCCAAACATCAATATACGGGATTATCCAATGCCTCCACTTTTAATCCTCCGGGAACTTTGGCACCACCGTTGAGAGTATTTCGCGATGTTGTCCTGCGAGATCTGGAATCCGTGAAAACCATCAGTAAAAAGATGGAAAAGGATCTGGAACAGGGCTTGGATACTTTGTGTAACAACAAACAATTAGTTATACGCCCTGCTGATAAGGGTGGAGGGATAGTCGTCCTAGATAGAGATGACTATCTCCGTGAACTATCTAGGATTGTGGGGGATCAGGAAACCTATACCCTCCTAGTGGGAAATCCAATTATAAAATACAAAAAGACCTTGGAAGATCTGGTGTCAAAGGGTGCCGAATTAGGAATCTTGAATGAAAAGGAACAGCTTTTTTTGGTTCCAAAGGCACCTAGGGGCCCCATTTTGTACTGTTTGCCCAAGATCCATAAAAGTCTGACTTGCCCCCCGGGACGTCTCATCATCAGTGGAATTGATTCCATCACGTCCCGGGTGGGCAAGTATATAGACTTTTTTCTACAACTGCTAGTAATGAAAATGCCATCGTATTTGAAAGACACCAGACACATTATCAATTTGTTAGCTGATCAAGAACCAAGTGAGCACATGTGGATGGTCACAGCTGACGTGACATCACTTTACACCATAATTCCACATTCCTTGGGATTATCAGCTGTTAGGTACTACCTAAATCTTCTTTCAACAACTTCTGAAGAACAACAAAATTTCATTATGGAGCTTTTAGATTATGCGGCAAAACACAATTATTTTTGGTTTAGTCACAATTTTTACAAGCAGAAACGCGGCGTAGCCATGGGGGCGAAATACGCCCCCAGTTTGGCTTATCTCTTTATGGCCAAATGGGAGGAGGACGTCATCTACAAGGACCGAAACCCACATCTTAGATTTTGGGCTAGGTACATTGATGACATCCTCCTCCTCTGGGATGGCACAGCATCACAGCTAGACGACTTCTTTTTGGACATCAACAACAACAAAAGAGGTATACGTTTCGTCTATGAGGCCAGTCAGACTCAAATTAATTTTTTGGACCTCACAATCAGCAAAGGGGAAGCCGGCTTTAGAACGATATCTTACTTTTTTTTATATTAAACGTTTTTTATTAAACTGTACACATGAAGCATGTCATAACAGGGTATATGGCAATAACAGTAATAAGGCTTAACTACAAGTACCAATACATCTACATTCACAGATCAGACAGAGACAGGGCTGGAATACTGTCTATGGTAGAATATCTTGAGGGCTACATATGTCAGGGTCAGCCCATACAAGTTTCAGATACCGAAAGCCACCTGTCCCAGATTTTGTTATATTTGCCTGGGCATCCTCTATTAAGATATATAATTTTCTTATAAGGCAAAGCGGCATTCACATCCGCTTTCCACTCAGAGAAACTAGGGGGTGTGGGCCTCATCCAGTGTCTAGCTATAATCTTCTTAGCTGAAAAAAGTGTTTCGTGTATGAACATTTTAGTGAATTTATCCGGTTCAGCACCGGGGAAAATACCCAGCAGGCATAATTTTGGGTCAAGGGTCAGGGGGGACCCCATATCATCATGAAGGAAATCTACTATTTGTTTCCACAAGTTCTGAAGTCGAGGACACGCCCAAATCAAGTGAAAGAACGTGCCGGTGTCTTGCTTACACATCGTACACTCCATACTCGCCCCGGGCTTGAAACGAGCCATTTGGAGAGGAGTAAGGTAGGCACGATGTAAAATGTACAGTTGGGACAATCTATCCGACAGTCTGGGCGAAACGGCCTTGCAAGCATCAAGTGCCTCACCCCACTCCTCATCCTCCATCGATCCCACATCCCTCTCCCACCTTGGTTTGAGACTGTATGCTAAGGTAGTAGCAGACGGAGTGAGGAGCATATTGTAGAAGTCACAGATCAACCTGCGAGGGTCTGAGCCCTTGATCACTGCCATCAGGGCGTTGGGGGTGGGCTGTGGGATGGAGGAGGGGAACTGAGCTCGCACAGCATGACGGAGTTGTAGGAATCTGTAGTGCATGGATCTAGGAAGTGCATATCGCTCCTGAAGATTGTCAAAATTCCTAAGGGTCCCGTCAACTAGTATGTGGTGCAAATATAGAATCCCCCTCCTACTCCACACCTCCGTGTCAGGAATCAGGCGCAGTTCAGGGAGACTCTTATTGTGCCAGATAGGGGTGAAATCGTTAATAGGTGGGATCTTGACCTGTCTAGAAGCGATGTCCCAGATTCGTCTGTATTGATAGAATAGCGACTTACGGTCGCCGTCTGATTCACTGCCACTCCGCCCCACGGCAATTGCCATCAGGGGAACGATATCTTACTTTAAACAAACAGATCGCAATGCCTACATTCTTGGCTTAACTCTGTGCCGAAAAGCCAATTTATTAGAATGCGGAGGAATTGTTCAGAAATATCAGATTATTTACTTCAAGCCAACATTCTAAAGGAAAGGCTAATTGAAAAGGGCTATGAGGATAAATTCCTGGAGGACACACTGAAAGAAGTGGGAAATATTGAAAGATGGTCTCAAAAAGAAACATGAACAACCATGTATACCATTCATTACAACATACTCCACTCAGCACTACATGATAAGGAAAATCATACGGAGACACTGGCATCTGTTGGAAAGTGACCGTATTATCAATAAGTTCCTTCCTAAGGTTCCACAATTTGTTTTTAGGGGTGCACCTTCCCTCAGAGATAGAGTTGCACCTAATGTGGTCGATCCACCACCTAAAAAAGTTTCTTTTTTCCAACAACTATCCGGATACCATCAATGCCGTCGGTGTCAGGTATGCTCCTTAAACAAAATCAGGTCGAAAAAGACGGAGTCTTTTACATCTAGTAGCACTTTAAAAAATTATAAGATTGACACTTTTGTTACATGCAGCTCCACGGGTGTTGTCTACCTCCTACAATGCCCATGTGGGATGCAATATATAGGGAGAACCAAGCGTACCATGCAAATAAGACTTGGAGAGCACATAGCCAACATTAAAAGTGGCTTCCAATACCATTCGCTCTCCAAGCACTATGATCTATACCACCAGCGCAACCCAGTCGGTACCTCCTTTATTGGAATAGATAGGTACAGCCCGCATTGGAGGGGGGCTCTCTAGTCAGGGAAATATCCCGTATGGAAATGGGTTGGATCCATCGGGTCCGTTGTTACACCCCATACGGCCTCAACGTTGACATTGATGTCAACGCATTTATTGACAACAGCTAGGGAGGCATTTATCCATATAGTATGTTCTCATGGTAAACTTCTGAGCTCTCGGGAAATTTTCAGTTCCTTTTTTCCATATATTACAAACCAATTGGGACCATGTATAACTGTTAGTATACACTATTTCTGTTGGAAATATGTCAAATTGACATCTATGGTCCTTAAGAATATTTCCAACAACGCATATGAAAACGAACCTATGAACTCAAGGGCCTCTTAAGATGCTGCTTTCTGAGACAGCTATAGATGCAAATAAATACAAAAAAACAGAGTATAATATATTATTTTTTTGCCTTTTTGTTTTTTTTCATCAAGTTGGTTCTACTTTCTCGCACAAGAATGAAATCTGTCTAGATGGACATCATGGTCTTTTATAGTTATAATTTTTTCTATAAATGACCTTTCCCTTAATATCTCTTATATAGTTCCTTCTCTTCACAAAACACATTTTAACAAATGCTAGTTGTTGCAATCTTCCACACCCTATGGTGTTCGCATAGGGATTGGGATTGCAATACTCAAACTGTCCACAGGTGGCCACTGCATCTTAACTATTTGATAATGTGACAGCCATCCTTTTTAGCATTGAATTGTTTTAAAAGTTTACACTTACCATTGCGTGCTTTTTATGCAGCACATATGTGTAAGCGTTTTTTTAGTTTTTTCAAATAAATGAGCACAACGAATCGGCAGTATGTATGCTTGTATATGTTAGCGGCATATATGCGGTTCAATTGTTGCTTATATAGTCAGATCTACCCCCGATGGATGGACTTTTTTATATTGTATTTTTTTCTTTCTGTGTCTATATTTTGGAATGACAATCGGTTTTCTGACCAGAGGAGAAATTCTCTCGGAAAGAGGGCAGTTTGCCCACATCCAAGATGGCGACACATACAGCGAGGATGCTGAGAGCTCAGATCTGGGCGGACCTCGTTTGTATTCATAGAGTATAAAATGGTGGTGAGTCAGCGCGCCGCCTGTGCCCCTGGATGACGACAGTTTTTGTCGAAACGACGTAGGGAGGAGCGGCGTGCTGACGTCACCACATACGTATCCCGGAAGCAACGGGTAGCGAGAGCCGGCTGGCCCTTCATACAAACCACTGCTATTTTTGACCTCATATGCTGTAAGTGCAATGTTTTACTTTCAAATAAATGTTTTATATTGGATTACGCTATGGGGCTAATATGATTTGCTGAGACTTTGGGGGAATATTGATTTGGAAGAGGAGGAAACCAGGACCGTAGAGGAAGCCAATCCGAGACCCTGGCGGGGGTAACAGCTAACTGCTTTGACTGATCTCTCTCAGGGGTCAGGCATTCTGGTAAGCGGCTTGTGAATACTATGGTGGTGGATTCCTTTTCTATTACATCGGCACCCTCCAATGGTGTTTTCTGCCTGAAGTCACGATTTGCTGGAGAGACTTAACCCCTTCACTTCACTTTTTTCCGAGGACACTCTTGGTGTCTTTTTAAATACCGTCATTTGAGATTTTCACACTTACAGACCTAGGATAAGGAGCGATATCATTCCAAGACTTTGTTGGGAATTCATGGTCTCTTCCTATAATATTTTTTGTGATAATGCACTAAGACTGGACATTTTGATCACTGATTTAGTTCTGTAATAATTCAATATTTATTTCAGATACGTTGTTGCGCAGCTTATAGTTCTTTAGACTCCGATAGTCCGCCTGTAAATTGTCTACACTTGAACGTAGACGGCCGATAGAGACCACGTGGGGAGACATATTCTGATTGCCCATATTTCCAGAACATCGGTCGGTAAACGGCTTCGTCCGGAGTCCAAGCCCTGGGGCTGACAGGACTCCCCAGACTCCACCCCAGCCTGTCAGGCTGGCGTCCGTCATTAACACCTTCCACTGGATGGGGAGGGACAACTTCCCGGACCGAAGAGTCGGGACCCCAACCACCATGCCAGGGACTCCCTGAGTGGGTAACTCATCTGGATCTGAAGATCCAAGGACAACAGGGATTTGTCCCAAGTGGACAGGATCTCTTACTGTAATGCCCGTGTGTGTGATTGGGCATACGGAACAGCCTCGAACGAGGCCCTCATGAGTCCCAGGACTCTCATGCGAAAAAACGGGTTGACGACCATTTCCGAGACTTCAGGACCCGCACTACAGACTGAAAAGTTAGTAACTTCTCCAGGGTTAGGAATACCTATGCCTCCATGAAGTCCAGGATCAGACCGAGATACTCCAAATGCTGAGCCAGGACCGACTTCTGAACGTTCGGGAGCCACCCGAAGTCCCTAAGGGTCTGACTGACAATAGCCACACTTCTTCTAATGCTGAGCCATTGTCTGCTCTTAGAAGAAGATCGTCCAGATAGCCCATAATAGCAATGCCTCGCTGTCTCAGCAAGGCTAGAACCGGAGCAAGCACCTTGGTAAAAAACCTTTGGTGCCGAGGCTAGGCCAATGGGAAGAGCCACAATTGATAGTGGTCTTCGCTGATCGCAACCGCAGAAACTACTGTTGACGTGTGCAGATCGGAACATGCAAGTAGGCAGCCTTGATGTCCAAGGATGCCAGAAAATCCCCTTGATGGAGTGTAGCGAACACCGCGCAAATGGATTCCATGCGGAACTTTTGCACCATCACAAAGGCAGTCAGGCCTTGAGACCCAGGATTGGCCGAACCCCCGTCCACCTTTTGGGACTACAAACAGATTCGAGTAGAAACCCTGAACCACCTCACCTGTGAAGGAAAAGGCACAATCACTCCGGACCTGATAAATCCTGTACAGCCCTTAAGAGGGCCGCCCGACGGGCAGGAAGGAGAGGGAGAATTGAGGGAACAATCTGTCTGGGGCCAGGAACGGAATTCTATCCTGTATCCTGAGGTGACCACCTCGCACACCCACCGGTCGGAGATCCGGGAGGTCCACCGAACCGTGAACCTGCAAGGACGTCCCCCCACCCCAGAGTCGGGCAGGGGCAAGACTCCATGCGGCGGTGGGCTTGGGAGCTTGCTTGGTAGGCTTACGCACCCAGGGAAGCTTATGTCCCCCAGCCGCACTTTTTCCAGTCTGGGAGGGCTTACCCGTGGATTCTGACCGACGAGAAGAAACTCATTCTTCTTGCCGGAAAGGAAGGGTGGGGCTCCTTTTTCCGTACCAGACCGAGGAAGGAAGGTGCTCTTACCCCCTGTGACATCCATAATAATGGCATCCAGGGCGGTTTCAAACAGTCTACCACCCTTAAAGGGCAAGTCAGCCAGGAGCTATTTGGAAGTTAGGTCGGCCGACCAGCATTTCAGCCAGATAAGGCGACGCAGCACCACAGCAGATAGAGGCCCCAGAAATTAAAGGGGCATCGCACATAGAGAGTAAACCCTGCGCCAGTTGGTGAGCCAGGGTAATGGTCTCAAGAGGGAGATTATGCTCCTGAACCATCTGGTGCAAAATCTTTGCCCATCCTGTGAGTGTCTTGAGACACAAGTGTCGCCGCCCCTATAGGGCATAAGGCAGACCCCAATAAGGTAAACATAGTTCTACTCACCACTTCTGACCTCCTGTAAGTGGGATCCTTAAATGCAGGAGTCCCTTCCATTGGAAGCGTGGTAGCCTTATTCGAACGGGCGACCGGGGGGGGGTCGACCACTGGGGGGAGAGCCCACTTCTTAACCAGGTCCTCCTTAAAAGGGGTCCCTTATGGCTAGGCGCCGCGGGACCGTCAAAGTGTTCTGCGGCTTATCCCAGACTTAGTCAATGAATGTATCAAAAAAAGGCACATATGGAAAAAAACTTTTTTGAATAAACGGCTTTAAAGGAACCAAAAGGAGACAGCTTCCACCCGAGGTTCCTCAGCCTCAACATTCAGCTTGAGAGTGTTCCTCACAGCATCAATGAGTTCACTTACAAGCACCCTGTCAGTTTTTCAGAACTGGGGTCTTCCTCACAGGGAATATCCTGTTTAAAAACCTGAAAATCCTCAGAGCTAGGGTCCTGAGCAGCAATAACTAGGCCCATATCTGAGACAGAGCACTCCCCTACAGGAGGATGTGTGGGGAGGGGGCGCTTTACAGCTCCCTTGCGCTCGCACACCGCTTCCATCCTGACAAGGATGATTTCAGGACTGCCGACAAGTAGTCGCTAGGGACCGCAGGTGCAGGAGCACTGCCAGTTGCCTCAGACAAGTGTGGAGAAGCAGGTGAACTAGACTCAATACTGCCATACTGTGAGAATTGCAGCAGCGCCCGATAGAGGCCGAAAGCAAAAACGCTGCGGCTTTAAGAAAATGGTCACCGGCCGCATACATTACTGCGCCATCGATCCGCGGCAAAATGGCCGCCGAGCACGTTTTTAAAAAAAATACCTCACAGCGCTAATGGCGCACATGTTTAGTGGCACAGCAAGCGCTGGGGCGGCTGTTTGAACACAAACAGCCCCACTCAGTAACTGAACCTGTGAAGCTTAGCTTTGCTAAGCATGCATGTAAACCACTACTCCACAACAGTATGTACAACACTCACACCAGAACACTGCACCTCTCCCAGGGCCATTAAAACAGACATGAGCGCCCCCAGTCAGGCCAGAGTGACCCCCAAGCACCCCCACACAGCACATCACCAGTACAGGGTGCAGAGAGCAGCATAACAGGGGGGGGGACAGGGAGAAACCCCCCACATAAAGAAACAGCCAGCATGTACTCACCTGCAGTAGGAGAGACTACTTACCTATCCCTTTCAGGGACCCACTGGCTTGTTTCAGGCAGACCTATCACAGAGTAGTACTGCGTAGCTGTCGGCCTGGTCCACCGCGAGAGATACAGTCAGTCAGGTACTGTTCAATCTTGAGAGGACAGCGGGAGCTAAAAGCAACCCGGCCACCCCTGGAGTCATGGGGCATGTCGTGAACGGAGTCTCACGCACACAAGGCGAGGATCAGCACGCTTAAAGGTCGGACAGGGAAGACTACGAGGATACCAGTGTACCCAACCTGTTGCCCAGCCGACAGTTGATTGAAGGTCTCAAAAATAAAATAAAATTCCCAAAGGAATAAAATTTAAAAAGTAAAATCTTCCAGGAGACTGGCTCCTGAGAGAGCCATGTCTTCTCCTTCTGCTAGGCAGAAAAAAAAACTGAGGTCTGCTAGCTGCAGGTGGGAGGGTAATGTCCAGAGGGACCACCCCCCTGGCCGGGGCTGTTCAGCTCTGGTTTGTTCTAGAATGTTTTAACATCTAACATTCTGCCTAAGTCTTCTCCTGCAAGCAGGGACATATACCCACACGTAATCAGTATGACAGCTGTGTCAGTCCATGGACGATAAGAGAAATTTATATTTTCTGTATAGCTATTGAGAAGCTTTGTTTTTCATACTTGTATTTCTCTTATACTTACAAAATCTTGTATGATTACTTGTAATGTATTATTCTCAATAAAATATTTGAAAGGGTACATCTGCACGCACAGTGAGAAGACTTTTGGAGGATGGCCTGCTGTCAAGAAGGGCGGCAAAGAAATCATATCTCTCTAGGAAAACATCAGGGACAGACTGATATTCTGTAAAAGGTATAGGGATTGGGCTGCTGAGGACTGGGGTAAGGCCATTATCTCTGATGAATCCCCTTTACGATTGTTTGGGGCACCCAGAAAAAACCTTGTCCGAGGAAGAAAAGGTGAACGCTACCATCAGTCCTGAGACATGCCAACAGTAAAGCATCCTGAGACCATTCATGTGTGGGGTTACTTCTCAGCCAAGGGAGTGGACTCACTCACAATTTTGCCTAAGAACACAACCATGAATATAGAATGGTATAAAAACATCTTCTGAGAGCAACTTCTCCCAACCATCCAAGAACAGTTTGGTGATGAACAATGCCTTTTCCAGCATGATGGAGCACCTTGCCATAAAGCAAAAGTAAATAACCAAGTGACTTTGGGAACATCAAAATTTTGGGCCCATGGCCAGGAAACTCTCCAGACCTTATTCCCATTGAGAACCTGTGATCAATCCTCAAGAGGCGAGTGAACAAAAAAACCCCCACAAATTCTGACAAACTCCAAGCATTGATTATGCAAGTATGGCCTGCCATCAGTCAGGATGCGGCCCCAAAGTTGATTGACAGCATGCCACGGCGAATTGCAGAGGCTTTGAAAAAGAAGGGTCAACACTGCAAATATTGACACTTTGCATAAACTTTATGTAATTGTCTATAAAAGCCTTTGACACTTATGGAATGCTTGTAATTATACTTCAGTATATCATAGTAACATCTATCAGTCTGCAAAGTTCACATTAACTGCTGATTGGAGAGCTCTAGCTCTGACACACGACATATTTGTCCTAAGTCAGTGGCTCAAACATTTAAAGCTGGGAACAGCATTCACAGAAGGCATTCAGCAATAGTACTCCTGTAATTCTCTCAGTACAGATGTCCATTAAAGTAGAACTCCAAGTTTATTTTGTGAAAAACAAAAAAAGTAGAACTCCAAGCAAATGTAAAAAAGACAAAGTGCCTCTTGCACTCCTCTATACCACAAGAACACAGACTGGGGAATTAAGCAGCAGCAAAAAGAGCCAGTCAGTTGTTTTGCAGTGCAAGAAGCATGCCAACAGAAAATGAGAGCAACGTGAAAGAGATGATCTCATCAATCATCTTCTTCTCCTTTCACTGTCCAGTCACACGCTGGGGGAGGGGCAAGACCTGTAAGTGTTATTGAACTGCAGCAAAAAACAATCAGGTTTTCTGCCCTGCCAGACAGGAATGCGCTGTGTGGCAAAGCTGTGTAGATCTCATGAACTGGTGGACAAATACAAACACCAGGTAAAAGAGCTCTTTTTTTATATTACATATATCCATCTAGACACATATCTAGATAACGGAAAATGTATTACCAAATACTTACCGTAATTTTCCTTTCCTGATAGACTCCATGGCAGACTACGTGTGGGTTAACCCTGCCTCCTCTCCAATGCTATAGGACCCCATACCCATAAGTTTGAGCTTACCGCTATGGATTGTGTTCCGTAACTAGCCGACTCATAGACTCATGGGTGGGAACTCAGTTTTCCTGACAGACTCCATGGCAGACTACGTGTGGTAAATAACTAGCCAAGCCACACGGGAGAGTATGCTGAACAAAAAATATTTAATCTGTCCCGTCAACCGACAGGATTCTCAAACGAAAGTTCTCAGAGGAAAGGGAAGCAGGTTCTATGCAATGTGACATAAAAAAAAAAAGGTATTGATCGAGGCCCACTAGGCCGCTTTGCAGATGACGTCAGGAGCCACGTGCCAAACTGCTGCCCATGAGGCTGCCATGCCTCTGGTGGAATGTGCTGTCACCGTCTCTGGAGGAGCCAAGCCCTTTGCCCTGTTGAATGGATTGGACGATCCAAGCTGCTGTTGTTCTAGAACAGTGGTTCTCAACTCCAGTCCTCAGGGCCCACCAACAGGCCAGGTTTGCAAGATAACTGAAATGCATCACAGGTGATATAATTTTCTGCTCAGGGATTGCAGTATTCTAGTCTGCATCTCACCAAGGTAATACTTAAAATCTGGCCTGTTAGTGGGTCCTGAGGACAGGAGTTGAGAACCACTGTTCTAGAAGAAGCACGTTTCCCTCTCTTATTGCCGGAGTGTAAGATGAACAAATGAGTGGAACATCTGAAAGACAAAGTAACTCGTAGGAATTCCTTCAGTATTTCACCCACATCCAGAGGGATATACCTCTGTGGACTCCGGGGATTTGAATGTGGGAAACACCGAAGCGACTTTCGGCTTAGAGCCGAGCATAGGAATGAGGACCACCCAGTCCGGGAAGAACGTCAGAAAGGGTTCCTGACAACCCAGAGAACTAATCTCGGAAACTCTCTTGGCCAAGGTGATGGCAACTAGGAAAGCCAGTTTTGTCGACAAGTCTTTAATGGAAAGAGGAGTAAGCTCAGTGTTGCTGAGGGCAGTCAGCGAGTCAAGGACAAGGTGAAGATCCCATTTGGGGAACCTTGGTTTTCTTTGGGGCCTGAGTCTCGTTGCCCCACGAAAGAACTGCCGGATTAGTGGGTGAACTGCCCATGATGTTCCGGAGAAGGCCGACATAGCTGAGACTTGAACCCTAAGGGAGCCGATAGATAAAGATAGATCTAGGCCAGACTGGAGGAAGCTGAGGATATCTTGGATTCCAGGGTCTCTACCTGACTTGCCAGCAGAGGTAGAGAATTCAACAAACTTGGTCCATATTCTGCTATAGACTTTATTTGTGCTTGGCTTTCTTGAACTCGTAAGGGTAGAGATTACACTTGAAGTACACCCGAGAGATTCTAGCCTCTCCCTCTCAAGAACCAGACCATCAGTCTCAGTATTGCCGGACAAGGGTGCAGAATTGCCCCCTGAGAAAGGTCTGGCCTGAGAGGGAGAGGCAACGGATCACAGAAGCTCAGCTGGGCCAGGAGGGGAAACCATGGCCTGCTCGGTCAGTAAAGCGCTATCGTCACCACCTCGACTGCTTCCACTTGGAGCCTCTGCAAAAATTTGAGGATGATCGGGAGTGGAGGGAAGGCATATGCCCTGTTGAAGTTCCACTGATCCGTCAGGGCATCCACTCCGAAGGCTTGGCTGCATCGGCCCCGGGTGTAATACTTCCTGATTTTGAAGTTGCAGGGGGATGGCAAATAGATCTACTTTGGGATCGACTCCCAGGGATAGGATCCACTCGAACATCTGCGCATGCAAAGACCATTCGTTGTTGTCAAACTGTCTGCAGGACAGGAAGTCTGCTTGGATGCTCTGAGTCCCGGGAATAAAGACTGCCAAAATATTGATCAGATTCTTCTGGGCCCAAGACATGATGGGCTCGACTTCCTGGAGCAGGGTGGAACTCCGGGTGCCCCCTTGCCTTTTCACGTAGGATACCGCTGTGGTGTTGTCCATTTTCAGTAATACAGATTTCCCTTTCAGGAGGTGAGGGAAGGACCGAAGGACACACCATGCTGCTCGAAGTTCCAGGACATTCGAACCCGGATTGTGGAGACGGGCATCCCATTTGCCTTGTGCAAGTTCTGACCCGCAATGGGCCCCCCAACCAGTATTGCTGGCGTCGGACGTGACAGTCACCCAATGAATGGGAGCAAGAGAATGGCATGTGAGCAAGTTTCTGCGCTGAAGCCACCAGAAGAGGCTGTTCCTCATTGACGGAGTTACATGAACAAATTGATTGATGTCCCCTGACCTCCATTGCTGAAGAAGCCCTGCTTAAACGGGACGTAGCCTCCACATCGCCCACTTGACCACGGGGGTCGTGGCAACCATCGTGTCAATAATCTTTAGGCACTGCGAGGCCCTCAGGCGTGAATCGATCTAAATGAACCAATCACCTGGTTGCACGATTTTCTGAATGGTAGAGAGGGTCTCCATTTTGAACTTTGTGTTTTATGAATTTGTTTAAAAAGGTTAGCTCTATCACCGGGCGCCAAGACTGGACTAGGAAAAAGAGGGGAGTACACCCCCCTGGAATTCTTCGCTCTTTGGGACAGGCACCACCGCTCCTTGAACTTTCAGCGAATCTGCATATGATAGCAGCACTTGCTTCTTTACCTCTGACTGTGGTAGTAGGGTGGAAATTGATCTGCAGGAAGGAACACTGGTGAAGGACCATGTGTGGCCTGTGGAGACCATCTTGATGGTCAAGTAGTCCGAGATCGAGGCCGCCCAGACGAGCCCCTACCGACCCACCTGGGCGGGCCCAATCTTAAAAAGACTTGGCTGGTTCGCGACCACCAGGCAGGCGCCTGTCTCTTGGCAGACTTTTGAAAGGGTGCCTGTCATCGGCTCCAATTTTTCCTGAAATCCCGTCCGGGCCTGTAGAAGCGTGCTTCCCACGAGCGCTCAGTACTGGGGCTTCCTCTGATCGAACAGACGCCTGTCTTAGGGAAGGAACCCCGACTCCCCGACTCCCCCCCCCTGTGGTCTGAGATATGGCACGGTCAAGCCTGTTACCAAATAACGAAGGCCCCTCAAAGGGGATTTTACACCAGGCCTGCTTGGATGCTGAGTCGGCCAGCCAAGGGCACAACCGTAAGGCCCGTTTGGCTGTGACCGAGGACAGCATAGATCGAGCCAGCAGGCGAATAAGGTCGAACAAGGCCTCCCCCAAAAAGGCGACTGCCAGCTTCAGTTCTTGAAATGCTGAGCCCTGAGCCAGATCTTCTGAAACTGCTCTCAGAACAGAGTCCACATTTTCTGTCCAAACTTCCATAGCTTTAGACGTAGCCGCAAGGGCTTAGGCCGGTTTGCAGGCCATTCTAGCCAAACCATAGACCCTTTTGAGGTCTTGATCTATCTTCCTCTCAAGACCGTCCTTGAAGGATACTGTATCCTCTAACAGAAGTGTGACATGTTTGGCTAGACGCATCAGCGCTGCATCAACAAGGGGAGCATTTTCCAGATGCTTTACTTCCTCTGCCTTGAAGGGGTTTAATCTGGAGGTCTTGTGCAACATAGAGACTTTCTTGTCTCCCTTGCTCCATTCTTCCTCAAAAATGTCCTTTAGTTCAGGAAGAAGTGGAAAGTTGGAGCGCTCCTTCCCCAATTCTCTCTGGGGGAGTGGACGTATCCTCTAATTTCAGGGTCTCCTTGACCGCCTTAAATTAGTGGGGAGATCAAGGAATAGTCAAAGCCCACAGTGAACTCATCTCCCTCCATCTTGCTCTGCGAGGAATCATGGGAGGCATCATAGGGCTGGGAGTGGCCGGGATCCTCCTGGGCCTCGTCAGCCAAAGAGCCAGATAGGGTCGTGGACTGGCTCCGCGTGTGGGAGGTGCCTAACTCCTTTATGGACTGTTGCACCACACGCTTGACAAGAGACTCGATGTGTTGTTTTTCCGTCTTTTTCTCCGACGGAGTTCCAGATGGAGAGTCACGTCTGGACCTAGATGATGATGTTGTTGCGGCCTGGCAAGGTCTCTGTCAAATAGGGCCTGTGATTGATGGTCTGATCTAGCAGGGCTGTAAGAAAATTAAATATAAGACAGAGAAGGGGGAGAGAGGGAACCAGGATAGCAATTAGTGCCTTCCAATGATTTAACATCATGCATACCATCCCCCTCCCCTCATCCGCACATACCTTGTGCGAGAGGGCTGGCCACACAAAGGCGGAAACTTTTCCATGGTTCTCGAACAATCGACCATAAAACAACACACACACTGGGAAGAACCAGGCAACACTCGGGCTAAGAACATAAGCATCGGAAATAAAATTATACGTATATTATATATATATATTTTTTTAACTATTCCCCTTTAAGGAGAAGGGAGATGGAGAAGCCAAAAGATAAGAAGCTTACCTTGCCCTGGGTGGTGCTGAGCTCCGGGATGCTGTCGCTAGTAGCCCACAAGTATCCCACCTGCCAGGGGCTCATAGCGATTTAAATCCCCCGCTGGAATGACGTCACGGCCGGCCTCCATCGCGTGCCTGCGCCGTGGAGGCCAGCCAAACGGTGCGTGTGCAGCCTTGGACCCCCTCCCCCGCCGCACACGCGCAAAACCAAGCCTCGGTGTTACCGAGGCTCCACGCATGCGCAGACGCGCGATGGCCGGGAAACCCAGGAAAGGATGTGGCGTCCAGGAACGCAAAGCGTTCCACGGGCCGGGAAGGCAGAGTTTCGAAAACACGATGACAGGGGAGGTATTGACAAAACATACAAAACACAAACATCTGCCATGGATGAGAAACAGAAGAAAATTTTCAGACCTTGCCAGCCGAAGGCGCTTCTGCCTGACATCCGTCCCGGTACGCGAGGGCCACCTCCCTTCCACCACAGGGGTATTATAAGCCCAAAAAAACACTCGCCCGCTCGTAGCTGGGCCCTGGGTTGCACCGCACAGCCTGGTACAGAGAGCAGGTAAACATCCTGACTGGACATCGCACAGAAACCACGTGACGTAGGGTCCATGGAGGAGGACAAAAAATGAACACAATCCAAAACGGTAAGCTCAAACTTATGGGTATGGGGTCCTATAGCATTGGAGAGGAGGCGGGGTTATCCCACACGTATTCTGCCATGGAGTCTGTCAGGAAAGATATATTTTTAGAGGCATTCTGTACACCAGCTGTGTATGGAATGCCTCCAGGAGTCATATTGCATTGGCTTTATAGAAAATTACAGCGGCTGCAGTTTGAAAAAAAGGTAATTTTTAATAACAATAAATTACAGTATGGGTTGTGTACCAATTGTATATACCATTTTAATTTTTACAACTTTACTCATATTTTTTGCCCATGAAAGTGAAGTTACCTTTTAATGTAATAATATCAAGCATATAAATAGTACTTAAGGTACAGATGTTTTTATTATGTCTAATTACAACATTGTTTACACCAGACGAAAAAAAAGACAGCTTTTTAAACTTCTGCCATAAGAAAGACAAACGTAAAAGATACAAGGCTTTATACAGATCAGAGCAGCTAAAGTGCACCTGACGTGCATGCACGACAGCAGCCATTTTGTGGGTCAGATAGAAGTACTGGAGACTGCGCCTATTATTGTGTTAGGCTCTTGTGACATCATGAATCCATGAACTTTGTATAGCTGCCATAAAGTCACTTGCTTCTAGCGGACCACAAGCCAAAGTATATCTACAAACAAAATGGCTTAGCCGCTGACAGGTACTCTTTATTAGATCAAAATACTGTACATTGAAGATGTTTCTAAAAGTATATTTAAAATGCTCTTGGGGGGACATTTAAAACATTTTCCCTTTCATAAATAATTGTTTGGTGAGGGCCATGTTACATGAGCATTTTTCATTAGCCATATAAACTTGGTAAGAAACCAATGCCTGACTTGGTGTCAACTGGCTGCAGATTTATTTTTCCATTTTTGTCATACTGCATCATCCATATCAGTATTTGCTACTCAGTCCTGCAAGTTATTCTAACTAAAAGTGTCTTCATGGAATCTCCTGTGTCAGCTCGGTGGTAAAATGAAGTTTAAATATGATGGTTTGAGGGGTCGTGATATCAGCAACTGCAAGTTCCTGTCCGTCAATAAGGCCAAGCTCTATAAGGAGAAAGAAGAAATACAATTTCACGATAAGGTCACATTTTTATTGGGGTTATAGGCATAAATTATCAGACATACAGTGTCTTGAAAAAGTATTCATACCCCTTGAAATTTTCCACATTTTGCCATGTTACAACAAAAAACTTAAATGTATTTTATTGGGATTTTATGTGATAGATCAACACAAAGTGGCACAAAATTGTGAAGTGGAAGGAAAATAATAAATGGTTTTCAATTTTTTTTTTTTACAAATAAATATCTGAAAAGTGTGGTGTGCATTTGTATTCAGCCCCCTTTACTCTGATACCCCTGACTAAAATCTAGTGGAACCAATTGCCTTCAGAAGTCACCTAATTAGTAAATAGAATCCACCTGTGTGTAATTTAATCTCAGTACAAATATAGCTGTTCTAGAGAAGCCCTCAGAGGTTTGTTAGAGAACCTTAGTGAACAAGCAGCATCATGAAGGCCAAGGAACACACCAGACAGGTCAGGGATAAAGTTGTGGAGAAGTTTGAAGCAGGGTTAGGTTATAAATATAAATATCCCAAGCTGAAAATGGAAAGAGTATGACACAACTGCACACCTACCAAGACATGGCCGTCCACCTAAACTGACAGGCCGGGCAAGGAGAGCATTAATCAGAGAAGCAGCCAAGAGCCCCATGGTAACTCTGGAGGAGCTGCAGAGATCCACAGCTCAGGTGGGAGAATCTGTCCATAGGACAACCATTAGTCGTGCACTCCACAAATCTGGCCTTTATGGAAGAGTGGCAAGAAGAAAGCCATTGTTGAAAGAAAGCCATAAGAAGTCCAGTTTGCAGGAAGCCATGTGGGGGACACAGCAAACATGTGGAAGAAGGTGCTCTGGTCAGATGAGACCACAATTTAACTTTTTGGCCTAAAAGCAAACAGCTATGTGTGGTGGAAAACTAACACTGCACATCACCCTGAACACACCATCCCCACCGTGAAACATGATGGTGGCACCATCATGTTGTGGGGTTATTTTTCCTCAGCAGGGACAGGGAAGCAGGTCAGAGTTCATGGGAAGATGGATGGAGCCAAATACAGGGCAACCTTAGAAGAAAACCTGTTAGAGTCTGCAAAAGACTTGAGACTGGGGCGGAGGTTCAGCTTCCACATGAACAACGACCCTAAACATACAGCCAGCGCTACAATGGAATGGTTTAGATCAAAGCATATTCATGTGTTTGACTGACCCATTCTAAGTCCAGACCTAAATCCAATTGAGAATCTGTGGCAAGACTTGAAAATTGCTGTTCACAGACGCTCTCCAGCCAATCTGACAGAGCTTGAGCTATTTTGCAAAGAATGGGCAAAAATGTCACTCCCTAGATGTGCAAAGCTGGTAGAGACATCCCCAAAAAAACTTGCAGCTTTAATTGCAATGGTGGTTCTACAAGGTATTGGCTCTTAACACAAGTGCATGCCACACTTTTCAGATATTTATTTTTAAAAATGTTGAATACCATTTATCCTTTTCCTTCCACTTCACAGTTATGTACCACTTTGTGTTGGTCTATCACATAAAATACATTTACGTTTTTGGCTGTAACATGACAAAGTGTGGAAAATTTCAAGGGGTATGAATACTTTTTCAAGGCACTGTATGTCCCAAAATGCTACATTCTAAACAGCCAATGTCATGCAGAAACACCAAGGGGCATATTTATCAAGCAAATAAGCGGACATTCAGCAAACATTCTCTACAGGTAAATATTCCAGGTTCATGTAAAAGCAGAAGTGACCTGCTGTTTCAGGGCTATACCCATTCTTTTAGAGTCACTCTAAAGAAGAGGAATGGTCCTGAAACATGTCAGAATAGTGGAGGTTATTTTAACAAAGTTTACAATCTCGGTCCCCCTTCTGCACCAGCTTGATGCAGCTTATGTAGTTTTCTTCTGTTTGGTTTTCCCAACCATCATGTCTTTCATCCTCTCCCACATATTAAAACATAGTGAGAGTGCTTCAACATTTGTTGGTATGACCTGCCGTTCCTTTGAAATTTTTTTGGTTGGCATGCCCTGATCAAGACACTTCATTTCAAGTGCATTTTTTTTTTAAAGGGTTTTTCCTGCACTGTTTAGTGCGCTCTGTTTCTTCCTTTATTTTCACAAGTAAACTTTGCTTTTGACACACACCGCTTGCAAGGATATTCAGAGCTGCCCTGGTACCAGTGACGCTCAGTACATTTGAAGATTTGATTCTGGGTCCATGTGTTTTAAATGGCAGCGATTGATTCTCCTCCAGAAAAAGGTTTGGTGAAAGTCACATTCACTGCATTATAAACAGACCATCAGCTTCTAAGTTCATCTTGTTCAATTAACTCAGTGTTTCTCAACTCCAGTCCTCAAGGCGCACCAACAGGTCATGTTTTCAGGATTTCCCTCAGATGAAACAGCTGTGGTAATTACTAAGGCAGTGAAACTGATTACATCCCCTGTGCAAAATAATGGAAAGCCTGAAAACATGACCTGTTGGGGCGCCTTGAGGACTGGAGTTGAGAAACCCTGAATTAACTAACCACTTGCTTACTGGGCACTTAACCCCCTTCCTGCCCAGGCCGATTTCCAGCTTTCAGCGCTCGCACTCTTTGAATGACAATTGTGCGGTCGTGCTACCAGTGTTAATTCGTAGACTAAAACATTTTAGTCAACTAAATGAATACTATTTTAGTCGACTAAAATACGACTAAAACAATTGAGATGACTAAAATACGACAAACTAAAATGGCATTTTGGTCAAAAGACTAAGACTAAAACTAAATTGAAAATGTACTTCAAAATTAACACTGGTCTGTAGTGCATGTTAAAACCTTAATACCATAAATAATAACATATTCGATTTTTCGCTCCAGCAGTATATAATGGGTTTGGAAATTGTAGAGAAATGTTAACTAATGCATTACAATTTAATTACATCCATTCGATTTTAGATGACTAAAACTAAAAACAATTGCAGAAGACTAAATGGGACTAAAACTAAAATGCCATTTTAGTCCGAAGACTAAGACTAAAACTAAATCAAAATTTGCTGCCAAAATTAAACACTGCATGCTACTCTGTACCCAAATTACAGTTTTATAATTTTTTTCACACAAATAGAGGTTTAGTTTGGTGGTATTTAATCACTACTAGGGTTTTTTTTTGCTAAACAAAAAAAAGAAGAAAATTTTGAAAAAATAATAATTATAAAATAAAAAGGGGTTTTTATAGTTTGCAAAATTTTATAACAAACAGGTAATTTTTTTGCTTAATTGATTTGCGCTAATGAGACTGCAGTAATGGGCACTGATAGGCTGCACTGATGAATACTGATGAGGAGGCACTGATAGGCAGCACTGGTGGGCACTGATGGGTGGCACTGCTTAGCAGCAGTGGGGTCTGGAGTGTGCGGGACCGATGTCCCTTTTACACAAGACGGTAATCTGTCAGTGTGAGGAAAAAAAAAAGAGCAGATTACTTGTTTCTGTTTAAATCACGTGATCAGCTGTCATTGGCTGACAGCTGATCACATGGTAAAGGGCCAGGATCGGCCCTTACACTGATCTGTGATCAGCCGAGTGTCATGAACTCGCTGATCACAGAGCGGGGCACGCGCAGGCAGCGCATGCTTGGGAAGATGTACATGGACGCCCTCCTGGCAATATAGGCCCATGCTGTAGCCGTATTTCGGCTATAGCGCGGACGCAAAGAGGTTAAGCTTTGACAATAAATCCTAAATGCTGATTGGTTTCTTTGCACAACTGCACCAGATTTTGTGCTCTCCAGTTTTAATAAATTAACCCCACAGTTTTCAAAAGACTGAATTTTTTTGGGGGGTAACTCCAGTCAAGCAAGAAAACTTCTGAAAGGGTTAGTTCATCTTGCTCTTTGCTCAGTAGCAAAAAAACGACACTTGATTTGAGAAAGGGTTTGATGCCCTGAAACAACATCCACTTGTACTGGGTGTTTTTGTGCTACTAGTATTTGTAGGTCTTGATATTTGCTCTATGTGGACCTCATGCCTCCCAGTTACCATGTACTAAATTTTATTGATTATTTGCCTTACATCTAGTAGAGTCAGGTGTCCTGGGAAGCCTAATGTGGGGAAACGTACTTACCGTATATACTCGAGTATAAGCCGACCCGAATATAAGCCGAGGCACCTAATTTTACCACAAAAAACTGGGAAAACGTATTGACTCGAGTAAAAGCCTAGGGTGTCCATCTGCATGCCTCACTGTGTCCATGCCTCACTGTCACTGTGCCCAATCTCCCTACAGGATCTCCGGCGCTGTGTGACTAGACTGACGTTTAACATGGGAGTCTATAGAAGGGGTGACCGGCTTTGAAAAATCGCTGTTCCTTATCCGTAGGTCACCTGGACAACAAACTTTGAACACTTGTAGATGAAGAGTGGGGCTACATGTGTGCCAAGTTTGGGGTCCAGCGGACCTAGGGCCGGCCGGTACCGGGTCCCCAAAATCACCGGAGAAATTACTGTTTAACATTGGAGTCTATAGAAGGGGTGCCCGGCTTTGAAAAATCGGTGCTCCCCGGCTGTAGGTCCCCTGGACAACAAACTTTGCACACTTGTAGAGGAGCTACATGTGTGCCAAGTTACGGCTGGCTGGGAGCAGGTGCACAAAGTTGAAGATGGACACAGACTCGAGTATAAGCCGAGGGGGGCATTATCAGCACAAAAAAAATGTGCTGAAAAACTCGGCTAATACTGGAGTATATACGGTATGTGCATTGCTAAATGTTACCTGATGCTTTGTAAATTTAATTACTGAAATGTTATTCTTGGGTTGTAGCTTTATCATTTTTATATATGGGACTACACCCACTGATCTGTTTTGATTGGAGTGGCTTCTTACAGCTATAAAAGCTGACCATACCCCTCAACATTTCATGACCTATTTGCTTTAACATTCAGCAATGATTTCTACCATTACAAAAAGTCCAGTTACAGGAGTAGCTTGGTATGATCACCCCCCACATCCCATCCCATCCCTGATATTAATATCAATGTCATTAAAGTGGATCCAAGCTCAAAATGTAGGCAAGCCTTACAAAATAAAAAATGCTGTGGGAGTATTAGAATCAGCATAAATTCAGACTGTCCGAAAACGGCGATCCCATGACAGTCCGGTTCCAGATCATGTAATCCAATCCCATTGCACCCATTCACTGGGTTGCTTATACTTTGAATTAAGAGACTCTACCGGCATTCATGCCCATAAAGGTATGCCTTCGGTCAAATGATCTGGAACTTAGGTACAAAATTTCCTGCTCCTACTCACCATACGCATTGAACCTAAATGGAGTCTGGGTCTGCTTTAATGTACTAAGCTGCTGTTACAGATTTGGGTTCCTGATGTCTTTTCTTATGAACAGCATGACTATGCCAGAACATAGAAAGGGAAACAAAGGGTACTGTATCTATTCAGAAGATAGATGAGTAAAATGGTCAATCAATTTGAACACAGTCAAATTAATGTAAGTATACTGGGCAGACAGCTATGACAGTGTGCAAAGTTAACAGAGCCGGACCAGCCAATCACATTCCATCCAACATCAGGCAGTTTGAACAATGAAAAACAATTGCTGATTGGCTGCCGCTGATGCTGTACACTGCTTTTTGCTTCATTAGATAAACCAGATTGTGCTTCTGTGGATGTAAGATACGCACAACAAACGGTCAGGTTTCCCCTATGCTTTGCTTTTCAACTGAACGACAATGTTATAGGTAGACTGCTAGGATAGAAGTGCTCAGGTTTGAATCAGACAACAATTAACACACCCCAAAACATTTATTGCTAATATCAAAATTACCATGTAAAGTTTTGCAAAGGTTGGGCCTCGTCCTTTCTTCTATAGATGCAACAGTCTGGAGAGAAAGAGAAAATAAACTTGAAGGATAATGTCATCTTCCCTAAAAAAAGTAACTATACAGTTGCTATGCATTTGTTATTTCTGCCTTTCTCAACCATGGTTCCTCCAGAGATTGCTTAGGGCACAGGTGTCAAACACAAGGCCAGCGGGCCAAATCTGGCCCTCCAGGCCATTTCATGTGGCCCTCGCACCACTCCTGCAGCTGTAGGAGAGCTCCAGCCCTCCTCCAGACCCTTACTTTCTGCTTTCAAACAATACATCCAGCTTCTTCCCAGCAGAAGCATAAGGAATGGAGGGGTGCACTGTGATGTAAGGGAGAGTGGGAGACTCAACTTCTGATGGTGGGGTGGCTCTTGACATCTAATATATGGGGAGGGGATGCGAGGGACATCTAATCTTACAAATACAACCAGCCCTTTTGAGGACAATCATAATGCTGATGCGGCCCACGATGAAATTGAGTTTGACACCCTTGGCTTAGGGGTTTCATGAGTAATTAGCAATTTCTGCCTCCCCGATAAGTAACCACTGACACCAATGAACATAGCTATCTATGGGGGGACATCATTACCAATGACCAACAATCTAAGACGGCCCATTTCCATAGATTACACCTGCAAAAGAAGACCTTACTCCAACTACCAATGTAAGGGAACATTTCACTGACCACCGATCAAAGAATTCCCTCCTCCTCTGACCATCACTGTGAGAGGGCCCGTCACTGACCACCATGTAGAGAGGTGCTTTTTCACTGACTGACAATGTAAGGGCATTTCTTCACTAATCACAATGTGAGGAAATTCTAGTTCGTTGTCTGTATTTATATTCTGGGTATTATGTTTATTATTAGTTTTATTTCACGATTATTAAAAATAATTTTGTGGTATAGAGCAGACCTGGGTGTATGCTGAGTGTATCACATTCCATTTTATTTTTACATCTACAACTTTCTGTTTAAACTAATGTACTGTGTATTATACCCAGATAGCAAGCAACTGTGCTGCAAGTTTGATAATGACTTGCTAAGCTATTGCTAGACTTTCCAGGCTTCACAAGTTTGTTGCACAAATGCAGCAAGTTCGCATTACATGGACTCCAGACAAAATTTCTTTGCAAACACGCTGCAAGTTCTGGTTCAGTTATGTTGTGCAATAGTCACCCCACCACAGGGGTCACTGTGGCTGAATTTTCATGCTGTAGACTTGCAGAGCGCTTGCTGTAAACTCACTACTGCAACTTTGCTCTTGCTAGAGACTTGCCATGCAAATTTTTTACAGATTGGAATGTCAACTTGAACTTCAAGTGCTCTGCAAGTGTACAACTTGCATGTCAAAATGTGCCGCAAGTTACCAGACTTACAATTCAACACTGCCATAAATTTGTGTCAAGTCATCCTTGCTATCTGGGTATGTAGATAATGTAAATATTACCCGGGGTTCTCTGAGAGCTCAATTTCATTTCAAGGGTTCTTCCAATGTTAAGAGGTTTAGAAAGGCTGTTGTAATTTATCCCATCCTAAACAGTATTAAAGCTGCCACTTTCATATAGGAGATTCCGTGTTTAATGCAATTAGATCATAGAACACCGATTTCCAGTATCCATGTTAGCAATAAAATGCACCCCCCCATCCAATCAGTACATAGAGCTATCCATCCTATTCCCTGGGTAATAGAGTGCTGTGAAAAAGTATGTGCCCCTTCTTAATTGTTTTTCATCTTTTGCATATTTGTCACACTTAAATGATTCAGATCACCACCAAGTAAATCCAAAATGCAGTTTTTAAATCAGGATTTAATTTAAGGGAAAAGTTTGTTAAAAATCCTTGTCCATTGAAAGGAATTAAGAAAGCGCACCTGGACACAGCCTACAGCGCCTACTGCTAAGAGTCTCTTGACTTGTTGTTGGCCCATGTTTACCAATTAAATTTATTAAAGAAAAATTAAAGAAAAGCTGAATAATGGATTTTTTTTTTTTTAGGCACCACAAAAAGTTATAAAATGCATACATTTTATTGTACAATGATTAAAACTGAAGACCAAGGGTCACAATAAATCAAACCCTACATGAGAAAAGATCACAGAATAGTCATCAGGCTCATCAAACCACTTAAGGGGACACACAAGGCCCCTAATGCGTGAATGCCATCCCATCATGTTTCAACGTTATTAGTCTTCTTCAAGGGTTGATCTAATAGATTATCGTTTAGGGATGTGGCACTTGAAAAATTAAGTTGTACAGACGGACTAATTTTTGTAATCTATAAAAGTGCAAAGTAGATTTGAGCAGAATTAAAATAGTTTTGTTTAATTTGCACAAGATGATTGCATTTAATTTTTGTAATGAGTGGTCATTACTTTTGCTTTTTTGCATTAAAAGGAATGAGTTTTATTATTAAGATTGTTTACTTTATTTAAACTTTGTGTATGTTATATATGCACGAGGAAATCGAATTTCAATAACATAAGTACAAATATTAACTGCATGCAAAGTTTCTTTTATGGGATAATTTCTGGGGAGGGGGTCCATATCTTTAATCAGATTCTTAAATGGATCCATGACTCAAAAAGTTTAAGAACCACTAATCTCAGGAAAACCAAAGCTCCTCATTTAGTATGCAGTAATCAATGCATAATTTCATAAATTATAAAGTTAAAAAACACTGCCTGGGGCTATAGAGAATCTACATGGATCCAGATGAATGCTGCCTAACAAGACAGGTAGGTAAATGTCTCCTACTTCAATCTTCTTACCTGTAAATAAAGTGTCTTATTCTTCCCATCCAGTGTTGCTGTGATAGCAGGAGACTTCATTTGTCTGCACAAAAACATTAAAGAGTTTTTAGAGATCAGTCACCTAAAATAAGTGGATTGTTATAGCAAAATACAACTTGGCATATGTACAGGGGTGTCAGAGAAGAGGTGGTGGAAGAAGGAAGTGGGGTCAAGGGGGTGGTGGCTTTAGCTTTATGGTCTTCATAACATTACCAGCACAACATGGAGCCTTGAGTTATGTTTAGGCTGCTTTCACAATGCTCCGTTGCAAAAAAATGGTAAAAATGCATATGCATGCGACTCAAAAACCGCATCAAAAATGCAATTGGGGATGCTTTTTGTGAACAGTTTTCTATTCGTTTCAATATGGAGCTGCATTTTATTGTTGCTTTTTTTCACCACAGCAAACATGCACCAAAATTGCAGCATGCAGAACTTTTAAAAAGGCAACTGACCGGTGTGAAGAGTTTGATAGGATTTAATGGTCATGCATTTTTCTTCAGATTTTGGCAAGGCAAAAACGGGAGAAAAACTGATCAGTGTGAAAGGGCCCTAAAGCTGAACTCCAGCATAAGCAAATATGATCTAAATACAATAAGAAAGTGTATTCTTATTAATTTTGTTGCGCTCTTCTACCAGTTCAATGCATTAATCCAGTATGAAATGTTTCTTCTGCGGAGGAGCTTCTTGCAATAGACCAGTCACTGCTGCTATCTTGTTTTGCAGGCTGACTAGTCTTGTGTACGTTCCCTTCTACAGTTTTCTGCAGGTAGTGGGGGTGGGGCCTCCCACAGAACTGCTCTTTGCACAGGCTAGTGCTGGGTACACATGGATCGAAATTCGGCCAGCTCAGCAGGAACCAGATGAATTTCAATCTGTGTGTAGCCCTTTCCGTTCAACAGAAGCTTTAATGATTTAGCCTGATGTTCCTTTAAATGAGCCACTTACAATGCGGTATCATTAGTTAAATAATCCAAAACTTCTTGCAGTTTAGCAGAGGATGGAAACTCAATGTTCTGAGGGTGCAGACTACAAGCCGGGCAATTATCCTGTTCCAAAACACAGAAAACAAGTTTTAACAATGACAAAACGTGTGGGCCAATGGTAAAATAATTTTTTTATTTAACAGAAACGTTTTATTGAAACAAAAAGAAAACAATACAAAAAGTAAAACAAAACAGCGGTACAGCATAGGTTCAGCATAGTATAAAAAAATTAAA
This sequence comes from Rana muscosa, assembly GCA_029206835.1. Classification (NCBI taxonomy): domain Eukaryota; kingdom Metazoa; phylum Chordata; class Amphibia; order Anura; family Ranidae; genus Rana; species Rana muscosa. The sequence goes on from CM055120.1 coordinate 356,186,550, forward strand.
TAAAAAAACAAGGATTACAAGACCGTAAGAATACCAGGAAAGTCAAAGAATATTAGGCGAAACTAGACCCTGCAAAATCTAGGATGGGTAAAAGAAAAATTACATTGTACACTTGTTTTTGGGACAAGGACTCAATGAAAGTTTGCAAAGCATTAAAGTGGATGTAAACCTGATTAATTAAATTTAACCCAAGCACATATATCTGTACTGCTTACTTATCTCTCTCCAAAGCCCCAAGTCCAGTGTCTTTCTGCTGCTCGGTTCTTCTCTTAGCCTGAGAACTTCTGACAAGTTCTCAGACAACCGAGATTAAACCAGCCTGAAATTTGTGTCCAGGTGGTTGCTATATATAAATTAGCAGAGAGCTGGTCTATTTACAGCACAGCTCTGCACTTCCTTCGTGGAGAGGAGGGTGTGTGCCTTTCCTCCAATCAGCTATCACACAGTGCATGCCCAGACTTTACTCCCAGATGTGAACAGGAAGAAAAAAATCTCTAACGCGAAGTGCACTTTCTAAAGAATATAGCAAGTTAAACTCTGATTGAAGGATCTGGCTGTGTGGGCGGAGCCCGGCACGACCACTCTTTTTTCAAAATGTGACAGCAGGTACGGGAGCTTCTCTCTTTGTACTGTTGTCACACACAGGGCTCGGATCGCGGAGCCACTGCAGAAGTGGGAACATGTTACATGTTCCACCCTAAAAACAGGTGGAACATGTTCCCAAAGTTGAACTTATCCTTTAAGTATTAATGTCCTTTATGCAATTGGTAACAGGACCGCTTTTTAAATGCTGACTGACTAACTAACTTGGTCTGCCAATCTATTTATTTTTCCTACAAAAAATGCAATGGAAAGTCACAAGTGGGAAGATTACCTAACAGGCTGTCATAAAAATCAACAATGCGACAAGATTATTAATACAGGCAATCACAGACAACTACTAAATAGAGTTTTTTTCAAAATTAAATTGACTTTTTTTTTTTTTTTTTAACAAATTCATCAGCAAGGGTTAGTTGATAAATCATATGATTAACAAACAGGTAACAAACTATTTGAATAGATGCTTTCCTACATGCATCTGTTGCTACTCACTGGAAGCTGATGGTAGGGGTTTTAGATTAGAATACTTCAAGTTTTATAAAAATCAATGCAAGGGCATGAAATCCTGTTAAAAAGGTCTGGGGGAAGAAAAAAAAAAAAATCACACCTGTGTCTGTACAAACCTTTCTTTCAGCTTCAAACGTATACGTGTACAATCCATCCACATCATTAAATACCAGATAGTTGTTTAAGGGCATATAAGCGCTGCAAGAAATCATAATGAAAAAAATAGGATTTTTATAACAGCTTACCTGTAAAATCCTTTTCTTGGAGTACATCACGGGACACAGAGCGACATAGTCATTACTAATGGGTTATATAGTTTACCTTCAGGTGCTGGCACTGGCAACTTCCAAACTGGAAGTACCCTCCCCTATATAAGCCCCTCCCATCCGGGAGCACCTCAGTTTTGTAGCAAAGCAATAAGTGTCCCCAAAAGAGGGGTGGGGGCTCTGTGTCCCGTGATGTACTCCAAGAAAAGGATTTTACAGGTAAGCTGTTATAAAAATCCTATTTTCTTTCTCGTACATCACGGGACACAGAGCGGCATAGTCATTACTATGTGGGATGTCCTAAAGCAATGCCCAATGAGGGGGGGGGATACACCATACATAAGCTGAGCGCTATCAGACATGAGGATCTTTTGCGGCCTGCAAACACACTGCGCCCAAAGGCGACATCCTCCTGACTTTTAACGTCCACCTGGTAGAACCTAGTAAACGTGTGTACTGAAGACCATGTTGCGGCCTTACAGATTTGAGCCAGGGAGGCCTGGTGATGCACTGCCCATGAAGTTCCAACTGCTCTCGTGGAGTGCGCCCTAACTATGAACGGAGGCGGTCTCCTTCTCAAGCCATAGGCTTGCATAATGACCTGTCGAATCCACTTGCCTAAAGTAGATTTTGACGCTGCCTGACCATTTCTGGGGCCTTCCGGCAGAATAAACAAAGTATCCGTTCTGCGAATCTGAGCAGTGGCTTTTAGATAAGCTTTAACTGCTCTTACTACATCCAAAGAATGTAATAATTTTTCCTCTACTGAACTAGGTTTGGGGAAAAAAGAAGGAAGAACCACATCTTGGTTCAAATGAAACCTCGATACCACCTTAGGAAGAAAGGCTGGATGAGGACGTAACACTACTCTGTCCTTATGGATAACCAGATATGGCTCCTTACAGGACATAGCTGCTAATTCCGACACTCTTTTAGCCGAACAAATGGCTACTAGAAAAATCAATTTCCTGGTGAGAAGAACCAGGGAAATATGCTGTAATGCAGGGGTACTGAATTAAAATTCACGGGGGTCCGGTCGGAAAAATTTTGTTCCAGCGGAGGTCCGAATGCCATATTGGTGCTATGACTCCACATGATGTCCTCCACTTCACAGCGCCCCCCACCACCACACACATGCACACACCTTTACGATCCACACACATCACAATTTGTGCTTTTTTTCCTTTCAACTTTATTGAAATGTCAAAATACATTTAATTCATTTTTATGCACCACAGCTCAGTTGCGGTGCATAGAAACAGTATGCATTTTGCACCACACTGCTCAGTACGCAGGGGCGCTGTTTCTGTGTGAACAGGACACATAGAAAACAATTGTTTTCTATTGCCCTTGCAGAGACGTGTTTTGCTAGTGCAGAAATTAGACCTCCTTTTACATTAGTGTCTTCAGTCCCCCACTTCACATCACAGCCCCCCTTTACATCAGTGTCCTCAGCCCCCACTTACGTCACATCCCCCCTGCCTCATCACAAACCCCCCATCACAGACTGACCGCCCAAATCACAGACTGACCCCCCATCACAGACCCCTCATCACAGACTGACCCCCCATCACAGACCCCTCATCACAGACTGACCCCCCATTACAGACTGGCCCCCCATCACAGACCCCTTATTACAGACTGAGCCCCCATCACAGACCCCTCATCACAGACTGACCCCCCCATCACAGACCCCTCATCACAGACCCCTTATTACAGACTGACCCCCCATCACAGACCCCTCATCACAGACTGACCCCCCATCACAGTCCCCTCATCACAGACTGACCCCCCATCACAGACCCCTTATTACAGACTGACCCCCCCATCACAGACCCCTCATCACAGACTGACCCCCCATCACAGACCCCTCATCACAGACTGACCCCCCATCACAGACCCCTCATCACAGACTGACCCCCCATCACAGACCCCTTATTACAGACTGACCCCCCCATCACAGTCCCCTCATCACAGACTGACCCCCCATCACAGTCCCCTCATCACAGACTGACCCCCCATCACAGACCCCTTATTACAGACTGACCCCCCCATCACAGTCCCCTCATCACAGACTGACCCCCCATCACAGTCCCCTCATCACAGACTGACCCCCCATCACAGTCCCCTCATCACAGACTGACCCCCCATCACAGACCCCTTATTACAGACTGACCCCCCCCCATCACAGACCCCTCATCACAGACTGACTCCCCATCACAGACCCCTCATCACAGACTGACCCCCCATCACAGACCCCTTATTACAGACTGACCCCCCCATCACAGTCCCCTCATCACAGACTGACCCCCCATCACAGACCCCTCATCACAGACCCCTTATTACAGACTGACCCCCCATCACAGTCCCCTCATCACAGACTGACCCCCTATCACAGACCCCTTATTACAGACTGACCCCCCCCCATCACAGACCCCTCATCACAGACTGACCCCCCATCACAGACCTCTCTCGATATCAAAAACCACTGTCCTTTACAGCACAGCACAGCACTTCTCCCCTCCCCACAAAACCCTACCTTTTTCACACAGGACATGAAGCGTGGGCGCTCTGGACCATGGGCGGGACTTTTCACGTTAAAAGTGAGTGATTTATTGCTGGGACCGCCCCGCTGCCTAGCAACCAATCACCCACTTTTTAACTTAAAAGTCCCGCCCTTTGTCCAGAGCGGCCGCGCCTCATGTTTTGTGTGATTTTAGACAGGCAGTATGAGGAGGGGCAGTGCAGAGATATTAAAGAAGGCACGGACCCGCCGCGCCTGCCATGCTGTGTATATAGCAGCATCGGCAGCGGCAGGCGGGCGAGCCGGCGACAGGGAGAGGACGCTACTTGGCGAGGCTGCGGTCCGGACAGAATGGCCACTGGGGCCGGATCCGGCCCGCGGTCCGCCATTTAGTGACGCCCGCTGTAATGGTTCAAATGGTTGCTTCTGTAGAACCGACAGAACCAGGTTTAAGTCCCATGGACATATGGGAATATTAACCGGAGGGCTAATACGCATCACTCCTTGTATAAAGGCTTTGACTAGTGAATGCGAAGCCAAGGGCCTCTGAAAAAATATTGACAAGGCCGAAATCTGACCCTCGATAGTACTCAAGGCAAGCTTCCTATCTACAGCCCACTGTAGGAAGTCCAGAATCCTACCTATTACGTACTTACGTGGATGCCATTTCTTGGCCTCACACCAGGCGATGTACGCCTTCCAGATTCTATAGTAGATCTGCCTGGATACCAGCTTCCTGGCATTGATCATGGTAGATACCACAGGATTAGAGAGACCTCTCTTTTTTAGAATGTGGGCTTCAATAGCCAGGCCGTCAAACCTAGGGCTGGTAAGGAAGGGTGGTATATCGGTCCTTGCGAAAGCAGGTCCGGACGATGTGGGAGGGTCCAAGGACTCCCCACAGACATTTTTACAATCTCCGCCTACCATGCTCTTCGGGGCCACGCTGGAGCCACCAGAATCACTAGTTTCTTTTCTACCCTGATTCTGCGGAGTAATCGAGGTAACAATTGTGGCGGTGGGAATGCATATATCAGCTTGAACTGATCCCAAGGGAACACTAGGGCATCCGAGCCGCAAGCTAGGGGATCCCTTGTCCAAGAGACAAACCTGTCCACCTTTGCGTTGAATCTGGATGCTAGCAGATCTACATCCGGTGTTTCCCACTGCTGACATATTGTCCGGAAAACCTCGGGGTGAAGGGACCATTCCCCTGGGCATAATTGTTGGCGACTTAGAAAGTCCGCCTTCCAATTCTCCACTCCTGGAATGAATACCGCGGATATGGCTGGGACATATCTTTCTGCCCATTTCAGGATGCAATTTACTTCCCTCTGGGCTGCACGACTCCTGGTGCCACCCTGATGATTGATATATGCCACTGCCGTGGCATTGTCCGATTGAATTCTGACAGGGGACCCTTGGAGTTTGGATGTCCATGCTACTAGGGCATACCGGGCTGCTCGTATCTCTAAGAGATTGATGGGCAGGGCCTTTTCTGCATCCGACCATCTGCCCTGGAGAGACCATTGCTCCAGTACTGCTCCCCAGCCTATAAGGCTGGCATCTGTAGTGACCACCTTCCAAGAAATCGGACTGAAGGATTTCCCTTTTTCCAGATTCTGGGGAACCAACCACCAACGGAGGCTCTTGCGAACGGAAGGGGACAAGGACATTGGTAAGTCTAGGGCCTGAACTTTTTTGTTCCAGGCTGACAGTATAGCCCTTCGCAAATTCCTTGAATGGAATTGACCGTAGGGTACTGCTTCGAATGATGCCACCATTTTTCCCAGCAGCCTCATGCACAGGCGTATGGATGGCTGTCTTTTTGTACCCACTAGGTGGCTCAAATCTCTCAAAGACGACACCTTTTCTTGAGGCAAGAAAATTTTTCTCTGGTCTGAATCCAGCCTTTGCCCCAAGTATTCCAGACTTTTGACTGGTTTTAGGGCTGACTTGTCTCGGTTGATAATCCAACCGTGAGATTCCAGATACTCGATTGTCTCGTGAACAACCACTTCTAGTTTTTCCACTGAGTGGTCTATCAGCAACAAGTCGTCTAGATATGCCATTATCGTTACACCTCGTGTTCTTAAATTGGCCAATAATGGGGCCAGAATTCTTGTGAACACGCGTGGTGCTGTGGCCAGACCGAAGGGTAAGGCTCTGAACTGAAAATGGCGCCCTTCTACTGCAAAGCGTAGAAATTTTTGGTGGACTGGAAAGATGGGAATGTGCAAATAAGCATCTTTGATGTCGATCGAGGCTAACCATTCCTCCCCTTGTAGGGCAGTGGCCACCGATCGGATCGACTCCATCCGGAAAGTCCTGATATGCAGGAATTTGTTTAGCCCTTTTAGATTTAATATGGGCCTCACGTCCCCGTTTGGCTTCGGGACTGTAAAGAGGTTTGAGTAAAACCCGAACCACCATTCTTCTAGGGGAACCTCCATAATTACTGCTTGGAGCAATAGTTGTTCTAGTGCCAACAGGAGGGATCCTCTCTTCCGGGGATCCCTTGGCACATTCGACCTTATAAAATGGGAAGGAGGGGAGTCTTTTAACTCCAATTTGTATCCCAGACTTACTGCGGAGAGCACCCATCTGTCTCTGATCGTGTCCCACCAGGTCTCTGCGAACAACTGAAGTCTTCCCCCCACCCGATTGAGTGGGGGCAACCCTTCATGCATTTGACTTTGGGGGAGGTTTTGTACCTCTCCTGACCCAGGGCTTCTTGTTACCCTGCGATTGTCCCTGATTTTTACCCCCGGGATTTGACCGAGGAGGCCGTCGGAACTGTTTCACAGCCGATGTCCTAGGGACTGGAGAAGCAGGCCTCTTAAAAGAGGGACCTCCAACTCTGTTTTTAACCGGCAAGAGTGTACTTTTACCGCTGGAAATTTTCTGGATATATCTGTCCAGGTCTTCCCCGAATAAGCGTTCACCATGAAATGGGAAGCTGACCAGCAATTTTTTACAGGGGGCTTCAGCAGACCAGTTTTTGAGCCATAGAAGCCTGCGCATATGTACTACAGACAGCATAAGGCGGGAGGGCCTGATGGATTGAATCCTTTATAGCGTCAACCGCAAAGCATAAGGCCCTAGGTAGATCAGCTAGGGCAAGGGCCTGCTGATCTGGCAAGTCCCTTAAGACCTGTTTCAACTGATCCTTCACTGCTTGGCAGACCCCAATAGCTGCCACTGCTGGTTGTGTCACCAAGCCTGCTGTAGCAAAAGCAGATTTTAATAAGGACTCTAATTTTTTATCTATTGGGTCCTTGAACATTTGGACATTATCCACTGGACATGTCAGTGATTTATTCACACAAGAGATGGCTGCGTCCACTGTAGGGACCCTCCATTTTTTGATGAACTTATCCTCCATGGGATAGACCACCTGAAATCTCTTGGGAGGAGTAAATATTTTATCAGGATGTTCCCAATCCTGGTAAATGAGCCCTTCCAGTAAAGGATGGATTGGAAAGGAACAAACAGTCTGGGGAGCTTTTAGCGACCCCAACGAGGAGACAGAAGTGGATGATGGCTCCGGAAGGGGCATTTTAAATGCTGATCGGACCATGTTAGTCAGGGACTGAACCCATAATCTTTCAGCATGTGATGCTGAGAATGGCTCTTCCACTGTTGATTCCTCTACAACAGAATCAACCTCATCCTGATCCCCTTCAGGTAGGTCGATCCCTGTATGGGACTGTTGCTCTGCTAACAGGTACTCTGAGGGAGGAGACGGAGATCGGGCGCGCTTTCCCTCTGACAGGGAAGCAGCGATCAATGTTGACAATCTCTCTTCCAGCCCTCCCAGAGCTGAGGAAAAAACCTCCTCTGTTACATACACAGGAGCAGGTGAACTGAGGACAGCCACAGTACCAGGTACTCCTGAGGGTGCTCTACGGTCACTAACCTCTGATTCTTCAGGGGAGATTGGTGCACTCGAAGCATGCCCAAGATCCTCAGAGCCCGATGGAGACCCCCTATGCTTCCTGGGATTTTTAGTCCCGGAGTTTTTAGACGGCATATTCCTAAGCCCAAAGCTGAGGTATTCCAGCCGAAATACACCACTTACTGACAATAGTCTAGCACAATTGCTGCTATAAAAACAGTTGGTGTCTACTAATGTGCCTTTCTATGGGGATGCCTGCATCAACCGCTTGCTGTATGCCTTTTTTAAATGTTGCCAGCTCTGTCTCTGCACTCCATAGCCAGCTCACAACACATAATTGTGCCTTTTAACATGCTGGGACGCCCGCACATGCGCAGAAGCGCTGCGGCGCGCACAGAGCGTCATCCCCCAAGCTCCGTCCCCTTTTCCAGCTCACCTCTATATATAGAGGCGGGTGCACGCGCGCGGGCACGTGCGCCTTCGGTGCTCTTTTTTGAAAAAGGAAACTAGGGACAGGAGACAGGGCCCTTTTGCCGCAGGCCGGGGCATGGACGAGCATTGCAACATGGCAGAGGAAGCAGTTTCCCACAAGAGAACTCACCATCTGCCTGGACTTGACTCTGATGAAAAGAAAAAGTCCACATGACAAGAAACGTTCCACAGCGGCCTCTAGTGGATTAACACAGGTACCGCGGTCTGTCTATTTTTTTATTTTAATTTTTTTCTTGACCACCATTAAAATTATTACATTTTTTTAGTAGTTACAGGCATGCACAGATATTTAGCGGGAATACCGTTAGGTAACAGGCAGAAAGACGTATTAGGCTTGGGGGTCCCCTAATAGAACAAAGTTTCTGGGGGGCCCCCACTTACCTTTTCCCCGCCGCAGGACTCTGTTTGGTCCACAGAAGCCCAAACTTCACCTCTCACGGCAGGCATTGTAATTAAACCTTCAGGGACCGGGTTCCCAAGGATTCCACTCCCCTGGACCTGTATAGCACCCTGCACAGAAAGCATCTTAGTCGTGGGTATGACCAGAGCTCTGGATCCCAGGGTCCAGCTCTCCTAAGAGAAGCATTACAGGCAAAACCTTGCTCTTCTCTGCAAGGCCCGGGTACCGACCGCTTAGCTATGAAGCTTTTTTGGTTGGATCCGGAATAGCTTACTGAGGCCCAAAAGAACCTGTACGCAAGCTCAGTGAAAAACACATGTTACTTCTTGGCCAACACCTTAGACACTGGCAAAAAACTGAGGTGCTCCCGGATGGGAGGGGCTTATATAGGGGAGGGTACTTCCGGTTTGGAAGTTGCCAGTGCCAGCACCTGAAGGTAAACTATATAACCCACATAGTAATGACTATGCCGCTCTGTGTCCCGTGATGTACGAGAAAGAAAAAGAGTCAACAAATGACATGCCATTGAACTACTTAGATTAAAAGAGTGACTTATAAACTTGATTACCTTGATGCTATTTTAAATACTTCAGTGGAGCAAGCCGCTAAAAAGTACAAAGAGATCATTGTCAAATTAAAGGCACTTATATACATTAAAGAAGAGAGCAAGTTAACTGAGATCAGTGGCTACCACAGTAATAGAAACATGAACAAGGTGCTCACAGATGCTTATAATTTAAAATTCCTACAATTAACAAAGACACAAAACCATTATGTCTTAAAACCAGTTACCCCACCAGTATACGTTTGGGTTGTGGAAGAAAATCCGAAAATCCAAACAATCTCACAAAAAGTTCAGAGTTTTACCTGCAATTACTGCATTTGTAGATGCTACCGCTGGAATAATTCTTTTCACAACACCTACGAGTCAGAAAATAATAATGTCATACATGCATAAGCATTTGATCTCATATAAGCTGTTTAAAGTATATATTATATTAAAGCAGAGTTCCACCCAAAAGTGGAACTTCGGCTTATCCGTCTCCTCCCCCGCGGCCACATTTGGCGCCTTTCGGGGGAGTGGGTACCTGTTTTTGACAGGTACCCTTTCCCCACTTCCGCTGGACCTTGCTGGAGTGAGGTACGTCAGAAGTCCGGCTCCCTTCTCCTCCCTCCTCCGCTGCCAGGCCAGTAAGAGAGCGCAGTAGTGAGCTGGCCGTGATGCTTCACTGCCGGGTTCCAGCTGGGGTGCCAACATCGCTGGACTTCAGGACAGGAAAGTGTCTGAATATTAAAAGTCAGCAGCTACAGTATGTGTATCTGTTGGCTTTTCATTTTTTTTGGGGGGGGGGTTGGGCAGACCTCCACTTAAAAATTCAAACTACCACAAGTAAATTACACATTTACTGCAGATCATAACACTCCAGACATCACATTTTTTGATATTCGAAGTTTAACTCCAGCCTAAACCTTTAAAATAATTTTGGATATGTTGCCTCTCATATCCAGTTCTAGTGACACAACAGCAATAAAGATAGCATTAGAAACTATCAAATTTTTATTGCAGTGCATGTTCTTGTCGAAGATCTCCCTATGCTTCTTTTCCAAGTGGCAATATTGGAGGGAAGAAAGTTAGGGAAATCTCCCCAATTGGGACTCGGCAATGAAAGCCTGGCAGAGTGTCAAAACTTTCCCTATGCAATAAAAATAAGAAACAAAGTTGACTGGAGTTATAATTTAAAATATGAAAAAGTTCCACGCACAATCTTCCAGCTATAGGATGCTTCCGTTTACCTTGAGTGAGTCTGTATGTCACTCCTCGGATGTGGAACTGAGAAGACCGCTCAAGAGATTTCTTAAATATCCACTGGATATGCTCAGGGTCATCTCCATCTAGCTGAACGCCCTCTAGAGAAAACAAACAAACAGTTTTATACAAAAGCATACAGCCTTGTGCACAGCACAAAAGCCAGTTTTTTCATATTAGATCTGATGTCCATGGTAAACAAATGCTATCTGAATACAACACTCTTGCGTGAATCCTGGCCTCCTTTGTGATGCAACCCTTGCACTCACCCCTGTTCAGGAGTCTCATGTACCAAAACCGGTCACTGCGGTCTTCTTTCTTTGCAAACAATACCACCAACCCCATACACTCTTACCTGTGCTCCGCCACAACCAGCAAGAATACCCAGCACTTCCAGGTATGGGGGAAGTATGTGACCTGCTCCCCTGTGATATTGTCTGGGTTTAGCAGCCAATCACTATGCCTGAGCACTGTCACACGATTAGGGGAGTGACGCCAATGCTCCCCCAGTTCGCCGACACGGCTGATTTCAGCACTGGCTGTAGAGGAGCAAGGAGTAGCGAGAGCATAGGTAAGGTGTGTACATGGGGGATGTAACAGTATCTTTTTAAAGCCATGGTCATTTTTTTTGTCATCTATGTCCCATTGAAGAATATTTTCCTTCAGTTTCTGTCCTGCAGATACAAGAGGAAATCTCTCCAGACTGAGGGAAATTCACTTTTTAAACAGCTGCCACTGCAACAAGTGTCCCCACTGGAAAATTCCCCTCCATTGCCTTTCCAGTGAAAAAACTTACAATTTTGGGGTTTTCCCCACTCTCAGCTCTGTGATAATCGTTGCCAGGACAAATCGAGGGGGTGATTTTTCCCAGCAGGGACATAGACAGCAATAAGAACCTAACAGGTCACCAACCCTTCCAAAAGCATCTAAAATTAAAAAAAATAATAAGCCATATATACACATAAGTTCTGCAAACCTGAAAAGGAATTGCTTTGCAGATCAGAAACGATTTGCTAACTACAGATCAAAGAGGTTTCTGTTATACCTCCAAACGGTTGCTCTTTTGGCCATTGTAAAATCCGGACATACTCTATACAGTGCTCTGGTAACCTGGGCATAGATGCAATCGTACACATGGGGAAGTTAATCTGAGAGAGAGAGAGAGAATACAAATATGTTACAGTAACAGTGCAGGAAAACACAGGCAAATTTAATGGCATGACACTCAAATGTAACGTAACATTATATATAAAAAAAAACAAACAATAAAGAGAACACGGGTGCATCACATTTTTACACAAAATATATACACTTCAAGCTGAATTCTGGGAAAGTGGCTAAATACAGAGCAAAAGTACATATACAGGAATTTTAGCAGCTAAAGTGAGTACATCACTTGACTTTCTCATCCTATCAACCTGTTCCATCAGCACATGGGAGTGCAGCAGAACCAGACTGACTGTTAATGCTAGGCCTCCCTCTCCCAAACTCAGTACAAGAGAATACAAATATACGAAGGCAATCTCTGGTACTTGAACCAGTTTGGTGTAACTTGCACACAGCGTGTCCAAAATGGCCATCTGAACGGCTGCATATTCCTGAGCTCTGCTGGCAAGCATTTTTTTTATCCTGCTTCTGGGCTTTTCTATCACCCGTGACAAGGGGAATCCACTCAGAAGAGACACCACTCTTCTAGAACAGCAGCTGGCAGGGGAAAAAGGCTCAGATTCCCGCCGCTAGAGGAGGCCCAGGCTGCTAGGAAGATCAACATGGCGTCGCAGATAGAGCTGGATGCCTCTACTCACCCAAGCTTTGTTGCCAACATCATGTTGGTGATTGCCCTGTGCCAGTCCACACTAACTGCGAAAATTGAGGCAGTGCAGCTTGACATGGGCATCATTCGGCAGGATGTGGACAGGCTCCGGTCCCGTGTAACGGAGACGGAGCAGCAGGTAAGCCACACGGAGGACACTGTCACTGAACATTCCTCTGCTTTTCACAAGTTGCATACTAAAGTGAAAGCCCTGGAATATAAAAGTGCACGATGCAGAAAACCGCAACAGAAGAAACAACCTCCGCATTGTGGGTCTGGCCGTGGCAGTGGAGGATCTGCTGCATACCCTGTTGCCAAAATGCTCACTTCTCCCCATATTATACGTTTGAGAGAGCGCACCGAATTCCACCCAGGTCTGGGCCATCGGGGGTTTCCCCATGTACCCTCATCCTACGGCTTCTAAACTTCCGGGATAGGGATGAAGTTGCTCTGTGCCGCTAGAGTTCGAGGAGATGTCCATTACCAAAATAGCAAGTTGCTAATTTTACCGGATTACACCATCGAAACACAGAAGCTCAGGAAATCCTTTGAGCAGGTGAAGGCAGTGTTGCGGGCCTGCAACGTTCGCTACAGTGTCTGGTTTTCTGCAGGTCCAAGACGTAGAATCGGTTCGCTTCTTCACCTCCTCGTGGGAAGCCTTGGCCTGAATGGATACCCTGCCACCCCATGATCATTTGGGTATATGGGGGACCCCCCCTTTCTTCCAGTACATTGCTGTTTGTGGGGGTGTCACTCTCCTGTAATCTAGCACCGTTGTGCCTTTGCAAACTTTGTTTTTCAACGGTTTAAGTTTGTGCCCCTGATTGCAGGTGTCTGTTTCTGCATAAGAATGTTCTTTTTCCCCCCCGCCCGGAAAGACTGTATTCTTGGTCACTAATGGCTTACCATTCCTGCATTGATCCTACTTCTGCGTGGTCTTGCCCAGGAGATAAAATACTACTACTGCAAGTGTATTCTTGTGCTGACTGTTTGCCAGCATCTCCACTGTGCTGTGGGTGCTTTTCTACATGAGCCGATCCACCTGGCTCACATCCCTCTAGGTTAACCTTTACTGACTGGTTGTTTGGGGTTCATGCTCTCCATGATTGGGATTCCACACTCAAGAAAGTGTGGCACGCAAGCCACAAATACTGACCAGCAACACAGATTTTTTATTTTTTTGCTGAACTCTATACAACTACTACATCCGGTACTTTTATTTCAGTACAGTGCAGTGTGAGGCAATCCACTGGTGCCAATTGAACTTTAATAAATATTTGTGAGACATTTTATTAGTTTGTTAAAAAAAACTGATGCGTCAGGATCAGTGATCCGGCCAGACCGCACACACCAGCCGCTGCTGGTGTGAATTAGCCCTTAGGAATCTTGTCAGAAAGACAGCGATTTCACCTTCTGTAGGGCAAAAGCCAGGTGTAAAATAAAAGTGTATAGTCTAACTTTTTTCCCCATCCATTGTATGGCGATTTAGAAGGTGGTGGGGACCCTGAGATAATGAGAAAACATTGCTTTAATAGTAAATTCCAGGCAACAAGTGAGAGCATTAATTGATCTACTAATAGTGTTCAGTAGAGAAAAAAATGAGAATACAAATAACAACAGCAGTGTGCAGTAACTCCTTTTATATGAAATGTAAAAGCAAAGTATTACACTCACTAAAGAAACCTTTTACTTAAAGCATGCCAGGGGTGTATTCTGGCTCCTGCTGTCAGCCTAATGCCGCGTACACACGATCGTTTTTCATGTCGTTAAAAATTCAATTTTTTTAATTGGGCATTAAAAATTATCGTGTGTAGGCTCCAGAGCATTTTTAACGACGTGAAAAATGGCCTAAAAAAATGAGAACCTGCTCTATTTTTTCACGTCGTTTTTTTTAACGACGTGAAAAACGGTAGTGTGTATGCTTTTACGATAGGAAAAAAAAAACGCGCATGCTCAGAATCAAGTATGAGACGGGAGCACTCGTTCTGGTAAAACTAGCGTTCGTAATGGAGATAGCACATTCGTCACGCTGTAACGGACTGAAAAGCACGAGGCTGAAAACCGCGAATCGTCGCTCAACAAACTTTACTAACATGAAGGGTGGCGCCATTCGAACGGAACTTCCCCTTTATAGTGCCATCGTACGTGTTGTACGTCGCTGCGCTTTTCTCGAGCGTTTTTTTTAATGAACGTGTGTATGCAAGACAGGCTTGAGAGAAACAAGAAAAATCACGTCGAGAAAAACTTCGTTTTTGAAAATGACATTAAAAACGATCGTGTGTACGCGGCATAAGGCTGAGGAAGCCGACAGCATATCTAGCAGGGAATGGAGCACTCCTAAAAGTCATCATGTGGGTGACAGGAAGAGGAACAGGATAGGGGTGTGGACTGAATGTTGGAGCCAACAACTCAACCTTGCCGGATACCAGCGGCAACAAGTGGATAAGAGCCAGAGCCAGTCTATACATACCCCTGGCATGCTTTGAGTACATTTTCCATTGTAAATGTGATACTTAGTTTTTAATTTTTCATATTTAAAGGAGTTACTACACATTGCTGTTATGCTCTGCAGTCTTTGTTTATGTTTTGTAGTTCTATTACAAATGTTTTAGGATTTTGTTAGCAAGTGGAAGTTTTTAGCAGGAAGTATTGCAGTTTGTTACCACTCAATTAGTAACATTCTTTTTCTGTGTTCAGTGCATGTTAGACCCAGGTGATCTTTTTCTGATGTACTATAATACTGGTCAGTAAACACTGCAACTGTGCTAGTCATATATTCTCACAATTTATCATAATAGAACTTCTATCCCCTATAAACCCGTAAATTTATACTTTGACTTTTTAACTTCCTCTGCCTCCTATATCAACAATCAACTTCAAAAGACAAGCCTGAATCTGATTGGTGCTTGTAGAAAATCGTTCGCAGCATTGGCTCATTACTGGCATTTACATCCTCAGGTGTGAATCCAGCAGGGAAGAACCCTAGGAAGTACGGAGGTACAGATTATATAGTGGTTTTCCATAACAAATCGTCCGGCTACACAGGAAACAAATCTGCACTTCACACCCTGTACTTCTGAAGATGCAAAGTGATATAAGGCAGGAGACAGTCGACCTCTGAAAATGTGCATGCTCACCTAGAGCAACTACAGCAAGACTGCTAAATAGACAGGTAAGGGACTGTTACAGGAACTCTTACCAGCTAAATTTGTAAATACAACATAACGTAGGCTCCAACTAGCAGGGCCCCCTGATTCCTCCTGTATTGAATAGTACTGTAACTGTACTGTCTGCCCTCATGTTGTAAACTATTGGCGCTATATAAATCCTGTATAATAATAACAATAAATTACCACACTGGTCAAGGCTAAGAATTGTGAAGACCTCTGTGCAACTGCCCCACTTCCCACCTGTTCTGTGGACAACTGGTGTACCTTTTGACACATGCAGGCGACATTAATCGTACCAAAAACATTTTACACACTAACCTGTGGTGGGTACAATTCAAGAGTACACTCTATGCATGCTGTCATTCCCGGTAAAATGACACGGGCATTTCCTTTAAAGCCTTCTGTACCTCCATCAATAAAAGGAACAACCGTGCTTTGCTGTACCTCTCCATCTTCATAATTTAAGAGGGACATCTAAGAATAAGGAAAAAATAAATATATAGTGTATAATACCTGCACTTTTAGGAAGCAATCAGCCACACCTCAACAAAAAAAAAAAAAAAAAAGTGGTGGCTGCATTAGTTTTCTTTTTTAAAGCGGTATACATAGTTAGTCAGGTTGAAAAAAGACAGAAGTCCATCCAGTTCAACCATAAAAAAATAAAATAAAATAATAATAATAATAATAATAATAATAACAACAACATACAATCCCATATACCCAATTCTATACCCACAGTTGATCCAGAGAAAGGCGAAAAAAAACCCAGCAGAGTATGATCTATTTTGCTACAGCAGGGGAAAAAATTCCTTCCTGATCCCCCGAGAGGCAATCAGATTTTCCCCGGATCAACTTCACCTATAAATGTCAGTACCCAGTTATATTATGTACATTTAGGAAAGAATCCAGGCCTTTCTTAAAGCAATCTACTGAGCTGGCCAGAACCACCTCTGCAGGGAGTCTATTCCACATTTTCACAGCTCTTACTGAGTAGAAACCTTTCCGTAAGCTGATATATATTGCAGTTTTGGTTTTAATACCGCTTTAAAAAGGTAAACTAATGCAGCCATCACTTGTAGAGGCGTGGCTGATTGTTTGATGCAGTGTATGGTCTGAGCACTGACAGGCTGACCCCCCACCCCTTCAACCTCTGCAGCAATGCTGGCAGCACACATACGTCTATTTCCCAAAGACAACCTCTGGATATGACGCTGAGAGCACGTGCACTCAACTTCTTTAATCGACCATGGCGAGGCCTGTTCTGAGTGGAACATGTCCTGTTAAACCGCTGTATGGTCTTGAGCACCGTGCTGCAGCTCAGTTTCAGGGTCTTGGCAATCTACTTAAATCCAAGGCCATCTTTATGCAGAGCTATAATTCTTTTTTTCAGATCCTCAGAGAGTTCTTTGTCATGAGGTGCCATGTTGAATTTCCAGTGACCAGTATATGAGAGTGAGAGCGATAACACCAAATTTAACACACCTGTTCCACATTCACACCTGTGACCTTGTAACACTAACGAGTCATATGACACCGGGGAGGGAAAACAGCTAATTGGGCCCAATTTGGACATTTTCACTTAGAGGTGCACTCACTTTTGTTGCCAGTGGTTTAGACATTAATGGCTGTGTGTTGAGTTATTTTGAGGGGACAGCAAATTGACACTGTTATACAAGCTGTACACTCACTACTCTACATTGTAGCAAAGTGTCATTTCTTCAGTGTTGTCACATGAAAAGATATAAAATATTTACAAAAATGCGAGGGGTGTACTCACTTTTGTGAGATACTGTATATATATATATATATATATATATATATATATATAAATATAATATTATATATACACACACACACACACACACACACCTCCCAATGCCCAATTATTCCCCTCTGGGTATAAATGTAATTGTGGAATTTTTATGTCAATTATTTTGATATAAACTTGCAGCACATTTGTACACATGAATTCATATACACACACAGATTCGTGAAGATTTGGGTTTGTATACAATTTTACATGTATGAATTGGTGCACAAGGTTTATGTACATAAGAGGTATTTACTGTTTACATGTAAACACAGGTTCGCTTTAAACGTAATAAAATATTACCAGCATTCCATTCAGCCACCGTCTGGCAATAATCGAATCCAAACCACATACTACGAGATGGAAGTCTGGAGTGGTTTGAAAAAAAAATATATATATATATATTAAATTCCTGAATAAAAAGGGATCATTATGCTAATATCTGAAATCAAGAGACATGCATTACCTCGATAAAACGATTCATCCATATCTTGAATTTTTTTATAATGACTTTTGATAGAATCCAAGGTTAAGGACAAAGTAAATTCTGATCTGCTGCTGCTCATTGACTCCTTCAATATGCTCACATGTATTATTTTGTTCTCTACTGGGAATTCCCCCTTATGCATTAGGCAGAGGAGCATTTTCTGCCTACACTATGGGAGAAGGGAACTCCCTCCATGTACTCAGGCAGAGACAGACTCACTCTCACATTTGCAGCAGGGTGCATCTTGCTGTCAACCATTGCATTATTTACAGTACAAAAATCAATGAATAATCTAAGAAAGAAATTGACTACATTGCAAACGTCAGCTGGTGTGAGATCTTAGTAGTCAAGTCCACATCTGTGTAGTCTGGAGAAGAGTACAAATGATTGTTGTTGGTGAGATGTGTAGTTCATTGCGGGCTTGGGGAGGAATAATATTTTAATGTCTTTGAAGTGGTCTCAGCCAAAGCCATGAGCATTTCTGTTAGAAATAACCCGGGGCATGTACAAAATGTCTGTGGCAGCCACAAAATAATTTTTTTTAACCCTTTCGCCCCTAAGGGTAAAACCAGTCTTAATGCCTAAGCACAATTTTGCAACTTTTACATGCGTTAGTAAAACCGTACATATCATCACAACTACTGTGTGCATCCAGGTGGGATTATATCTTGGGGTTTTTTCAGGACAAATTGGGCATTCATTTGGTCGTAAATGGTAAGGGATGTCTCCTGTTTTTTTTTTATTATCAAAGTAAAACTGGTCCAAAATAGTAAAATAATTTTTTATTTTGCTGTATATTGTTTTCTACTACAATAACCTTCCGCCAAAAGGACAACCCAACATAAATTCTCCTGCTCCTGACGCTTGCAGTGATACCACGTATGTGTATATTACTTGTGGTTTGCACCCGTAGTACAGCCCAGAAACAATAGTGCACATTTTGCTAGAGAACAGCACAGCTACAGAACTGACCACGCTGTGCTCTTCTGTTTAGTGTGGTCAGTTTTTAATAGGAAAGCAAGCGGACTGACAGGAACACCAGGGATTTCACATAAAAGGAAGCAATATAAAGAGAACAGGATACTTTCTCACACAAGTACACGGTACAGCAGGCACATATCAGGAATAAGTGTTGGGGTAACAAACGCTTTAAAACACATTTTTTTTTCTCTCTCTGCAAGGACAGAGAGAGAAAAAATGGGGGGGGGGCTTCACAGTGAATGATCAATGTTATAGAAAATCAGAGGCTTCCACAGCGATCAGGTGACCCCGATTCAGGAGTTTCGGGTCCCGATCATTAGTACAGGGACCGGGGCTCTTGGCGAGAACCCGGTCTCTGTGCTGGGACCACACCGTGTGGGGCACTCCCAGCACAAAGGAAGATACTAATATATGTGGCCCCATGGTGAAAAAATGCAGTGGGGCCGCATATTTTTGTACGCTCCACGAAAAACCCTCTAGCACCTATTATTAACTTCATCTACCCTCTCCTGCACATCATTACCACCTGTTACACTGGCAATTGCAGGGGTGGCTATCATGTTGAAAGTACAACTAAAATTTGGCCAGTCAAGAGCATGCAGTTTTCTATAAGAGCAGAAAAAAAAAACATCAGCTGTTCGTTTCTGCTGCTTATCTTAGTGATCAGAGCTTGCAGAAATGTGATGGTCTGCATTTGTGTAAATAATGAGAAAGACAGCTGCCTTCATGCACACAACTGAAACGGTGTAATGATTCATACACTTCCAGGAAGGATACGGAGTAACACAACAGTCAGGTATTCTGTTGTTTATAAATTCAGCCGCCACCTCTGCTTTTGGTCTTCCTACATCCTTTGGCCTGCAAAAGCATATCAGAAAACTCTTTATTCAAGCATAACTATTTAAGTAGCAAACAAAATTATGTGAAGACAGAGGGAGGGTAGACACTGTAAAAGGTTCTCCCAAAGAGGAAGGTTTTAATGCACAGTGGATCTATCATGTTTAAGCCTTTCATGCCTACGCCTATTTCTGACACTTGTGGCTTACAAGTTAAAATCCGTATTTTTTTGCTAGAAAATTAGTTAGAACCCCCAAATATTATATACATTTTTTTAGCAGAGACCCTATGGAATAAAATGGTGATCGTTGCAAATTTTTTATGTCACAAGGTATTTGCGCAGCGGTCTTTCAAGCGCAATTTTTTGGAAAGAAATACCCTTTCATAATTGTTTTTGTATGATGTGAAAGATGATGTTACGCCAAGTAAATGGATACCTAACATGTCTTGCTTTCAAATTGCGCTCACTACTGTACTTAAAAATCTCCATGGATTTACAAAGGGGGTCATCTCCATAGATTTACAAAGGGGGTCTTTTGCTAGAATTATTGCTCTCACTCTATGATCGCAGCGATACCTCACGTGTGATTTTAACAGTGTTTACATTTGCGGGCATGACTTGCGCATGCATTTTCTTTGCTGCTTGAGCACTCGGGGGCGGCGGCGATTACATTTTTTTTTTTTTTTTTAACATTGTTCCTTTAAAAAAAATGTTTTTAAATAAATCTGATCCCTTTTATTGCTGTCACAAGGAATGTAAACATCTCTTGTGACATTAATAGGTCTTGACAGATACTTTTCAGGGAGGGATCAGGGGTTTAAAAGACCCAAATCCCTCCTTTGCACTTAAAAGTATTCAGAGCGCCAAAATCTGCGTTTCTGAATACTGTAAAAAATAAATTAAATCGGCGCTATTGGCATCCGAGTAAATCGGAAGTGACGTCACTTCTGGGATTCTACATCAGAGACCCGATCGAAGCCAAATCAGTCTTTGTTCGGGTCTCAGCCTAGGCGGCAGCCGCGCTGAATGGTGGCTCGGGTCTCCAAGTGGGACAGGAGGCCTGTGAAAAGCGGCGGAAGGAGGATGTCCCCTCCTGCCCTTTTAGCATAACAGCCGAGTGCATAGGTTGTTAATCACTAAAAAGCCAACCACTGGCTCTAAAAAACAGTACCGGGGTGATGCCTGCAGCTATCACCCCGGTATATCCCCTTTAAGCTGGGAACCCATATTTGCCTATGGTCGGCATGAAGGGGTTAATGCAGAATTCCAGGTGAACAGGAAAAAAATAATTTTATATGTTTAAGAAAAAAAGGGGGTGGTCAAATATACCCTAAAACTATTGCAAAATGTAAAAAAAAGTATGTTCTCTTTAACTTTCTTACCCTAGTAATGATGTCATTACTTACCGGAAAAGAAATTGTCTGTTTAAATTAGAGACATCTATGGTGTCCATATCTACAACATGGATCTGTCGGAATCCCGAGAGCGCCTGTTGACAAGAGAGGATAAAATGTTTAAAAAAAAAACACTCATGTATATTCTTTGCTTATTATATTTGAAATGCTCTCTAGCTCTACATCAGCTTTCAGACAAGCAAAAGGAAATGAAAGTAGATATTGATCCCGAGGTACACTTATGGATTACGATCAATAGTGCACATTTAGTACAATTTCCCTGGGGCCCTAAAGCAGATTTAAGGTCCATTTCCACATGATCATCAGCTTTTTTTCCATTCCAGATTAAGAATTTAGAACAGTAGGAAGATATAAAAGAGAAACAGTTGTCTGGAAATCAATCTACACCTAGCTCAGGGTGGATTAAAGAAATCCTACAGGTAGAGATCCAACTCACATGAAGGCTTTAAATTCTGGCATCGTCATATATGCATCTCATAAATCATATAAAACTGTGACTTTAATCTCCAGCATGTACAGCCCTTACATACAGTATGTAAGATATTATATATTTCCGCTTTCTAGGTTTTCCACTCCTGGGATGTGGACTGCAGAGATCACTGGACAGTGGGATTCCATCCATGAGATTATTTGATTTACTTCCTTCATGGCCGCTTGACTCCTGGTGCCCCCTTGATGGTCAATGTAGGCCAGGACCTACGTCCAGATAGGGTGTCCTCGCAGAAGGCGGGGCCAATCTTGCAGAGCCAACCAAACTGCTCTCAGCTCCAAGATGTTGATGGGGAACTGGAACACTTTTCTCCAGCCTGTAAAACCTGCCCTCCTGAGGCTTTTTTTTATGAATTGGTCAAGTGTCTCTACAAAGTAGACCTCTTCATTGAAAAGCCATATGTACGAGACGCTTTTTACAGACAGCTTCGGCTGTGCATGTTAATAGAGATTAGAGCCATTCTGGACCTGCCTCATGTTCTGGAAAATAGGGTAATTTTGGTTGTTCATTGCCCTAGTCCAGTTAGCTGCAGCTTCACATATACTGAAATTAAAAGGAAGATCTGGTTAAAGGGCCACTGGGCCTGAAAGAGTAAAGAGAGCATACTAAGAGCATCTCAAGATGCAGTAAGTTTGAAAAAAAGGAAAACCTTTAGTAGGTACAGTGAGATATTTAGGACCAAGACAGAATAAACTACAGGGACAGACCACTTCTTTGTGAACTCTTTCTCAACTGGATAAAGTTTGGCAAAGATTTGGGGAGTAAAAAATCAGTTCTAGAACATGAAAATGTTTTTAACATTTTTGCAGGGGCATGTCAAGACCGAAAAGAATCAAACTGCACAATGGCAAGGCTTTTTCAGATGGTAGCAGTGAGTTTTTCCACATTAACAATCAGTTGTGTGAAACTCCCGCTTCAATATAGCGACAACCAGGAGGAGAAATATCTTCTGCAGTTTCCTCTAACAACTGGCTCAATGTCCTCTTCCTCTCCTTATGGGTCTGCCTAATATAAGACAGGAATATCTGGATTTCTCTGGTAGAGAAACAAGAGTAGGAGAAGAGGTACAGCATTTTCAAGCCTTGGAAAAAAATGGCTGTAATAAAGTAAAGCAATTAGAATTGTGACAAATGCAAAAAAATTATGCTTCTGTCAAATAGGCGGTTTGTTGTATTCTTAAAACATACCTAGAATCGGATACAGAGAGCGGTGTTAGACCCAGCTTCTGCTCTAGTGCAAGGGGTGCATCGCCACCGTGCGATTGAGTGTTGTGCTGGGCTTGCGCCAGAGTGAATGTTAACTTGCAGTTTTGCAGCGATTTCCTTTAACCTGCTCTTAGGTATTCCCCTGTGGAGTACTCATGGAGCAGGATGCTAAATATAGGGTAAGTGTGTCCAGGAATAAAGCAACCCAGGTGTGGGACCATCCTGTAGCGCATCCTCATGGTAAAAGAGCTGGAAGAGCTCTAGGTGGTGGTAGCAGTAAACTGTGCAACCTGTGGTGTCACACCTGATCATTCACCTCTAAGTGGTTGAGATTTAGTGCCAAATTTGAAATGTTTACACAGTACTAAATGCCATTCAAATACTGTCCCAGTCTCTAACAGTAATGGTAATAAGCATACAGGATGACTTGGTCTTATCTGTCCATGACACTGAACTGTATATAAAGTCCAGGATTCAACTATCATGGTAGGTATACCCCTGGAAAAAGTCTTCAGGGGCTGGGTTCCACTGGCTGAGTACACTCATTGTATTAAGTGCCAAAGTAAGAGGCCATGCAGGATTTAGCGCATTAAGCAAAATTACAGGCCGCCAGGTCCATGTACGGCTCTCAAGGTTTATTGCGGTTGCGCCAATCTGGATGCACTGCTTTTATTTGTGGCATTAGAAGCAGTGAGGAGTGGAATTAAGAGTTTAAAGATAAAATAAAAAAATTGGTTAAGGTAAGCGTGCTTTCTCCACAAAAGGAAAAAAATGTCCTTAGGACACTAGCAAAAAACAGGGGACTTACAGACGGGGGCAGGTTTATAGGGGAAGATTTGCCAGCGTCCAAACACCTGAAGGCATTCACCTATAACACAGGGTGTATGAATACTTTGCCTGTGTCTTGTACTGTACGATTAGGATAGTACAATTTTCTTTTAATGCACTTTAAAGAATGGGAATTTCAGAAAACTTTTCTCTTTGGATAGCATGAGCTATCCACTTTTTGTATTTCTGTTTTTGCAGTCAAATTAGGATAAGACCTAGTTTATATTTGTTCCATTATAGCGTAACTTCCAACTTTTTTCTTGCCTAAAAATTCTACTAACCCCCCCCCCCTCCACCTTCGATATAATGTTAAGAAGGGATCTGGTGAATTATGTTAAAATTAACCCTGTCTGTTCTCACAGACCTCATTATCAATTGTAAACTGGATTTGACCACTGCCTGTCCTAAAGCCCCGTACATACGGGCTGAATGTCGGCCGGTATTCTTTGAATCGGCTGACATTCGGCCCCGTGTGTACGGCAGCCAGGCCGGCTTTTGTCGAAGGGTCATGACCGGCACCTGATCAGCGCCCTCAGCCACTGTCAGAACACAATAGTTCACTGGGGGAGATCAAAATACTAACATCGGATTGTCAGTACAGTGGCTCCCCTTGAGCTCTTCAGTTTTTGTTTTCAACCTGCTGGGTTGAACGGAAAAAAAACTGCTAGTGTGTACCAGGCTTTACAAATGTTGAAGATTTTAAGGCTCTGGTGGTACATTGTATGGTAATGCGCTTTTAAATAAACCTGTCCCTCACTTTGCCTTCTATTTTAAGCAAAATTAGCTCTCCATAAAAGTTACTCCTAAAACTAGATAGGTCAAGAAATATTTTTAACATTTTTATTTCTAGGTATGTTGTGTGAATAAGAACACATAGTGGGGGGTTCTCAACCTTGACTGCAAAGGTGAAAATACACTTTAAAATAAATACCTGACCTGCTCTAAGCCTTCCCTGCTAATCCAAAACAAAAATGACCAGCTTGGGATCAGGTTTAGCTTTAGGCCCCTTTCACACTGAGGCGTTTTTACCGCGTTTTCGCAGTAAAAATAGCGCTGTAATAACGCCTGAAATAATCCTGCCCCAGCATTCTCAATGTGAAATCTCTGAGGGCTTTCACATTGAGGCGTTTTGCTGGCTGGGCGTTGAAAAAAATCCTGCAAACAGCTTTTTTAGAGCAACTTTAGGGCGCATAAAATAGCGCTGTAAAAACGCCTATCCCCATTGAAATGAATGGGATTCGCGGTAAAAACGCGGTAAAAACGCATAGGCATAAGCGTTATGTTAAAAAATAGCGCTAACGCCTATGCGTTTTTACCGCGTTCGCGCTAATTTTAGCGCAAACGCGGTAAAATTGCGGTAAAAACGCATACGCGTTAGCGCTATTTTTACCGCGATCGCGGTAAAATCGCGGTAAAATAGAGGTACAAAATCCTATAATTTTTGAGCGTTTTTTCAACGCCTCAGTGTGAAAGGGGCCTTACAATTATGAACAATTTACTTGCTAAGTAAGCAATGACAAAACAAATTTTCAATATTCAAAATATAAATAAAATGTAAAATTACCAGATTCTTGAGGAGTTCACACCCCAAACCCCCAGCTCCAACAACCAATATTTTACAGGTTTCTAATAGAAACTGGAGAGACTGTAAAAGAAAAAAATAATTAATATCTTTCCACTGCATAATCAATATGACCAACCTGCAACCACAAACTTGTTACAACGTGTGCGTGCTTTTGTATGATAAAAAGTTTGTTTAAAATGGTTTATCCAACTCTTACATAGCTCACAAAAATCATAACAATGCAGTTTTATGTGCACATCACATGTACAGCCTTATTCAATAAAGCAAAGATCAGCATGTAAAGAGCCAAAGTCACAGCAGCCAATCAAAGTTTTTCTTTAATGCCTCTGCATACAGTTCAGCAGCAACCGGCCGAGATTCAAACCGTGTATGAGCTGGCAGAATGTACCAAGTTGATCGATCAATCAACTTGGGTACAACCAGCCTTCCAGATTTTACTTTACAATAATCACTGTCTCCCCGCTGGGAGAACACAATATCTAGGCAGAAGGGATTCCTGTCAGCACTGTCTGCGTTGATGGGGGAATTGTGCAAACTTCTTTCCTGCAACCTACAGAATACTTTATTAATCCCAAAGAGAAATTGGGAAATTGTTACGACACAGAATTTTACGATTGTGTGTACACAAGTCCGTCAGACAAAAATCCAAAAGTATAAACAAGCATGCTCAGGACAATGCTAACCATAACACAACATTATCAGAAGTTGCCCAAAGGGTGGCGCTAAAGAGCTGAAAAACCACGTAGTTTCGTGTTTGCTGGCCAGTGTCTTGTCGACCTAGTTCCCCTATCGATATGGTTCCGAGCTCGACTGCGCATGCGCACTCGGAACACACAGAAATCTACGAACATCTACAGCTGCTCGTCAACTGTAGATGCGCTCGCTCCCGAGGATACATGCAGTGCAGAAAGCGGCGGGGGCGGAGACTGGGACACGCCGCTCTCTAGGGCGGCATTAAACAAGTTGATGGCCGGGTGACACGCCGCTCTGTATTTTTTAAAATGTTCATGAGCGGGCGCAAGGGGCGGGGGGCAGACACTGTGACACGCAGCTCTATAGGGCGAGTGTTGTACATATAATTGCCGTCTAACATTGCAGGGAGCGCACACTCACTCATTCGCCCCTTGCTGTACAGAGTGGCGTGTCACCCGGCCATCAACTTGTTTAATGCTGCCCTATAGAGCGGCGTGTCCCAATCTCCGCCCCTGCCGCTTTCTTGTCGAGCTGGTTCCCCTAGCATCAGGAGCGAGCGCGTCTACAGCTTCCGAACAGCTGTTCACGCTCGGAGAATTCCGTTGCCTTGGATTGCGCCTGCGCAGTCGAGCTCGGAACCATATCGATAGGCGGAACAAGCTCGGCAGAACACCGGCAATTCTTTGCGGTTTGTATGCAATACAAGTTCACGGCCAACGCCCTTCGGACAAATATACTACGCTTTGTCAGCAGAAAATCTGATCGTGTGTATGAGGCTTTAGCCTGCTTTCCCAGCATGCCACTGCATACAGGAGAGCGCTGGCCACCACAGACTCATAAAACATCTTCAGCATCGTCCGGCAGATGTTAAACGACCTCTGTCTCATCAAAAAGTAGAGGCGGCTCTGGCCCTTCCTATAGAGCGCCTCAGGGTTCTTGCTCCAGTCCAGCTTCTCTATGTGCACCCCCCAGATACTTGTAACTCTCTACTATCTCCACATCTACTCCTCAGACAGAGATTGAGGTCACTGGTGGCTTCCTCTTTCTGAAATCCACAACCAGCTCCTTTGTCTTTGTCCCATTTAATTACAGATGTTTAACCTCACGCCATGTGACAAAGCTCTCCACCACAGTCCTATACTCCGTCTCCTCCCCATCCCTGATACATCCCACCACTGCAGTCATCAGAAAACTTCTGAAGATGGCAAGACTCTGTCTGGTACCTGAAATCAGTGGTGTAGACAGTAAAAAGAAAAAGGAGAGAGAACTGTCCCCTGTGGAACCCCAATATTGCTGATCACCCCATCTGACACAGAGTCTTGCAAACGCACATAATGTGGTCTTCCTGACAGGTAGTCTACAATCCATGACACAAGGGAAACATCAACCTGTATTGCTGCTAGCTTCTCACCCAAAAGATCCAGCCTGATAATATCAAAAGCACTGTGGTTGCAGGAAGGAAATTTGCACCGTCCATGACATGCATTACTTTTGCGTTCTTACTGAGCATGCTTATGTTATGGATGTGAAGGGCCTGTTCATGTTTCTGTAAATGTGTGCAGTTGTCATGTGCACACTTTGCATTTTATAGCGCACTGAATTGTATTTAAGGCTCGGGTTTCCACTATTGCGACCTTAAAGTCGCGCAATTTTGCTGTGATTTTGATGCAACTTGAAAACACCTGTGTATTCTTGAGGTCTATGAACCTCAAGTCGCATCAAAGTGGGACCAAAGTAGTGCAGGGACTACTTTAAAGTCGCACAGATATGAACGGTACTCAATGGAAATCATGGGGTACAACTTGTCATGAGACTTTGCAGTCGCAAGTCGCAGGACAAGTCGCACTAGTGGAAACCGAGCCTAAAGGGTAAGTTCACTTTTAAAAAATAAAAGAAAATGCACCTTTTTTGCAAGTAAAAAAAGTGCATTTATTATTTTTTGTTGTAGGAGCCTTTAAAGCGGAGTTCCACCCAAATTTGGAACTTCCGCTTAATCCACTCTTCGCCCCCTTACATGCCACATTTGGCATGTAATTTTTTTTTGGGGGGGGGTGGGGGCTTCAGTAGGAGTGGGACTTCCTGTCCCACTTCCTCCTTCCGCCCTGGGGACGCCTAGGCGATTTGTCATATCGCCTTTTGGCGGCCCCTCCCTGTAGGCGATCACCTGGGACGTGACAGGTCCCAGGCGATCGCCTGTCCACTCAGAGAGCGCTGCGCCGTTCGCGCATGCGCAGTGAGGGCCCGGCCGTGAAGCCAAAAGCTATCACGGCCGGGGGCCCACACTATGAATGGAGGCGGAGAGGAGGGGAGAGGAGCGGAGCTCTGGGCGGCGCGGCGCTGGACAGTGGAACAGGTAAGTGTCTGTTTATTAAAAGCCAGCAGCTACACTTTTTGAAGCTGCTGACTTTTAATAACCATAAAAATCACCTTTCATTAGCTTCCTCACTGTTCCATTCAGCAATTAGGAGCGAAGCAAATAGCCAGTACTTATGTGTACAGAGGAGCATAGGACAACGCTAGTGATTAGTGACTTGCCTAGCACTGTCACATGAATGCTGAAAGAATCCTCAGTCTGATGTAAGCTCTGACTAGAGTGACTTGGAGCTTACACAGTTTCCTTTCTCCGCTGCTTAACAAAGCATAGGGAGAAGCAATAGACAGGGAAGTATAAGCTTCTGGCATTGGATGGGGTGGGGAGAATGAAAGGCAATCTATTGCTTTGATCTACGTGGGTCAGATTTGATTTACAGCACAACTGCCTCATGTATAAGCTTACAAAACCCTAAATTGTGCAGGACAGTGGCATGAACTACATCCATTATCTTCTATTCATTTTACCTGTGTCCTGAGACACACATACTAGCATACTAACCATCAAAACACAAATATTATTGGATTACTGTTGTTACTGTAATGTCACATAGGAGGCAGAAGAGCCAGTAACACATAAAAACAGCACAATAATGCAAACTAAAGAAAGTTATACACACTTGCCTTTTTTTATTACAGAAAATAACACTGTGCATTATGTGGCAAACCCATTGTAACCTTTTACGATCTGCCTTCGGTACTACACAGAGGTCCAGCAGCGATCACTGCAGGTACGACTACAACTGACCTAGCACTGAAATGTGCAGAGCTCAACGGCCGCAACTAGCCAAACTTAGGTGGCTAAATCATCAGATTCCTGGAGCCGTCATTCGCACTGACCCTAGTTGCCCATGTAAATGTAGCCTGAGATGGTTTTGCGCTAGCGCTAGCAGTCCTGACGTCATCAAGTCCAAAGCAGAGTCCATAGCCCTGAACTGGACGTGATAATACAAAAGGGACAGTCCACTGCTAAAGCACGGGGGAGTGCCATCTGCTGGAGGAGCACAGAATCGGGTAAGTAAAAACGGTTTCACCTCTCCCCTACACAAAACGAGCTATTTACCTTTGCATTGGGGGCCAGAGTTGGGCATTATAAAACTTTTTGTTTTCCCCACCGTCAATCTTTTTTGCTTGTTGGGACATGA
This sequence comes from Rana muscosa, assembly GCA_029206835.1. Classification (NCBI taxonomy): domain Eukaryota; kingdom Metazoa; phylum Chordata; class Amphibia; order Anura; family Ranidae; genus Rana; species Rana muscosa. Next base: position 356,215,874 of record CM055120.1, read on the forward strand.
TAGGTGTCTGGCATTATTTGTAAGTGTGGTTTAGTTTGTCCCATTTTTTTTTTTTGTGGGCCTTAGCTGGGACTCCCACCAAGGCCAATAAAATGAACCTACCCACACACCCAAGAGCCTGCCTACTTTTTAGGAGGGATCTTGCCACCCACCAAACATGTACAAGCAAAGAGCAACAAGAGGACAATAGAGATCCATTGAATACACCACTGAGTCTACAGAAAGGTCTATGTTCAAGGGAAGGTATTTTAAGCATACACTACGCTTCATCTTTAGGTCGAGGCGACAATGGTAACTAGGACAAAGAAAGAGGATGAAGCTCCCTCTGACAAAGGTTGCATATTTTCTCTGAAAAGTTTCAGCTTTAAATACACTATCTACGGGGGGCGTGGCCTGGAGAGCAATGGGATAGGACGCATGTAAGGAGAGCTCCACTTGCCCATACTCCTTACCTACAATCCTGCTTGCATCCTTGGTAGAAACTGCCATCCTTCACACCCGGAGACTTATCCTGCTCCTCCTGAGATTTTTGGAGATTTCCAGCTTGCTGGAACGCCGCCGCCGCCATCACGGAGCATCCCGGCCGCATACTTCAGGAAAGACCGCGGCTTCGGCCTAGTCCCTGGTACGGCGGCCATCTTGGTACCCCCGGCGGCGCTCCTGGACACCCTCACGGATCCCTTTTTACTCACAGTGGCTCATAGCCTCCTCGATCGGCCTCTGGACTGCCTAATCCCCCTCCAGTGGTGCCTTATTACTCTGCACCTGCTGTGGGGAAGGATCACTGCCTCAGCCTGACTCCTGGAGCGGCGGCCATCTTGCTACACCCGGAGGCGGCCTGGGCAAGTATTATAGGCCCCCCTGATTCCCCTGAGCCTTGATTCCCTGGGATATAGCAAAAGGACAGTGCTATTGCCTGACCACTACCTGCGGGTCACGCTACATCACCCTTGGACGGCGGTGGGAAAGGAGCCGCAGAGGGCTCGGCCTATTTAGCTGCGGCCATCTTGGTACACCTGGGACTCCCCTGATCATCCCCGCAGCATGTCCCCATCAAAAAAAAACTCAGAGGCCGTTGACAAATTGGCCAAATACCGCAGGCTGGATGAGGACCAACAGGCCAAGGATGGCGCTGACGCGTCCCTGGGCGCGGAACACTCTGTGGTGGCTACTAACAGGCTACTGGATGCCATCGCCCTATGCCAGAGCACGCTTACCACCAAAATCGAGGAGGTCAAAATTGACGTGTCCCTTATCCGCCAGGATCTCTCTACACTCAGGGACCGCGTGACGGAGACGGAGAGCCGTATTAGCAGAGCGGAAGATATTTTACACCCTCTACAACATACCACGGATGAGGTGCGCCGCCAGCTGCAACAGATTAGCGCAAAACAAGACGACATGGAAAACCGCCTTCGGAGATGTAACCTCCGTTTCATCGGTCTTCCTGAATCTGCTGAGGGCAATGATCCGGCGAGCTTCCTTGAAAACCTCCTGACAACAACCTTTGGCAGAGACGCATTCTCGGTAATGTTCGCGGTGGAGAGAGCCCATCGAATCCCTGCCCGTCCTCCTCCTCAAGGAGCCCCGCCACGTACCCTGATAGCGAAGTTTCTCAACTTCAGGGACCGTGACAAGATCCTCCGCCTGACCAGAGAGAAAGGGAACATCCCCTATACCAACACACATGTGGCCGTCTTCCCGGACTTCTCCAATGAGGTGCAACGGCAGCGGTCCAGATTCCAGGATGTTAAACGGCGCCTCCGCGTCCTGCACCTCAAATACGCCATGCTGTACCCCGCAAAGCTTCGTGTGGAATGCGATGGTCGAACCCACTTCTTTGAGGACCCTGAGCTGGCATCCACTTGGATTGATCAGAGAGATCGGCGAGACTGAGCGCGCCGCACTGCCTACAAGCTGTGAGTACTTTTATTTCTCCCCCGCTCCCCCCTGTGCCGGTTATGCTCTTTATCCTCATTCTGGTGTTTAGCCCCACAGCGGCTATTTTGTTAGCAGGTACCCCTCACCGGGACAGGGGGAAGGATCTGAAACCCCCCCCCCCCTTTTTTTTTTTTTTTGTCTCCTCATATTTCCTTGGATCTCGCAGCAAGCTCGCCGTCTCCGGGCGACCCAACTGACTTTTGATCCCCCGGCCTCCCCACATGTGGGAGATACTTGTGGAGAGCAGTCTACCGAACATGGATTGAACTTCCTCCAATACTATACCTAACACCCTGATGGCAGGTGGGGCCCCCTCCTGTAATGCTGAAATGGTGCTGCACGTCTGTGGCCCTACACCCCAAGCACTTCTCAGAGAAGAAGTCGCCCCCCTAGGATCCCTATGGACCTTTTTCATCCCCCCCATCTACCTGACTGTTTGGTCCTATTTTTTAGTTTTCTTTTTGTCACGGGTATCTATGTCCCATTGAAATTAAGTCCCTTGCCTCCAACGTTTTGTTCACGTTGGATGTCCCCTGTTGATACCTGGTTATGGGATACTATGTTCATGCCGAGTTGGGGTGGCAATGGACTGGGAGGGAAGGGAAATGTTGTGGTTATTCTTTATTTGCCACTATGTTTGCAATTGTTTATCTCTGCTAAAGGTACTATGTTATTGTCATACATGCACTATCGATATTGGTATTATTTACGTTTTATACCATCTGATGTGTCCTTCTCTGCTCTGCTGGTCCTGGTCTGGCTGCGGTTTATTATACGCGCCCTACGCCCACCATGAGTTCCCTGAAGTTCCTTACGTGGAATGTCAGGGGCCTACGCAACAAGATTAAACGCACAGCTGTCCTGACGTTTCTCAAATCTCAGAGGGCTGACGTCATCACATTAGTCGAGACCCATGTCACGGGCCACCTGCAATCCTCCCTCAAAAAACCCTGGATAGGGTGGGCTTACCATGCTACCCACACCTCTTATTCCAGAGGAGTATCGATCCTGATCGCCAAACGGGTACCATTTGATCTAGTACTACTTCGCACGGACCAGCAGGGCAGATATGTGTTTGTGCACGCTACCATTAACGGGTCTCCTATCCTGCTGCTCTCTTGCTATGTCCCCCCCCCGTATAACTCTGCTGTAATTAAGGAGGGCCTTGCCTTTATGACTCAATATCCCTCTGTACCGGCAGTGTGGATGGGGGACTTCAATATGACCCTAATCCCCGCTCTGGACCGCCTGGGCGCGCTGAACCCCCCCCTTGATCCACCGGCCCATACCAGACTGCACCGCATAATGACAGACTTCGCCCTTGTCGACACTTGGCGCCACAAACACCCACACACCAAGGTCTTCTCATGCTTCTCAGCTAGTCACAACACGATGTCGCGAATTGATTTTGTGTTTGTCTCAATGTCCCTGCTGCCTAAACTAGGGGATGTAGGCTTTGCTCCGAGGGTACTCTCGGATCACGCCCCCTACTGGATCACGATCCAGCTCCTGAAAGCTTCCCCTGCCCCTTCCTGGCGGTTAAACCCGTTCTGGCTGACTGCCCTGCGGGAACAGGAAGACATCCCCACGGAATTGCAATACTACTTTACGGCCAACGGGGGCTCTACCACATATGACGTGGTGTGGGAAATGTTTAAGCTCCACGCTCGTTCCCTGCTTTCTATGCGTATCAACAGGCTCAAACGGTCATCAACACTTATTGTCCAGCAGGCGGCAGACCACCTACAGGTGCTGGAGGAGGCGTTTCATCGAGACCCCTCTCCCAGCACGGCCAATAACCTCAGGATTCAGGCGCGACAGGTCTCCCAATTGCACATAGAGAAGGCTAAGCAACGAATCTTTTTCTGTAGACAAAGGGTGTTTGAGTACGGAGAAAGATCGGGCAAACTGCTCGCGTATCTTGCCCACTTGGATCTGCGTCCCCCTGTGGTGGTGTCCTTGACCGACCCCCAGGGGAAAGACATCACCGACCCACAACTGGTGGCGGAGGAATTTGGGAGATTCTACCGTACACTCTACACATCCAGAGTCACCCACACTCCCCAAGATACCAGGGACTACCTAGCGGGAGTTCAATTCCCTAGACTGACCAACGACCAGCTTGAAATCTTAGAAGCCCCTATTACCGAGGAGGACATCACCGAGGCTATCTCCTGTTTGGCCTCATCTAAGGCACCAGGATCTGATGGTCTACCTCTAGAATTCTATGCCACCTATTCCGAAATTCTAATCCCTAAACTTAAAGACCTGTACAAATCCATATTTGATTCAGGAGTTCTACCCCCCTCCATGAGAGAGGCTCAAATTGTCGTAATTCCCAAACCCGGTAAGGACCCTAAATACCCGGAGTCGTATAGGCCTATTTCCTTATTACAGGTAGACATTAAAATATTAGCAAAGATCCTAGCCTCCCGCCTTAATCAGGTTATTCTGTCATTGATCCACCCTGACCAAACAGGCTTTATGCCAGGGAAAAACACTGCCATGAACATTCGTTGCCTATTCATGAATATTCAGGGGTCCCACGATGAAATTGGTTCGAGGGTCGTGGTGGCTCTGGATGCCGCCAAGGCCTTCGACTCCGTGGAGTGGAACTACCTGTGGGAGTGCCTCTCAAGATTTGGATTTGGCCCCAGCTTCATTCGCTGGGTCCAACTCCTCTATCAATCCCCGAGGGCCAGAGTATTTGTGAACGGTTGGCTTTCCGACCAGTTCCCGCTGGAAAGAGGGACCCGACAAGGCTGCCCCCTTTCCCCCATGCTGTACGCATTGGCTGTGGAACCGTTGGCCATTATGGTCCGCGCAGATGCCTGTATCCGAGGCCTCAGGATGGGGAACTTGGAAGAAAAGATCGGGATGTATGCCGATGATACACTCCTGTATCTGGCGGACTCGGGTCCCTCTCTTGTAGCAGCCCTCCAGTCCATAGAGCGTATGGGTGGACACTCAGGTCTGAGTATTAATTGGTCCAAGTCCCAGATTCTCCCGATTGACCATTTCCCCCCCTCATTCACGTCTCCTCCTCTGGCTCTTCCAAGGGTCTCCCTGATCAAATACCTTGGGGTGCAGGTCACCAGATCGCTCTCGGACTACAAACTACTGAACATTGAACCCCTGTATGCCCTGATCAAGACCAAGACACAGACCTGGGCCAGACTACCCCTGGGTGTTATGGGTCGCATTAGTCTGGTTAAGATGATACTCCTTCCAAAAATACTGTATTTGGTCTGGCATGCTCCCCTCTATATACCGCAAAAATGTTTCAAAATAATTGAATCCATTCTGAATTCATTTATATGGGGTCATGGCAGACACAAATTATCTTGGAAAATTCTGAAGAACCCCGTGACATTGGGAGGGGCTGCTCTCCCAGACTTCCAGGACTATTATCTTGCCTCCCAACTGTCACACTTATATTACTTTGACAAACGTGAGCTACCAAGATACCAGACACTTCTCTGTGAGCATCCCGACGACCCAGCCCATACCCCACTTCAGTCAGTCCTTAGAACCCCATCGACGAGACGCCCCTCCCAACACAAAGCTGACATGTTGGCTCACCACCGGAGGGTATGGCGGATGGCACTACAAAAAATTGGAACCCCGCAAGTACACTCTCATACCCCTCTCTGGTTCAATACATGTTTGCCAGAATTATTGTCCATCCCAGACCCCGCGGTGTGGACACGCCATGGGATCTTATATTTACATCAGATCATGACCACCACAGGCCTTAAAACATTTCAAATGCTAAAAGATGAATTTTCCCTCCCCAATTGCCGTTTCTTCAGGTATCTGCAACTCCGCCACGCTATACAGGCCCAGTTCTCTGGCTCCAACCCGTCCATGGCAGTCCCCTCTATAGTGGACACAGTCACAGGGAATGAGCCCGCCAAACTCATCTCCACTCTGTACTCCGCCATTCGTCTCCCTAGCGCCACAGCATTGGCCTACGTGGCCAAGACCAGATGGGAGGTGGATGTTGGACTAGTGGAGGATGAGGATTGGGATGAGATCTTGGAAGACGTGAAAAAAGTCTCCCCCAAGCTATCGGACCGCCTCACACAGTTGTACATTATACACAGAACGTACCTGACCCCTCAGAGAATAGCACGTTTCAAACCCACGTACAATCCAGGATGCCGCCTCTGCGACCGCACCCCGGGCTCCTTTTACCACCTTATTTGGTCCTGCCCCATTATCCAGACATACTGGACACAGGTGATACGCTTCCTACACGACCAGATGGGCTCCCCTGCTACCCTTGACCCAAAGATGTGCCTACTTGGCCTGTTGCCAGAACTAGATGCTGACAAACCCCTGCGTACCTTCTTACATGAGACGCTATTCTTGGCGAGAAAAGTAGTGGCCCGAAACTGGATGCAGGCTCTGTCCCCCACAGTCCAGTGCTGGAAAAAGGCGGTTAACGATGCTCTCCCATATAAAAAACTGATTTATGTGCATAGAGGGTGTCCCCTAAAGTATGAGAGGGTATGGGATAGATGGTTGGCGGATGGGGAAACGTGTACTTGACATGTTGATTTCTCATCTTTGTTGTATGCCGGCTCCACTCTCATCGGTGTCTTCATCTTTTATGTCACACAGATGTTTCATTATGTTCATGTATGTACTATTGCTTTGGCCATACTGGATTTTACTGATGTATGTACCATGCATATACTTCTTAATAAAGTTGGTTTTTTTCAATTAAAAAAAAAAAAATACACTATCTACATGGAGTTCAGCTTCATCTGTCTGAGATACATAGACAGACATCAAGATTTACAATTCAAAATAATCTGCTATAATATTGTATTTGGAACAGCTGGTGGAAATCAAATACAGAGCTTTGTTTAAAAAAAGAACCTGCCATTAGGAAAACCAGCATAAAAGAACAAAGTTATAGCAAATACCCATCTCTTCCCTCTTCCTGCATTGAACTGCCACATTGAGATCCCTCCTGTCATGCATTACTTTATGCCTCTTTTCCTAATGACAAGTCCACTTTAGAACATGCCGCACCTGTATAAATGAAGCTTGTTTTAAGTGCTACTGGCTTTTAAATGCATGCTAGGATCTAACGCTCTAGAAAGTGTTCAGAATGAGGGTGGGACTTCATAAAGAGGATACATGTTATATAAAACTTAGGCCACTGATTACATAATTGGCAAGGTAGAATAAAGACACCAGTCTACCCAGTTCAGTGCGTGTGCATGTGTGTGCGTGCACATAATTTTGTAGGACTAATTATTTTTTTCACATGCCTGTGCATTGTGCTTGCTAAGAAACACATCTATTTTTTTTAAATGTGCCTACAAACCCTGCTCGCACCACCAACTGTGGAAGACAGTTCCACATCCTTACCACTCTTAACAGTAAAGAACCTTTTGTCGGAAAATCCGACCGTTTGTATGCTCTTTCGGACAATTGTCGGATTTTCCGGACAAATGTAGGATAGCATGCTTTAAAATTGTCCGCCAACAAATGTGTGTTGTCTGATTATCCGATTGTGTGTACACAAGTCTGTCGGACAAAACTCCAAAGTACAAACACGCATGCTCGGAAGCAATGCTCACCGTAACACAACATTAGCAGAAGCTGCCCAAAGGATGGCCCTAAAGATCTGAAAAACCACATAGTTTTGCATTTGTTGGCCGACAATTTTTTGCTGTTTGTATGCAATACAAGTTCCTGGCCAACGCCCTTCGGACAAAAGTCCTATGCTTTGTCTGATGAAATCCGATCGTGTGTACGAGGCTTAAGACTGAACCGATTATCGTGCAACATTATTGTGTGGCCACGTGTCTTCTTTAGAGGCCTCAGGTGAAAAAGTTTCCTCCCAATGCTAGAGTTCTCATATAAAGATTTGTATATTACAATCATATCCTCTCTTAAAAGGAGAAGTTCGCTTTAAAAATAAATAAATAAATAAATGAATCGCACATTTTTTTGCAAGTAACAAAATGTGCATTTATTATACACACTGCTCAAAAAAATTTAAGGAACACTTTGAAAACACATCAGATCTCAACGGGGCAAAATCTCATGCTGGATATCTATACTGATAAGCCCCGTACACACGGTCGGACTTTTGCCCAAAAAACTTCGTTTTAAGCAAGTTGGACCAACAATCCGACCGTGTGTACGCTCCATCGGACAAACTTTTTTTCGTTTGGTTTTGGATTTCATCGGACAAAAGTTGGGTCTGCAAACGGACAAACTTTTGCCCAACCAAATTACGATGGAGCAAAGTCCGACTGTGTGTACAGAAAACCATCGGACTTTAGTCCGATGGACAAAACAACTAATGTTAAAATCAACCAACAATAGCATAAGTTGACCAAAGGGTGGCAGTAAAGAGCAGAAAAAACACGCAATGTTGTAAGAAGTTTTAAGAAAGTTTGCAGAAAAGTCCGAGCGTGTGTATGCTATGGGTGTTCCCAACCAACTCCGTTCGGACAAAAAACCACGGAAAAGTCCGATGGAAGTCCGACCGTGTGTACGAGGCTATATGGACTGGGTAATGTGTTAGGAATGAAAGGATGGCACATTATTTGATGGAAATGAAAATTATCCACCTACAGAGAGGGCCGAATTCAAAGACACCCCGAAAATCAAAGTGAAAAAATTATGCAGCAAGCTAGTCCATTTTGCTGAAATTTCATTGCAACAACTCAAAATGGTCCTCAGTAGTTTGTATGGCCCCCAAATGCTTGTTTGCATGCCTGACAACATCAGGGCATGCTCCTAATGAGACGACGGATGGTATCCTGGGGTATTTCCTCCCAGATCTGGAACAGAGCATCACTGAGCTCCTGAACAGACTGAGGTGCAACCTGGCGGCACCGGATGGACCGAAACATAATGTCCCAGGGGTGTTCTTTTAGATTTAGGTCAGGTGAGCGTGGGGGCCATTCAATGGCATCAATTTCTTCATCCTCCAGGAACTGGCTCCATGCTCTCGCCACATGAGGCCGGGCATTGTCATGCACCAGGAGGAACCCAGGACCCACTACACCAGCGTAGGGTCTGACAATGGGTCCAAGGATTTCATCCCGATACCTAATGGCAGTCAGGGTGCCATTGTGTAGCCTGTAGAGTTCTGTGCGTCCCTCCATGGATATGCCTCCCCAGACCATCACTGACCCACCACTAAAGCGGTCATGCTGAACGATGTTACAGGCAGCATAAAGTTCTCCGTGGCTTCTCCAGACCCTTTCACGTCTGTCACATGTGCTCAGGGTGAACCTGCTCTCATCTGTGAAAAGCATGGGGCACCAGTGGCGGACCTGCCAATTCTGGCGTTCAATGGAAAATGCCAATCGAGCTCCACAGTGTCCGGCAGTGTGCACACCCCCATGAAGTCTGTTTCTGATTGTTTGGTCAGAGACATTCACACCAGTGGCCTGCTGGAGGTCATTTTGTAGGGCTCTGGCAGTGTTCATCCTGTTCCTCCTTGCACAAAGGAGCAGATACCGGTCCTGCTGATGGGTCAAGGACCTTCTACGGCTATGTCCAGCTCTCCTAGAGCAGTGATGGCGAACCTTGGCACCCCAGATGTTTTAGAACTACATTTCCCACAATGCTCATGCATTCTGTAGTGTAGTTGAGCATCATGGGAAATGTAGTTCCAAAACATGTGGGGTGCCCAGGTTCGCCATCACTGTCCTAGAGTAACTGCCTGTCTCCTGGAATCTCCTCCATGCTCTTGAGACTGCTGGGAGACACGGCAAAACTTCTGGCAATGACACCTATTGATGTGCCATCCTGGAGTTGGACTGCCTGTGCAACCTTTATAGGGTCCAAGTATCGCCTTGTGCTACCAGTAGTGACACTGACCCTAGCCAGATGCAAAACTAGTGAAAAACAGTCAGAAAAGATGAGTAGGAAAAAAAAATTGTCAGACACCTCCACCTGAAAAACCATTCCTGTTTTGGAGGTCATCTCATTGTTGCCCATTTAGTGCACCTGTTGTTAATTTCAATTAACAGAAAAGCAGCTGAAACTGATTAACAACCCCCTCTGCTACTTAACGGACCAGATCAATATCCCAGGAGTTCCCAGCAGTTCTGATTTAAAAGTGTTCCTTTAATTTATTTCAGCAGTGTATTTTTTGGAGCCTGTTAAAGTATTGCACCAGTGATCAGCAGATCGCTGGTGCCATGCAGGTCTCTTGCAGACCCGTTAGTGATCTGTGTGTAAGTACATAAGGGAAAGCAGATACACTGACAGAAAGAATCAATGAACTACCTCGGTGCTCTACAGCGCCATGCTAGTTCATTGACAACTACAAGCCGACAGCCACAAAAGATGTTGGGGCTTGTAGTTCATTCACACACAGAGCTGTGTAAATAAAGAATGCGGCCACTACATTTTTAAAAAGTGACAGCTAGTACAGGGAACTTCTCCCCGTACTGATGTCACAGGGAGAGGAGGAAACGGTGAGTGGCTGCAGCAGTGGGAACATGTTACATGTTCCACCCTAAAAATGAAACTTATCCTTTAAAGTAGAAAAAAAAGACAAAACTAAGGGAGGGCTATGTTTTGTTTTTTTTGTTTTTTTTTAAACGGTTTGTAAACTTTATTAGTAATTGTAAAACATGCTCTGTATGGGGTGTCATGCTTCCAATAAAAGGACAATTCTTAGAATAAGGGTTGGATTTACTTACAATAGGGATATCAATACATTACAGTTATAAATAAGGAGAGGGAAGATAAGGTAAGAGGGAAAGAAAGGGGTCTAACACTCACACACATTCTCTGAATCTCAGGCCAGGGTCCTTTTTATCCAGACTTCAGAAACACCCCAGCTGGGGGGGAGATTGTCATCACGGCCATTAAAGACAGTTGAACCCAAGGTCATATAAAGTGCGTTCCTCTGCCAGCCTCAACTTTTAGTTCCTTTGAGCAGATTTCATAGGATGTCCATCCAACTCATCACCCTTCAGGCACCATGCTGGCCAGGTGTGAGGGGGCAGTTGACTATCCTTAGGAGTTCTGCTGGTTAGATAATGACCTTATGCCTTGTTCTAGCCATGTGCAGGCTAGCTGTAAACACTAATTTGCTTCACATCAAAGTCCTTTCAAAGCTTTATTGTACAAGATATATTGTTCTCATGTTCCATCCACCTATCATTTTTTTCCAGTATTACAGTAATCCTTGCATTTCCTATTAAAGTCTTGAGGAATGTTCTTCAAGATGTCCTTATACCAAGATATGGTACTTGAGCTCTCAGATGACTCTCAAACAGCAGGGTTGCCATACTTCAGCCTTGATGTCATCTCACCAGCTACAAAATATGGGCCATTTGCTGAAGCTGCAGGGCCACCAAGGAAATTTTACATTGCTTGGAGCTTTTTTCTCCTGCACACCAACATGGTGGCAACAAGCCATGTGCTCACATGTGTAGGCCAAGAAAGTAAGGGAGGGCTATCATCCCTGTCAGATTTTTTTTCATCATCTGGGTCCCATTTGGGTCGATTTACCTTCACTTCCTGTCCCATAGCCAAACTGGAAGTGAGAGGAAATCCCTGCAAATTAAGGGAATTTCCAGGTCACCAGAACTAGTGTCCCCATTGGAAGATTTCCCTTCTATTACATATCTGGGGTCAACCAAAAATGTGGGATTTTCTTTACTTTCACTTTCAATGAGAATACTAAACAGGACAAATAAAGAGGGCGATTCTCCTAATGAGGGTGCAGACAACAATAAAAACCTGTCTGGTGTTCTAATCCCTCTGGACTCAATCCGAAAATAAAAAAAATAAAAAAAAGTTTTGCCTTTAGTTATACTAGACATTCTAGAAGTGTCACTTCTCCATAGACCTCCTGTTTTGAGGCAGGAGCACACTCTAGCCACCTATGACATTGCTAATCATGGTGTCAAGACTATACGTATGGACACACAAAGTTTAGATGATTGTAACAAGTCATCACAGCTAAAGCACAAGTCTACAGGCATTTTCTCCAAGCTCACTATCAAAATGGGGATATTTCCCAGTGGTAAAAGGGATCCCTATTAAGAGAATTCACCCATTCTATAACAGTTTGGCAGATTAAAATTACCACCAACATGGAACAGAAGGCAAAAGTGGAATCGCAAAAAGCAAACATACCCTCAACCAGTTTAGTGTTATTCCTGTTAATTGGGATCACTAGTGTATCCATGGAGAGGAACAGACCACCGATTTACAAATTCCTTTTCAAAAATAAAAGTTTGGGAACAGCAGGCTGATCTTTTAGATATAAGGTAGTACATACAGCAGCAGAAAGGTTTCAAACAACCTGAGTCAACAACAGGAAACCATTGTGCCTCAAAAACACAGTCTCCTAGTCCTTAGCAATAAACTATTTGTATTCTGCTTGGCTTTATTTAGGGGCTACGGAGAGGCAGACCTGCAGGGGGTGGTTCAGGAATGCACTTGGAACCTTTAAGGGCAGAATGAGCCAAGAAGTCTTGACATGAAAGTCCCTAAGGATATTAGGGAGGCCTCCGCCTTGCTCGACGGACCAGAGGAACAAGAGGGGTCTCAGGTTTCAGATAAATAGTGGCAATTCCTTCTGGGTATACCAACTAAATGCAACCAGAGCCACTACAGAGTATAGGCTGAGGTCATCCATGGCAGTGGGACTTTCCTCTGCGTGCCCTAGCGAAGACATGTTGCGATCACACACGTTCACACAGCAGAAATGCAACTAGGTCCAACATGAGGCTCAAGTACTCACAAACTAGGACAGCTGGTGCAGATGAGGGTTGCATGTGGCTCAAGGTGACCAAGTCACTGTTGGTGGGCAGTGGAAAGAGAATGAAGATTCAACTGCTTCCTCCAGGCTCAATGGTGGAAAATAGTGCAAGTAAGCATGCATGACACTCCACCCAACACCATACTTGATCCCTCTGTTTTAACCCTTACTGCAGTAATCCTGAAAGTGGTGAGAAGATTGAAAAGGCGCCTGGCGGTGCAGAAATTTCAGTGCTCCAGTCCAAGTGGCCCTCACAAAGTGAATCTTCAGAGACCGGGTCATGGCTCTGAAAAACTTTAGCCAACACAGTACACTCGGGTCTGGAAAGTGCCACAATGCAGAGCCCAGTTTCCGAAAATCACATTCCAGATTAGCCCTGCATTTCTAGTCCAGTGGGGTTTCAGTACGGCCTTCCAAAACCTTGCTGAGGAAACACCAATGCCAATAGCTGCTATATATACACAGAACAAATGAAGCACTGGTGGTAGTGAGAATCTTTACTGAAGTCACCAAAAGAAAAGAAAAAAATCCTCAAAACAATCAAGTCTAGCAAAAAACTGACTTTTTCAGCAGCAGTGAATAAAAGGTGTCCATCCTCTTAGGACACTAGCAAAAAAATGAGGCACGCTTGTTAGAGGTGTGGGTTGGCCTACAATTTGGGGGCTGGCATACAATTTTATTGTGTGCCAGACACTGTTCCAACCTCCTGTAGATGGCAATATAACAGACTGCCTCTGAATTCCTGTGTCCTTCAATGGATGAGAAAGACACAATGTCCTGTAATTACCGGCTCTCTAAGATCTGCAGCTCTGTTCTTCTAATCCCCAAAAAAATGTAATTGTATTTACCTGGCAAGCATGGCAACAGTAATGTTTGCATCAGGAATTCCCCACAGTTCTCCACTGTTCCTGTTATTAAATCACTGTCTCACCCAAACATTTACACAACCCTGAGGTCAAGTTACAGGGAATATCTTACAAGAATCAACAATTCCCGGTATGCCCTCCGCCAGGTTATCTTTGGGAAAATACTTAGGCCCCTTTCACACGGGCGGACCGTATGTCCGTTTTTCACCCATCCATTTTTGGATGAAAAACGGACATACATGTATCCCTATGGGATAGCGGATGTCAGCGGATGAACATCCGCTGACACCCGATCTCACCCGTGTCCGCTATGCTCCGTATTTCAGGATACAAAAATTTCTATTTTTCTATCCATCTGCGGAGCGGATCGGATGAACACGGACAGACGGTCCGTGTTCATCTGATCCCCCATAGGGGAGAGCGGAGATCTGACAGGGCGGTCCCTGCACAGTGTGCGGGGACCGCCCAGTGATACGCCGGCTCAGCGGGGATCAACGGAGCGATCCCCGCTGAGCAAGCAGAGGTTCACGGGGCAGATCATAACTGATCCGTCTCGTGTGAAAGGGGCCTTACAAATATGTTGCAGGATGGAGCGACTGATTGGAGTACAATGTTTAGTTATTCCGAGACTGATCAAATTATAGCAAAGAAACTTCCCATTAAAGTGGTTGTAAACCCACTTTTGCAACTTGCACCTACAGATAAGCCTAGATTAAGGCTTACCTGTAGGTGCAAGAAATATCTCCTAAACCTACACGGTTTAGGAGATATTTGCTAAAAATGACATGCACCGATGTCTACGGCGCATGCGCGCCGTAGACAACGGTGCATTCACAGGGTTAATCACATTCACAAATCCGGCTTAGCCACATTATACGGCTCCCGCGCGCATGCGCGGAGTCACGTCTTCGGCACTGTGATTGGCTGGAGCGGCGATGGCTGCGGCTGGAGAGGGAGACGAGGACACCTTTGGGGGCCCCGATCTAAGGTAAGTGATGCATAATGAGCTAGTATGCTAGTCATACTAGCTCATTATGCCTTTGTCTTGCAGGCTAGTTTAAAAAAAAAAAAAATTTTTAAAAGGGTTTACAACCACTTTAAGCACTTTCTTTAAAAGATTTCAGCAAGGGTATATAAAGGCCTAGGCTTAAAGGGTAAGTCCACTTTTGTGGGAAAAATAAAAAAATAGCAAATAAAAAAATAAATACAGCAAATACAATTGCGACACAAGTCATATTGTATTTGTTATTAAAAATTACTTTTCTTTTTCATTCTGCAGCTCTGCAATTTTCTGTAAAATACTATATGGCAATCTGAAGGCGTTTTGTACACAGTTGGTGCACAGAACACCCCAAAATTTGCAAGTTCCTGCTTGTGTGATTGGCTTACTTATTTTCCCAGAAGTTTGCACTAAAATTAGACATCAAAAGGGAAATTACATCTAAAAGGATTCAGACCCTGTAACGTTCCTCATTAGAACCCTGCAGGTGCAGCAGTTGAATGATAATTATGAAATTACTCCATTCACATTTATTTATGCACATGGACACAGAAAAACAAACAGCTATCTCTTCAGAATAACAAAAGGTAGGAATCTGCAACAAAGTTTGTTAAAATCCCTGTAATGCATCCAGAGGGGAACATTTTTTTTTTTTTTTTGGATGACTTATTTAAAATAGTTTTTAAAACTGCTTACAACATACATAGAAAAAATACATAGGTCATCAATTTTTCTCAGAAGAAAAAAGAAAAGCAGTGTTACTTTACTGAGAAACTGGAATGAGGGAAATAATGGGACTGACACTGCTGACCTTCTCCTCAAAATTCCAGATTCCTGGCTGTCTCTGACCTCAACAGTTTCCAAAACAATTATCTAGAACAAGCACAAGGCAAGTGAAGCCAGAATAAATTCATAGTTCCAGGTCGGCATACATGTTTTGTATCCGGCAGACAAACTAGCATTTTAAAAAGGAGATCAGCAATGGTAGCCCCATAATTTTCTTATCACCAATTTGCTCTTAAAGCTGAATTCCAGGCAGATATATCACAAATTAATGCAATTCTGTAATCAAAACACCATTAAATTTATTTTTAAAGGGGTTGTAAAGGTTCGTTTTTTATTTTCTAAATAGGTTCCTTTAAGCTAGTGCATTGTTGGTTCACTTACCGTTTTCCTTCTATTTACCTTCTAAATGTTTTTTTTCTTTGTCTGAATTTCTCACTTCCTGTTTCTCCTCACTAAACTTCACACCATCATCCGAGTGGTGTGGAGTCACCCAGAACAGCTTACTGAGGAGGAACAGGAAGTGAGAAATTCAGACAAAGAAAACAAAGAAAAAAATCATTTAGAAGGTAAATCTAAGGAAAAGGTAAGTGAACCAACAATGCACTAGCTTAAAGGAACCTATTTAGAAAATAAAAAATGAACCTTTACAACCCCTTTAAGTATCTCAATATGACTTGGTATTAACTTCTTGCAATCCTTGAACAGCACGGATCAGAATGGAAAGGGAAGAAGCAGCACATAAATCCAATCAGTGCTCATATGCTGAACTCAAATCTGATGTTTCTCCTTTCACTATCAAATCATAGGCTGGGGTAAGGACCAGATCTAAGAGGGGGTTGGGGGCATTCACACTGTTCCAGACTGATGCATTCTTTAATAGGTGTTATGCCGCATGTTAACGTGTGTAGCCCACTCATTTGAATGGGCTGAAAAAGTGCCAGACCACACTACAAATTTGGACATGTACATTTTTTTTTTTTTCCAACACAGAGCACCACAGCACATGGTAATGCATCACCTCAAGATAAGTGCATTGGCAAGATGTGTTAAAGAACCATTATTATTGGCACTGCATCAAACCAAAGTTTGTAATGCGTGTTACCACAAGGTAACATTTGCAGGGGCCTTTTACCACAATGCAAATGCCAGCAGCAGGAGCCTATTGATTCCTGATGCTCTATTTGACTGGTGTAAACAACTAGCTGCAGCCACGGAACCTGTACACTTCAATGACAAGTTGTTGGTGGCTGCAGCTTATTGTGTCTGTTAGCACTACGTCCAGTAGCTGCCGCCGCTGCTGCTACCAACAGACACAATGAGCTGCAGCCACCAACAACCTGTCACTGAGTTAAGCTGGCCATACATTATACAATTTTCCTTAAGATTTACTTTCAATTATGTAATGCAAGGGCCTGCCTGATTGCATACAAATTGAAAGTGTTTAGATCTGACCTCATATTACATGGTTTTTGTGAATCTAACAGAAAATTGTACAAACAAATTGTATAATATATGGCCAGCCTTAGACCCCATACACACTATTAGATTTGCTGCAAATTTTTGTCTTCAGATTTACCAAAACCATGTAGTGCAAGGGCATGCTTGATTGCATACAAATTGAAACTATTAAGGTTTGACCTCATATTATATGGTTTTGGTAAATCTGAAGGAAAAAAAAATCTACAGAAAATTGTATAGCGTGTATCCAGCTTTAAAGTGGATGTAAACCCACTCTCATCCTTTCTAAACTACTGCCATAGTGCTGATCTATAAGGATATAGATGCCTCCTGCATGAATCCTTACCCGTCAAATGTCTCCCCTCTGTCTGTTATGAGACCTGAAAAACTGCAGATTCTGTGGGTGGGTCCGGAGCTCGGTGGGTGGAGTCGTGATGTCAGTAGAATCCCCGCCCACCTCTATAATCCCCTTGTCAACATGCATTTTCTCCTGTGTATTTCTTACACTGAACTTCTGCTATGATCACCAACATCCAGTCAAAACCCAGAAAAGTCACCACATGACTTCAGCATGCCCAATCATGCTGAGTTGTGGAGCTTCCAATCCTGGGAGAGCTGAAGAAGAAAGGAGGAGGGGATCTGAAGCACACAGAATGTCTCTCTCAGGCTCCTGCTCGAGATATGTAAATTACCTGTCACTCACAGCAAGGGGGAAGAACTGACTCCTATTTCTCTGTGTGTCAGTTTTTATCTTACTGAAGAAAGGACTGAGGACTGCTCAGAGCTGGATTATCTCTTTGTGGCAAGACCGGGCACAGGTAACATGAGATCCTATACCGTACAAGGTGCAAGCCTTAAACTTAAAAAAAAAATTGGGTTTACATCCACTTTAAGGTTTGACCTCTTATATGGTTTTGGTAAATCTGAAGACAAAAATCTGCAGAAAATCTAATAGTGTGTATGGGGTCTTAGCCACTTACTCCTGTTAGGCTCCATTCACACATGCTGTGGGCGTGGCTCACAACATGGGGTCTGGTGCGTCCCTGTTCACCGATTCAGGTGCAAATCGGGTCTGAATTTTTGCCTGAATTCACACCTGAAAACAGGACCAGAAGACGCACAGGACTCTTCCCAAATGCTGACCGCGGTTGCCCCCAGGGCTGTGTAAATCCGCTTCAATTAAATCAGGTCACACTCTCCTGTCATACGAATAGGATGGGGGGGAAACCCACATCCAATTCACATATGTGTGAACCCGGCCTCAAACACAGCAGCAGGAATATGTAGATTCCTACTGCTGGCATTTGCCCCATGGCAAAACGCTTGTGTTAGCCTAAGAAGCCTACAAATGTAGTCTAATTGTGACTCTCAGGCTGGAGCTCACACTGGAGATCGCAGCGGCTCACAGCAGGAGTCTGTTGCATCTCCATTACCGTATCAGGTTCCATTTCAGCCCGAATTTATGGCTGAATTTGGACCTGAAACGAACCAAAAGAAACACAGGACTCATGTGCAATTCGCACCAGAGCCACTGCGGAGATGTGTGAACCGGCTCCATAGAGAGCCGGTCACAATCTCCTGCTTAACGAATTGGATGCAGGGAAACTGGCATCCAATTCGCAATAGTATGAACCCGGCCTAAAATGCAAGGAAGAAGGAAATAAATCAGGTCTCCTGCTCTGATAACAGGGCCATGCTATGTGGCAAAACTAAGAAAATCTCAGGGCTGAACTGACACATACATAAATCCTATAGCAGGTTAGATTGCTCCTATATGTGTATTTTATTTGTGCATTGAGCCATGTGCCTGGAGTTCAGCTTTATTCCTAAATTCAATGGAACATACAATAGCACTTGTTATAAAGACATAAATAAGAAGTCTCACTCTCATTCCACCTAGCTAGAGAGCAAAGCTATAGACAAAAGAATGTAAACATGTGGTTTCTCACTTCATTGCTTGGTTCGAACGCGGGGTGTATGAAAGGTCCCGATCGCTCGAGGAACTTCTTAACATGGTTCCAGCGACCTTCCCAGTCTCCAGTCTCCCCACACCCAACATCCACAGCCATTCTGCATAGAACACAACACAGTTCACTGACATTATTCCACAACAAAGCATTATTTACAGAAAATGATCTCTGGAAATGACAGGTGATTAAATCATAGGCATTAGATGGCAATTAAAAAATCCAACCACAAAACAGGTTTTCTGAAGATTGTGACATGAAGAAGTGTGCTTGTTTAAGGAGAACATACATATTTATGGACTGAACAGAAACCTACAGTGCTAGACTCACCTCAGAGGAGCAACAAGGACTTATCTGGAAATCAGCTGGGATGATCTATCCCCCCCTCCCCCCAGAATGGTCAGCCAGAGAACGTCTGCAGAGATTGTACACTGCCCACAGTGTTCCCAATTGGCCTATACTTGCCCGAGCTAGACATCTTAAAGTAGACCTATAGTAAAAAAAAAAAAATACCATCTTTCCCATCCTGCCTCAAGTTCCTATAATGGATAGCCAGGTGACCATGTCTAGGCATTTCGTTCCGTACTCTTAGCTGATAAGAAATTACAGAAATCAGGCAAAGCCATTGGGGTTGGTTTACTAAAACTGGAGAGTGCAAAATCTGGTGCAGCTCTGCATAGAGACCAATCCACCAGATTTTGCACTCTCCAGTTTTAGTGAATCAACCCCATTGATGGTCTGGCTTACCTAGCCCCCAAGCTGCTTCAGCTGAGGCCAGATAATTAAATGCCGAGGCAAATGGTCAAGTAGTTACCGGCATATAAGATTTTCTGCAGCACAAATTATTATATTACAAAGATTCCCCTTCCCCTCTTATGTAATTTATTAGATTAAAATCAGACTGGTCAGGATAGGGGTGGAGGTTGTATGTCAGCTATAGGTCCACTTTAAGCCCCTGGCCACAATGCCCAGAGAACACATAACCTCATATAATGACTTATTAATAAGCATAAGTTACCCATCAATGGAATTCACAGAAAATAAAATCCTGACAATTATTACATAATAGAACATTTAGCAAGACACATGTGGTATTTATTGAGACAGCAAATCAAAGTGATCGAATTATTTTTACTTCTTTAATAAAGAATTTGGAAAAAGATTTTGATTTACAGCAGAGGAGAATATAGCTGTAAGGAATTAAAGGGACAAACTATAAGAAATGTGAAAATTCTGGAGCTGTGTTAGTAAAGGACATCTATAAGCTATCCAGAAAACAAATCAAAAACTTGTCCTAAAGTTTCCATGCAATGCAGAAAGGCTATAAGACTGTAACGTTGGTCATACACAGATTTCTAGGAACTTCAACCAGATTTTGATTGCATAAGGAGATTAAAGAAACCCTGTCGCCAGACCTTTTTAACGAAAATCTTTTTATAAAATGTAATATGCATTTTTGGTTATTGACCTGGAAATCCCTCCCTTGTGTAGACATCCAAACACCCTGAGACTGCTGCTCCGTGCCACCTTAATGGATGCAATGTCAGCAGCCCCAGCAGGCTCTGCGCTGGGACTCTACCGCAGGTGTAGGGAACCTCAGCACTCCAGCTGTAGAAAACATACAAGTCCCATGAGGCAATGCAAGACTGACAGGCACGGCTCAGAGGCATAATGGGATTTGTAGTTTCATCACAGCTGGAGTGACAAGGTTGCCCACTAATGCTCTATTGCTCTTACATCTACCCCCCAGCACTCCACCAGCTAAAATGCAGATAGGTGGAGGAACTGGAGCCAATACAAAGCACTCAGATGCAAAAAATGGTGAAACCAGCACTGTACTTTATGAACAAAGGCCAAGGGGGTTGTTTATGTTACAAGGTGCTTTATCAAATTAAATGCCATTTGGTTAGGGTTTACATGTACTTTAATCAAATCAAGCCAACCAACATCCCTGCCATATAAATATATAACAACTATTTATGGTGATCTGTTCTGCACTCAAAAGCTATGAGGATGCGTCTAGACAGCTGCTCTATGTATGTATGTCTAGCATAAGGGCTATGGAAACTCAGTATTTCATTTTAACCACATGGGAATCCATGATGGCTCTTTTACTAATGGGGAAGTGCTGTAAAGTCCAAATCTTGCTGCTTTCTATGTTTTAGGCCAGATTCAGAACTTCACTCTAAATTTTCACATTCGGAACTCCAGTCAGCTTTTAAAAAATAATGTCTGGATGCCCCTCATATTAGGGGATGTTTAAATGACCCTCAAATATAAGGGGGCACGCCTCTTCTCTGGTTGTGCAGCCGCAGCCTCACCAACGTCATGAAGTATAATGCAGGACCAGCTGTCCTGCAATGTAAGTTAGGACGTCAAAGGGCCAACCCATATTAGAAGGCAGGAATGCAAGTAGAAAAGAACACCGGCTGTCAGAGAGGAATAAGGCATGCAAGTTATATATTATATGATAAAGTTATATTTTATATACGGTATATATAATTTATATATGTTAAAAGCGGAGTTCCACCCTTATTTTAATTTTTTTTTTTAAAGACACCCTTGATGTTATAATTAATAACTTTCCAAAAAGCTAATTATATTCAAAGTCGCTGTCTTATTTCAGTATTTTTCATTCAAACTAACCTTTAGTTTGGCTTGTCAGC
Organism: Rana muscosa; assembly: GCA_029206835.1. Lineage (NCBI taxonomy): Eukaryota > Metazoa > Chordata > Amphibia > Anura > Ranidae > Rana > Rana muscosa. The sequence continues at coordinate 356,237,323 of CM055120.1, forward strand.
GCGCTCCCATCTTAATTGTGAACATGTGAAGCCCACCAATGTCTTCCTCCGGGATAAGGTGCTGCTGGTGACCCAGCATGCACCTCCCAATCTCGCGCATGCGCGTAAAACAGCGTAGCACATGGGTTGTCTCGGGTTGCCATCTCAACAGCGGCGGAAGTTCCCCCCCCCCCGTCGTGATGGCAACCTAATCTATCGATTTAGCCCACCGACTCCTGGGAATGATGGCACATATCCCAGGAGCCAGGGCACCGCAGAATATGACGTACATCACCGCGGCCCGGAGGGAGGAGGAAAACACCATACACCCTAGCAACAAGGTACATGCCTCGTACACACGCTCGGGATTTCCGACGGGAAAAAGTCCATCGGGAATCCCGACAGGAAAAAAAAAGAGATTTCGTTCTCTTTTTTTTGCCGGTGGTTTTTGTCAGTTTTCCCATCAGAAAGACTGCGAGGGAGCATACACACGGCCGGGATTCCCGGCCAAAAGCTCTCATCGCAGTTTTCCTGTCTGAAATCCCAGCCGTGTGTACAAGGCAACAGAGAGCTAGTGGGAAAAAAACAAATACACAATGATGTTTTAGTTTGCTGTTCAGAAATAGATCCTGTAAAGATGTATGTGTGGGGGGAACTCCGCTTTAAGTTATAACTTATAAAGTTTTACGTACATAAGTTATATTCCCTATAGTGATAGAAAAATAGATCCCTACTATATGGGTGGCACTCAAAAGTTGTATTTATAAGCTGACTAAAGTTCAGCAGGTATATGCTCAACGCCTCTCTAGTAAGCCAATCTCACGCTCCCTGCTGATTGGAGAGCTCTAACTTTGATTTAGCAGAAGGTAAGTTGGGACCACTGAAGAGAACAGTGGTCAGTAGCCAATCCTTCTCTGCAATGAATGCCAAAACCAAGGTTTTCTATAGCCATCGGGAGAGGATTAAAACGATTTTACAAGTAAGACGTTTACCATACACCTTTTCAATGTACCCAGACTAGTTTTTAGTAAAATAAAATTGGTCTTGAAGTTAATATTGCAGATCTATTTTTGTCAGGCCAGTGGGTGTCAAAGCATTGAAAGAAGGCCCTAAATCAGCCAGGCAACCAGTATTTTCAAAAGTAGGGGGCCCCTTCAAACCAGGTGCATTGAGCCGCATTGGTCAGCACAGATCAATGCAGACGTCACGCAAAGACATATCGAAAATGATTTTCTACACGCCCTATTCACACAATGTGTGGTGATGTGCTTTGGGAAAAATCCAGCATGTCTACTTGTCACCCAGGACAACACAATGTTGGTGCATAAAGTTGAATGAAATGTCGCTTGGCAACATTTTATTAAAAAAGTAAACAGTGCAATATGTTCTAACACCACATTGCACTGCCCTGACTTAACGCTTACCAGCGGACACACGTTATATATGATGCATATGAGTCTACTAGTGTGAACGAGCCCTTAAAATCACTAACAGCAGCCTCCATGCTCTTTTTTTTAAAAGGTTTCCTTTTTTTCTGATAACCTTTACCTATATACTTGTTAAAAATCACTACCTGAAGAAATCTAACATTGGGGTGTCAGGAGAAAAAAAAAATAAGACTTACTTTTTAGTAACACGGAGCAATAAAAGCTAATTATTGTTTTTTTATTACCAATAAAAAAAATTAAGTAAATTTAAAAAAGCTGAGATAGTTCAAAATATTAAACAGCTTCAAAACAAAAGGAAACCAGAAAGTAAAATATATACAGAAAGTTGTAAAAAAAAACAAACAACAAAAATACATAAAGAAAAATAAAAGAGCATTAATACTGCATCAGTAGAACAGGATATCCACCTAAACAAAAATGCTGGAGGTACTTTGTGATTCAAGTACACAATAGTGGTCTCTATTTCTGGGCCGATTTATAAAAACTGCCCATACTAACCAATAAAATGTTACCTTTTACACTCTCGCCAGTCTTTGAGATACGGCTGCTGGATAATTATTTTCTAAAAGCAACAAATGTACAATTATTTGCTTCAAGTTTTATAAATGGGGCCATTGTCTAGCTTAAAGCGGGGTTCCACCCGCGATTTTTTATTTTTTTTTAAAGCCAGCAGCTACAAACACTGTAGCTGCTGACTTTTAATAAGGATACTTACCTGTCCTAGGTGCCTGCGAAGTCGCCCCCCCCCGAGGCCGATCACTCGATCGCGGCAGGTCCCCGTGCCGCCATCCTCACTAAGGGAAACAGGCAGTCAAGCCTTGCGGCTTCACTGCCCGTTTCCTACTGCACATGCGTGAGTTGCGCGGCGATTTGTGAATGGGCCGGCTGCTCTCTGGGATACACACAGTTCCCAGAAGACACCGCGAGTAGGACGAGGAAGAAGACCAGCCGCGGAGGCTGAAGAGGCACATTAGGAACTTCCGCATAGCAACCGCTATTTCTGGTAAGTAAAACATTTTTTTTTTTTAGATTTTTTTTTTTAGATTTTTGGTAAAAAAAAAATTCAGGGTGGAACTCCACTTTAATAACGGTTCTGCAAAGGAAAATGTATAGTATTTGTAAAAAAGCAGAGTTTTATATATATATATATATATATATATATATTAGACTTGTGCACAACGGAAAAATTCGTTCCGTTTCTTTCCGGTCCTGTTGATTCGTAATCATTCGTAATTTTGCTAGACGGGATTTTTCGTGTTCGGACTCATTCGTATTTTTGCAAGCGACATTTTTCGTTGAATTTTTTGTTGCTTTATAATTCGTACTTTCGGTAGAGTACGTTGTTTTTCGTTGATTCTGGACACAACTCCTACTTTCGTAACTTTTTTTGGGTTCGTTGATTCGTAATTTTCCGTGTCTCTCTCACAACGACGCTGCCTATTATGCCTAATGTGCTTCGAATGGATTTGTACTTTTCTAAATACATAGCGGTTATTTGTAACGATTCGAAATCTCGTATTTTACTTTCATTTTTTACATGCGGCTATAGGCTCCGCCCCTGTACACCATTTTGAGAGGGTTCAGCACGGTGAGGGAGAAGGAGAGAGCAGAGCAGAGTGAGTGTTATTGTGCTTCGAATGGATTCGAAATCTCGTATTTTACTTTCGTTTTTTCATGCGGCTATAGCCTCCGCCCCCTGTACACCATTTTGAGAGGGAGTTCAGCATGGTGAGGGAGAAGCAGAGAGCAGAGTGAGTGTTATTGTGCTTCGAATGGATTCGTACATTCGTAACTTTTTTCATAACGAATTATGCCGAAGACCTTCGGGCATTCGCTATTTTGCGGTATAATTTATTTCGGATTCGGTTTTATTCGTAATTGCTCTGTTCGGAAATTCGAATGCTTCCGAATGTTGCTAAATTCGGACGAATTTCGATTCGTTACGAAACGAATTGCACAAGCCTAATATATATATATATATATATAAATATTTTATAATATGATAGAGATAAGTGAATATATGGCTCAAATTTTAGCAGATTCACCAGGAATCAGCTGATATTTGAGCTGTACTTGGCGAGCGTAAAACTTCACTAGGATCCAAAAAGTATTCTAGTATACATTTTGGGTGGAGTGGCCCTTTAAGTTGCCTGATGTAATGGGGACACTATACACAGAGCAGTGACAACACTAGTATTGTGTATGTATGAATGTGAGTTAGGGACCTCAGATTGTGAGCTCCTTGAGGGTAAGGGACTGATTTGAATGCACAATATAAAAGTTTTCCTTCCTGACCACTTCCTGGAACTGGCAGCTATTTCCTGAAGCAGTAGCTGCTCCCTCACCTCCTTATCCCAAATAGGGCTGTCCTATGCAGTGCAATGTTGATTTCCTGGTGCCTCCACGGCACCATACATATAGTTGAAGCTCTGCCACCCTAAGGACTTCAAACAGGAGAGCATGAACCCACCTAGAGGAGTCCAAAATGGCTGAAGCAAGAGGTCAGTAGATTGGATCCTGCAAGTCTTGAGGACAGAAAGAGAAGGGAAGGCCTGGGCTATGGCCTAAAGCAGGAATATGCAATTAGCGGACCTCCAGTTGTTGCAGAACTACAAGTCCCATGAGGCATAGCAAAACTCTGACAGCCACAAGCATGACACCGAGAGGCAGAGGCATGATGGGACTTGTAGTTTTGCAACAGCTGGAGGTCCGCTAATTGCATATCTCTGGCCTAAAGTATAACTAAAGAAAAAACTTTTATTTTAGTTTTAGATAGAGTGGAGAGAGATTAGAACACCTGTCAATTTTTATTGCTGTCTGTCCATGTTACGGAGAATTATCCTCTCAGATTTGTCCCATTTACCATTATCATTGAAAGTAAAATAAAATCAAAATTTTGGGTTGTACCCAGAAATGTAAGAGGAGACATCTTCCAGTGGGGACACCAGTTCTGGTGACCTGGGGGTCCCCAAATGATTCCGTTAATGTTTAAGGATTTCCTCTCACTGCATGTTTTAGCTATGGAGCAAAAAGTGAAGAGCACTCGCCCCAATGGGACAAAGATGGCAAAAATAAGCCTTACATTGGTATAACCCTCCCTTACTCTATCTAAAATGAAAAAAGGGAGCTTAAACCATATGTATGCTGCCATTTATCGGCACCAGGAAAAGAAAATTACAGAAAAGTAAGCATTAAATTTTCTGTTTTCAGAGCTCAGAGTGCCATCTTAGGCCTAGCTTGTTTACATTGGGGTCTGTTCAATCATGCTCATCCCCAATGACAGACACTCCTACCCTTCTTGTAACTTAGTAGTACTCAATGTCAAAGGAGGACAAGAAAAATGACTACATTCTGCCTGAACCTCTGAAGAATGAAAAGCTTTACTGATAATCCCATTCCCAGCACACCAACAGATATCCCTTCCCCACACACTATAGGGAATCTTCTGTGCTGATATCAAATTGTTTTAAATAATAAGCAATCAGGACTTTTACCATGCACCCGCACCATCAGGTATAAAATACTTTGCTCCTGGCCTTCTTGTTCATTTTTTATTTTTATTTAAAGAATTTGTACTACAATATTTCATTAGAATCCTGAATATCTGTAGATAGGTGGTGTCTGGTGGGATAAAGTTATTTCTTTTGGATAGTCTGACCCTTTTAACTACAATAATAATGACTAGAAGCGCTGTGTCATAATCACAATCATGATGCTGATTAAAAGTCTCCAGCAACAGATTGCTAAAGAATACCCATCTAATCCTAGTGTTGCTTCATAGGGAGAAAAGGTTCAGAATTTAAAAATTCTTAACAAATACAGATTGAAAACAAAATGGTGCAGAATTTTGCTCACCAATCAGCAGCGATGAAACAACACCTTGCTGCTTCAGCCAAGAAAAAGAACGGTCATAGGAACAGATGAGTGTTCTCTCTCACTCTTTTTCTGGCAAGCCGTCTCCAGCACCAGAATTGCTAGTGTGGCATGGGTCAAGAATATTATAAACAGCAGGTAAAAGACCAGCAAAGCTCCACCTGCATTACATCGCATCCCACACATGATCACCGCAGTCTCCAATTAATCCTATGGAAATGAACACTCTACTTGTCCAATTCAAGTACCAACTCAACTTCTGCATCAAATGCTTGGGAGGAGGAAGAACTTCCAGGGACGAATTTGATGGGGCTGTGTGACACCAAGCAGCATGCACAGTGCAGATCTCAGTGTAGCGGGGACAGACATGAAAAGCCAATGAGTGTAACGGCTCTACAAATACCGCTCTCCTTTAAGGAACCATTCCCACCTCCATATACATTAAAGGTGAACGGCGGAGAAACTTATAAAGTACCGTTGCAATGCACGGGGAGCCCCCAAATGCTTGTTTTTCCCCCTAAGGGAACGATATGGTATAGATATTTTATATGCAATTACGTTGATCCAGCTTGGACCAATCTAACCATGTAAATACCAAACCTGGCTGATCCCCCCTGGAAGCTGGAATTCACTTGAGTAGACAGCGCTACTCCAGAAATTTCCACTTGCTCCCAGGTCCTGTGCCAAGCAGTTATCCCGATACATTCCGGACACAGGTGAGCCGCCTGGCTGGCATCAGCGTCATTCAGAGATTGCTTTGAATTTTCTGAATAAATGCAAGGCGTTCTTTGATTGGATGAGGTGAAAAGGCGGGGCGGTGATGTCACCGCCTTGTCAAGTAAGAAACCATTCGCTTTAATTCAGAAAATGCAGCAGGGAAGCTGCTCTGCACGAGACCCAAAAGCCAGTGGAGGACACTGGAGTAGCGGTGTCCTCTCCAGTGATTCCAGCTTCCAGGGCCAACGGCTAGGTGTAGTGTACACATAGTTAGTTATATTGGACCAGGCTGGACCACTGGACCTATGTAAAAAAAATAGGATTTTTTGTACTCACCGTAAAATCCTTTTCTCTGACATCCATGGACTGACACGGTGTCTCTTTACACTTTACACGTGGGTTATGTCCCTGCTTGCAGGAGAAGACCTAGGCAGAATGTGAAATGTTATACATACATTCTAAAAGCCAGAGCTGAACAGCCCCACCCAGGGGGCGGTCCCTCCGGACATAACCCTCCCACTACAATCAGCAGACTTCAGTTCGTAACAAAGCAGTACAAACTTAAAAGGAAGGGTGGGTGCCGTGTCAGTCCATGGATGTCAGAGAAAAGGATTTTACGGTGAGTACGAAAAATCCTATTTTCTCTTACCATCCATGGACTGACACGGTGTCTCTTTACACTTTACACGTGGGATGTCCCAAAGCAGTGTCAAGAGGGATGGGAGCAGTATAAATGGAAAAACCAAAACTTCACTCCAATAAGGCAGAGCTCCTCAACGGAGGAGTCACAACTTTAAACAGCGGCCTGCAGCACCCTGCGGCCGAAGGAAGCATCCGAAGATGCAGCCACATTAACCTTATAAAACTTAAAAGGCATGAACAGACGACCGGGTCGCCGCCTTGCACACTTGTGCAACCGACGCTTGATGTCGGGAAACCCAGGAAGCACCAATTGCCCTGGTGGAATGCGCCGTAACCGGAAAGGGAGGCGCCCGCCCTTTGAGAGCATAGGCTTGAATGACAGTTTGTCTGATTCCCCTAAAAATGATGGCAGACGAAACCGCTTGGCCCTGTTATGGACCAGAGACAGTCACAAACAGTGAGTCGGACTTCCGAATAGAAGCAGTAGCAGACAGGTACACCCGTAAGGCTCGTACCACCTCCAATATGTGCAGCGCAAACTCTCTGGGATGCGATGGGTGAGGACACAAGGACGGGAGGGCAATGTCCTCATGTAGGTGAAAGGTCGACACCACCTTTGGCAAAAAAGGAAGGTCGCGGATGCAACACCGCCTTATCCTTATGGATGACTAAATATGGCGACTTGCAGGACAAAGCCGCCAACTCAGACACTCGTCAAACAGAAGTGATTGCCACTAAAAAGGCCACCTTCTGAGACAAGACAAGAGGGGAATATCCTGGATATTCCCAAAAGGAGGTTCCTGGAGGACTGAGAGCACCAAATTCAGATCCCACGGTGGGAGAGGAGGCTTGACAGGAGGGAGCACATGGCGAACCCCCAACACAAGGTGCTAACCAAGAAAATGACCCGCTAGAGGTCGCTGAAAGAAGACGGCCAAGGCCGAAATCTGATCCTTGATGGTACTCAAAGCAAGCTTTTGGATCACTCCACACGACGCAGAATTCTGGGGACGGAATACGTCCGAGGACGCCAGTCCAGCGCTTCGCACATGGCGATATAAGCTTTCCAGGCACGGTGATAGATCTGCCTGGAGGAAGACTTCCGTGTCCTTAACATGGTCAAAATGACCGAGTCCGAGAGACCTCGGTCCCTCAACACCTGGCTTTTAACAGCCATGCCGTTAAAGCCAGAGACTGTAAGCCGGATGAAACATAGGACCTTGAGACTGAAGGTCCTCCCTCATCGGCAACCGCCAGGGAACGTCCGCGACGAGACGTACCAGATCAGCGTACCAGTGATGCTGAGGCTAATCCGGAACAATTAGGATCGCCGGAGTTTATATCAGGCGATAAGGACCCTATGGGGCCACCAACGCATCCGAGGCATCGCCCAAGGATCCCTGGATCTGGCCACAACCTCGACCCTTGCGATTGAGTCGAGAGGCCATCAGGTCCACATCCGGCGTGCCCCACCGTCGGTAAAAGGAGTTGAAATATGCAAGGACCACTCTTCTTGGTCCGGTGTCTGGCGATTGGCGACTCAGATAGTCCGCCTGCCCATTGTCTATGCCCAGAATGTAAAAAGGCCTACAGAGCCGGCACGTTTCTTCCGGCCCACTTCAGGATACGGACTACCTCGGAAGCCGCAGCTGAGCTCCGAGTTCCCCCTTGATGGTTTACATACGCCACCGCCATGGCGGTGTCCGACTGGCTCCTGATGGAGCGACCCCGTACTCTCTCCGACCTGAGAAGAGACACAGTCCGATGGCCCGTATTTCCAGAACAGTGATTGGTAAAACGGGCTCGTCCGGAGTCCAAGGCCTGAGCCGACAGGACTCCCCAGACTCCACCCCAGCCCGTCAGGCTGGTGTCCGTCGTGAGTACCGTCCATTGGATGGGAGGGGAACGACTTTCCGGACCGAAGATCTCAACCACCATGTCAGGGGCGCCCTGACCAGGTTTATCACCTGGATCTGAAGATCCAAGGACAACGGGGATTTGTCCCAGGTGGACAAGATCTCCTTCTGCAATGCCCTGGTGTGTGATTGGACATACGGAACGGCCGCGAAGGAGGCCACCACGAGTCTCGGGACTCTCATGCAACAAACGGATTGACAACCATTTTTGGGATGTCAGCACCCGCACCGCAGACTGAAGTGTCAGCAACTTCTCCAGAGGTAGGATACCTTTGCCTCCAAGGAGTCCAGAATCAGAACTAGATACTCCAGACACTGAGTCGGGACCAGGACTGACTCCTGAATGTTCAGGAACCACCCGAGTCCCTGAGGGTCTAATTGACGATAGTCATCTTTCCTCTAAGTCTGATCCACTTTCTGCTCTTAGCAGAAGATCGTCCAGATAGCCCACGACAGCAATACCTCGCTGTAACAGAAGGCTAGAACCGGAGCAAGCACCTTGGTGAACACCCTTGGTGCCGAGGCTAGGCCGAAAGGAAGAGCCACAATCGATAGTGGACTTCGCTGATCGCAAAGCGCAGAAACTTCTGGTGACTTGCGCAGAACGGAACATGCAAGTAGGCGTCCTTGAAGTCCAAGGACGCCAGAAGAAAATCCCTTTGGTGGAGTGTAACGATCACCGTGCGAATGGATTCCATGCGGAATTTCTGCACCTTCTCGAAGGCATTCAGGGCCTTGAGGTCCAGGATAGGTCGAACCACGTCCTATTTTTGGGATGACAAACAGATTCGTGTAGAATCCCTGAAAACTCTCCTGTGACGGAACCGGCACAATCACTCCAGACCTGATCAAATCCTGTACAGCCCCCAAGAGGGCTGCCCGACAGGTAGGAAGGAGAGGAAAATTTGAGGGAAAGAATCTGTCTGGGGGCCAGGATCGGAATACTATCCTGTATCCTGAGGTGACCACCTCGCACACCCACCAGTCGGAGATTCGGGAGGACCACCGATTCGTGACCTGCAAAGTCGTCCCCCCACCCCAGAGACGGGCGGAGGCAAGACTTCACGCGGAGGCGGGCTTGGGAGCCACTTGTTCATGTTACGCACCCAGGGGCACTTGTGCCCACCAGCCACACTGCCGTCAGTCTGAGAGGGCCTACCCGTGGACTCTGATGAAAAAACCCCGTTTTGCTGGAAAAGAAGGCCCCTGTTTGCGGCGGGCCTCCTCACCCTTGCTAGTCTAAGGAAGAAGAGTGCTTTTACCTCCCATGACATCCATGACGATGTCATCCAGAGCAGCACCGAAAGGTCTACCACCTTTAAATGGTAGATCCGTCAGGAGCTTCCTAAGGCTAGGTCAGCAGACCAGCATTTCAACCAGATAAGACGACGCAATACCACCGCCGAGACAGAGGCCCTGGATATTAAAGGGGCCGCGTCCAACGTGGCGTCGCACACATAAACCAGGCCCTGAACCAGTTGGTGGGCCAAAGCAACTGTGTCTGGAGGAAGAATATGCTCCTGTACAGCTAGGTGCAACATTTTTGCCAAACCTGTAAGTGTTTAAGACACAAGGGTTGCCGCTACCACAGGCCGTAGGGCGGATACCCAACAAGGCAAACATGGCTCTGCTCACCACTTCTGACCTCCTGTCAGTGGGGTCCTCAAATGCAGGAGTCCCCTCCATCGGGAGAGTGATGGCCTTGTTCAACCGGGCGACTGGAGGGTCGACCCTGGGGGAGAAGCCCACCTTTTTAAGTAGGGCATCTTCAAGGGGTATCAGATAGAAAAACGCCACGGGACCATAAAAAAATTCTTCTGCGGCTTTTCCCAGACCTTATCAATGAGCTGGTCAAAGAAAGTACATATGGAAAAACCTCTTTAGAAGGCCTGGCCTTAAAAGAACCAAAGGAGACTGTATCCGCCTGAGGTTCTGCATCCGCAGCATTTTAGCTTGAGAGTGTCCCTCACCGCAGTCATGAGTACACTAACAAGCGCCCTGTCATTTACTGACTCAGAACTGGAGTTTTCCTCATAAGGAATGTCCTGTTCAAAACCATCCAATACATTCAGAACTAGGGTCCTGAGCGGTAGTGGCTAGGCCCATATCTGAATCAGCGCACTGCCCTCATGTAGTAAAGTGGGGAGAGGGCGCTTTTTTGCTCCCTTGCGCTTGCACACAGCTCCCATCCTGGTCAGAAATGATTCCAGGACTGTCCCTAGGGACCGCAGGTGCTGAAGCACTGCCTGTTGTCCACTGACATTTAGGGGAAGCTGGTGACAGAGACTCCATATTGCCCCCCTCTGAGACTCCTCAGATAAAAAGTCCACCCACAGGCTGTGCTGACTGAGGAGGGGGCGCCCAGGGGACTCACCAAACCGGACCAGGGACCGCTCAGTTCCGCTGTCTGTACCGCGCTGTGTCAGCGCTGGTGAGCTGTGGGGAGATTGTGATGAGATTTGCGCTGTTACAGCAGCGCTAGAGGCCAAAACTAGTGCTGAAGAGCGCGCGGGCTACAAGAAAATGGCCGCCACACTTCACTGAGGCGATCCGTGGCAAGATGGCCGCCATGACTCAGCAAAAGTGAAAAAAACAGCACACACACAGCGCCACACGGCGCTCAGGCCCCAAAACACACAAAAAAAGGCCCCAAGCATATCTGCAGACCAGCATTAGCCCCTCCAAGAACAGTGTGACCCCTAGGCACCCCACACAGCACAGCGCCAGCAATGGTGACAGAGAGTGACAATGAAATACAGGGGGAGACAGGGAAAATCCCCCACAGAGAAACACACAGCCTTTTGTACTCACCTGCAGGCAGGAGAGACTACTTACCCGTCCCCTGAGGGACCCACTGGTGTGTTTCTGACAGGACTATCACAGTGCAGTACTGAGTAGCTGTCGGCCCGGTCCACCGCGAAAGATACAGTCAGTCAGGAACTGTTCAGTCTTGAGAGGACCGTGGGAGCATGAAAGCAAACCCGGCCACCCCTGGAGTCATGGGGCCTGTCGTGAACTGAGTCTCACGCACACAAGGCGAGGATCAGCACGCTCGATGGTCGGACAGGGAAGACTACGAGGATATCTTGTACCCAACCTGTTGCCCAGCCGACAGTTGATAGAAAATTCTCAAAAATAAAATAAAAAAGAATTCCAGAAAAAGGAATAAAAATAGGTCAGGAGACTGGCTCCTGAGAGAGCTATGTTTTCTCCTTCTGCTAGGCAGAAAAAAACTGAAGTCTGCTGATTGTAGTGGGAGGGTTATGTCCGGAGGGACCGCCCCCTGGGTGGGGCTGTTCAGCTCTGGCTTTTAGAATGTATGTATAACATCTCACATTCTGCCTAGGTCTTCTCCTGCAAGCAGGGACATAACCCACGTGTAAAGAGACACTGTGTCAGTCCATGGATGGTAAGAGAAATAACTGTTTCTGGAATTCATCTCTAATGGTGTAAACTATGTGAAAATGTGCGCACATATGGCAGAGACACATCGCTTACCTATACAAACATAAAAAGGTAGTCTATGCTTGTCCTAACAATAAGACTCCCTTCACACCATCGTGTGCATTAATGTTTTATGGTGCAAAAAATGTACAAGTGTTACTAAACCCACAACAGTACAGTCAGTGTGTATATGCAGTAAAGCTAGTTATACTCACTGTGGAACCTAAGGGGGTTAATCCTCTGCATTGTGTAAAAAGGCTGTTTGATCCTGTCTTATCTGATTCTCCCCTTCTCCCACTGTCCCCAATCCATCTCCTGATTGAACTGAGGTTTTGAGTCACTCTGCACATGCTCAGTTTAGTGTGTATTGCTAGAGAGTTTTTTTTTTCTTGGGAGTGCATGTGATCAGCACAGAGCCAATCAGCACTGTCCAGACAGAGGGTCAAGGGTGCTGCAGCCTCATAGGACCGTCAGAGGAGAATGAAAACTCCTCCTACAAGCTTTAACCAGAGCTCAGCTGGACTTTGACATTAGTCACAAGACTGTTATATATTGCTGATGAGAAAAGGTATTTAGCAGTTTATAGTTAGTATAATATTTGCATTTGCATGTTCTGTGGGAGACCAGATATAGTGAATGCCAGGGGGTCCTGGGTTTAGTAACACTAACACCAGACACGCTCCCCACCCCCCTGGTCTCTGCTGTACTTACCTCTGGCGATACAAAGCCGTCAGCACCCCGCAGCTGGTCCAGTGGTTGAGGAATTTAAATCTCAACTCTTTTTTTGTCAGGGCTTCCAGAATGGACCAGATCGATTCTGATTGGTCTGCACTGTCACCGGGGTAGTGCTGACCAATCAGAATCAATCTGGTTCATTCTGGAAGCACTGACAGAGAAGAGTAAGAATGGGCTCAGGCGTGTTTGCAGCTCCACGTTCCCGAGCCCACCAGGAAGCTCACACTGCGCAGCGCTAATCACAGGCAGTGAGACATTTCCTGATCTGCGCAGCCATGATTGGGAAATGTCTCACTGCCTGTGATTAGCACTGCGCAGTGTGAGCTTCCTGGCGGGCGCGGGGAGCTGAGAACATGTCTGAGCTCATCCTTAGAGAAGAGCAGGGATTTCAAACTCCACCGGCAGCGGGGATGCTGACAGCTCAGGATTGTTGGAAGTACAGCAGGGGGAGGGGATTGCAATGCACGATAACGCTCTACCACATACTGTAGTGTGCTACGCTACAAAATAATACAGTCTGCGGTGCATCACACATCACAGGGATGGGCTGCCTAACACAACACATGTCATTACCACAGGTGCACTGAGGTGGTGTGAATAAACCACCAAAAAAAAAAAAACACAAAGTAACCCTCCTGGCACACATTTTAGTTTAGGTGGACATATCCTTAAAATGAACCAATCATTGCACGCTCTATGTTCCAGTGAAGCCCCATTGGTCATTATTATGTGCTCCTCAGTGTGGTGATGGTGTACAGGTCACGTGACTGACAGGTGGCCCCGCCTCTCTCCTGTCTCCCCTATGGGGCATTGTCTGAGGTGCTTTCCTCTGTTCATGTTCTAACACCTCCCCTGTGCCAGCACTAACTTGTCAGAGAGCTCTTCTATCCGCCTTCTTTTCTTCTCCCTAAAAAGAGAGAGAGAGAATAAAAGAAGGGTCTCACCCCCTCCCGGCCTGGGACACAGAGGGGACCCTAGCTGGACACACACACGGATACTCACGGCTCTTCAGCATCCGCCATATTCGCCTGAGCTTGTCACTTCCCACAGTGCACCGGGCCTCGGGAGGGGGCGGGGCCAGCGCTGACAGGCCACAAGCGGCTCCAAGCCGTCTTTTTTTATTTCTTTAAACTAACTTTATTAACAACAGACAGTCCGAGCGACACTGTATGTCAGGAGAATGCAGTGCGGCTCCTGTGTTCTGTTTGCTCTTCTATGGTCCGTTTTGATGTGTTCATGTATAGAAATAAATGTAGGTAGAAAAGAAATGACTTATGGTCCATTAACCACTTCAATACCAGGCACTTCCTGCCCAAGCCAATTTTCAGCTTTCTGCGCTGTTGGTGTTTAAATGACAATTGCACGGTCATGCTACACTGTACCCAAACAGAATTCTTATCATTTTGTTCCCACAAATAGAGCTTTCTTTTGGTGGTATTTGATTGCCTCTGCGGTTTTTATTTTTTGCTATACAAATAAAAAAAGACCTAAAATTTTGAAAAAAAATAATGTTTTTCTTTTTTTTCTGTTTCACCGATGGGCACTGATAAGGCGGCACTAACGGGCACTGATAATGCGGCACCGATGAGGTGGCGCCAATGAGGTGGCACTTATGGGCACTGACGATGGGCACTGATATGCAGCACTGATGGGTGGCACTGATATGCAGCACTGATGGGCATTGATAGGCGGCACTTATGGGTGGCACTGATAGGCGACACTGATGGGCAATAAAAAGGCTGCAATTATGGGTACTTATGGGTGGCACTGATAGGCGGCACTAATTGGCACTGATAGGCGGCACTGCTGGGCGCTGATGGGCATTGATGCATGGCACTGATGGGCACTGATATGTGGCACTGATGCATATCCCTGGTGGCACTGGTAGGGATTTTGGGTGGGCACTGGTTGGCAGCTGCCTTGGCACAGATTGGCATTCCCTGATGGTCTAGGGGGCATACCTGGTGGTCCAGTGTGGATGCCCATCCCTGGTGGTCCTGGGCGGCAAACTGGTGGTCCTGTGCGGTGACCCGAGGGGGGGGCTGTGCTGATAAACTATCAGCACAGACCCCCCCCCCCCTGTCAGGAGAGCAGCCGATCGGCTCTCCTCTACTCGAGTGAGGAAAAGCCGATCAACGGCTCTTCCTGTTTACATTGTGATCAGCCGTGATTGGACACGACTGATCACGTGGTAAAGAGCCTCCGTCGGAGGTTCTTTACCGAGATCGGTGGTGCGGTGTGTCAGACTGACACACCGCACCACCGATCGCCGCGATGCGCGCCCCCTCAGGCGCGCGGCAGCTGTTATCCTGCTGGACGTCATATGACGTCCAGTCAAGATAACAGAACCACTTCCCGGACGTCAATCTGCTATGGGAAGTGGTTAAAATGGAATAAAATTTGAGTGTACAAAACATTGCTGGCAGGTTATTATTACAGAGGAGGGTCTGTGTGGGGGAGAGTGATACCGATGAGGCAAACTGAATTGACCGTGTAGCAGTAAAATCCGTATCTCATGAAAATCTTTATTCCATGCGCTACTGCGCATGTGCCGGTTTTAGACGAAAGAAACCGAGAGCAGAGCAGCTCACGAGGAATACAGCTGACTCGGATTAACCCCTCACTCGCTGAGCTACTGTCGACGAGCACAGCTGAACACAGCTGAGTTACATTAACCCCTCACACGCTGCATCCAGAAGACACAGTGAGACTGGACCGGACTCCATCTGGATGACAGCGGGGACACGACGAGGGGACACAGGCTGGTTGCGACGAACGAAGGTACAGCAACAAGCTGTATAGGCTACACACAGTCTGTATGTCACGGGGGGTCAGTCTGTATGTCACGGGGGGTCAGTCTGTATGTCACAGGGGGCGGGGGTCAGTCTGTATGTCACAGGGGGTGGGGGTCAGTCTGTATGTCACAGGGGGCGGGGGTCAGTCTGTATGTCACAGGGGGGGTCAGTCTGTATGTCACGGGGGGGGGCACAGTCTGCATGAGACTGGGGGCACACTATGGCTGTCACAGGGGGTACAGGCTGCATGAGACTGGTGGCACACCATGTTTGGCACAGGGGGCGTAGTCTTGATCAGAGGGGACAGTTGTACACAGGCTGGATTAACCCTTTGCATGCGGAATAGTCAGTGCTGATCCCTGGGGATTTCAACGCGCCTGTAGCATGAAGATGGGGTCTCTGTCTGGGGTGGAGGGGGGGTTAGGATGAGTGGTTAGAGGAGTTGGAGTCTATCAGTGGAGGCCAGGGGTCATAAGTTGAGAGGTGACAATCTATCAGAGGAGTGGCTCTCTTGGTGGGGAGTGGGGGTCTGTTAGTGTGGGGGTCAGTATTTAGTTTGTGGGGCAAAGGTTTGTGAATGAGGGGGGCAGTTGTTGGGAGGTGATGATCTTGTAGTTGGAGGTCAATGTTTAGTTTGTGGGATGAGGGTCTGTCAGTGGGGAGTAGAGGTCAGTAGTTTGGGGGGGGGATGTCTGGATGCTGAATTTCACGGCCTGTAATATTATAAGAGGTGATGCAGAATTTCACGGCCTGTAATATACAGTTGCAATAAAAAGTATGTGAACCCTTTTGGAATGATATGGATTTCTGCACAAATTGGTCATAAAATGTGATCTGATCTTCATCTAAGTCACAACAATAGACAATCACAGTCTGCTTAAACTAATAACACACAAATAATAAAATGTTACCATGTTTTTATTGAACACACCATGTAAACATTCACAGTGCAGGTTGAAAAAGTATGTGAACCCTTGGATTTAATAACTGGTTAAACCTCTTTTGGCAGCAATAACTTCAACCAAACGTTTCCTGTAGTTGCAGATCAGACGTGCACAACGGTCAGGAGTAATTATTGACCATTCCTCTTTACAGAACTGTTTCAGTTCAGCAATATTCTTGGGATGTCTGGTGTGAATTGCTTTCTTGAGGTCATGCCACAGCATTTCAATCGGGTTGAGGTCAGGACTCTGACTGGGCCACTCCAGAAGGCGTATTTTCTTCTGTTTAAGCCATTCTGTTGTTGATTTACTTTTATGCTTTAGGTCGTTGTCCTGTTGCAACACCCATCTTCTGTTGAGCTTTAGCTGGTGGACAGATGGCCTTAAGTTCTCCTGCAAAATGTCTTGTTAAACTTGGGAATTAATTTTTCCTTAGATGATAGCAATCTGTCCAGGCCCTGACGCAGCAAAGCAGCCCCAAACCATGATGCCCCCACCACCATACTTCACAGTTGTTTTGATGTTGGTGTGCTGTGCCTCGTTTTCTCCACACATAGTGTTGTGTGTTTCTTCTAAACAACTCAACTTTGGTTTCATATGTCCACAGAATATTTTGCCAGTACTGCTGTGGAACATCCAGGTGCTCTTGTGCAAACTGTAAACGTGCAGCAGTGTTTTTTTTGGACAGCAGTGGCTTCCTCTGTGGTATCCTTCCATGAAATCCATTCTTGTTTAGTGTTTTACATATCGTAGATTCGCTAACAGGGATGTTTGCATATGCCAGAGACTTTTGTAAGTCTTTAGCTGACACTCTAGGATTCTTCTTCATCTCATTGAGCAGTCTGCGCTGTGCTCTTGCAGGCACCTTTACAGGGCGCCCACTCCTAGGGAGAGTAGCAGCAGTGCTGAACTATCTCCATTTATAGACAATTTGTCTTACCGTGTGTCATGGATATGCAGTAGTGTTTGTCTGTCAGCTTACCTTCCTTCCCATGTGTTCATCTTAGAGGCCAGAACCCTTTCACCTGGCTTCCTTTATAATCTCCTCCCAGCCTGACTCCACCCCAGGCCCTATCACAGAACACTATATTAACCTGTGCACTGCAAGCCTGCTTTGCTGATCAACGTGTTTGTTAGGCATTGTGTGTTTGGGTTCCTGCCTGCCGTGTGCTACGTCTGTCTCTCTGTTACGTTATTGGCTTGTCCCCGACTATCCCTGTCTGCTCGTGACCCTTGACCTTCGGCTCGTTCTTTCGTTATCCTTGTCTGCTTGTGGCCCCTGACCTTCAGCTTGTTATTCGGTTCTCTCATATCTTGTGCTGCTGCTTCCCCTCTTTTCCCCTTATCCTACGGGGCGTGAGCTAGGAAACTCCAGGGGCCGCGACCTGGTCCCAGCCTGCAGCATAACATCCTCACCACTAGAGGCCCTGGAGAAGACCTGCTGGGTCTCAGACTCCGCGCCCTGGGGAATCTTGGCTCTAGCTTCCGTTATGATCCCGGTTGTGCTTCTCTGGTCCCGCTTTCCACAACCACCCAGTTTCCTATCCGCAGCAGTCAGCCATAGGGTTCACTACCTTGCGGTGCACTCCTGTCCCCCTACGGTGTGCATCTGTCACCTGGCCACAGGTGACCTTGACAGTTTGATCAGCCATGGACCCGGCTGACATCCCGATCCCCGCGGATGATCCATTGCGGGGCATAGTCCACAGACTTGAAACCCAGGAATCGAATCAGACTCAGGTGATGCGATTCCTCCAGGATCTGGCTTCTTGATTCATGCAGCTTCAGGCCTCCTTGGGAACCCCGAATCCGCAACCTCAAGTACAACCAGCGGTGGTACCTATCGCACCAGTCGCAGCCACACACTCACTAACACTGCCAGCTCCGTTCCGTTTCTCTGGGGACTCTAAGGCCTGCAGAGGGTTCCTTAGCCAATGCACGATTCATTTTGAGCTTCAGCCTCAAAACTTTCTGTCTGATAGGGCAAAGGTAGCCTATATCATTTCCCTCCTCTCCGGTGAAGCTTTAGCCTGGGCAGCCCCTCTGTGGGAACTGAATGATCCAGTGGTTTCTAGCCTGTCTGGCTTCTTGAAACTTTTTCGGAATATCTTTGAAGAACCGGCTCGTGTCTCTTCAGCGGCCAGCGCCCTTCTACGTCTCCGCCAAGAGTCTGCTTCAGTGGGACAGTACGCCCTTAATTTCCGCATACTGTCGGCTGAGTTGAGCTGGAACAATGAGGCCTTAGTCGCAACCTTTTTGCATGGCCTGTCTGATAGAGTGAAGGATGAATTAGCAGGAAGAACCATCCCCACTGATCTGGACGGAGTTATCTCCTTGTGTAACCAGATCGATATTCGCTTTCAGGAAAGGACCCTAGAAAAGCGGCGCCAGCACTCCTTGGTCCTTAGTCAGCCTGAGCTCCCCTCTCCTCAACCCGTGGAGCATCTCCTGCCAGCTGAGGAACCCATGCAGCTGGGCAGGACCAGGCTATCCCCAGAGGAACGTGCTAGGCGCAGAACTCTAGGCCTGTGTCTCTACTGTGGGGGCAAAGGTCATTTTCGTGACACTTGCTCTCTTTGTCCAGAAAAACGTTTGGGTCCACTTCATCTGGAAAGTGGAGTATTGGACCCAGAAATATCACCTTCCCCTTCTCGTCTTCTGCTTTCTGTGTTCCTTCATGTTGGTGCTTCTTCTCATTCGGTCTCAGCATATCTGGATTTCGGAGCCGCTGGTAATTTCATGGACTGGGAAATCGCGTCGTCCATGAGACTTACTCTTTTGCCCCTCACCACGCCATTGGTGGTCTTGGCGATTGATGGTACTGTTCTCCCAGGGGGACCTATCCGCTTCCAGACCCTCCCTGTTAAGATGTCGGTAGGGACACTCCACCAGGAGTGGATATCCTTCCTTATCTTACCCAAGGCCTCAACGCCTATAATTTTGGGTCTCCCATGGTTACAGCTCCATTCTCCTCATGTGGACTGGACTACTGGACAGATCCTGGCTTGGGGTTCCTCCTGTTCCTCGTCCTGCCTACCCAAGGTTGCCCCCTGTGAACCTGAGCCGGTCATTCATTCCAGGTCGCATAACCATTTACATTTCTCTGTCCCTAATCGCCCTTGGACGCACAGCCAGGCTAGCTTGTCTACAAGTCCTGCAGTCGCTACGTCTTGCGATGCGATTCAGGTAGTCGCTACACCTGACTCTATTCACTCGGCCTCTGTACTAGTTATGCCAGTCCAGCCCATGCCCAGTGAGCCGCCTACTTTTTCTTGTTCAGGACATTCTGCTTGTCTTTCAGCTATTCAGCTTGACTCCTGTGACATGTCACCCTCTAACCAACCTGACTTCAGGGTTCCACTGACATCTGCCCAGTTTGATGGTCCTGTGCTAGATGACCAGTTCATCTTTTTTTTTTTTTTATAAATTGTTTTTATTGAATTTTCTAACACGTACAAAACATACAGCTTAAGCACCTACAGTCATAAAAAAGAACATGTACAGATGAGAATACAATTGCAATGTGAACCCAACGATACAATGCACAGCCATGGAAGGGTACAGCAGCACCGCCCAAATAAATCAAGTAGGGCACCTAATATGGTAAGACCCACTAGTCAATGAACACATATCAGAGGTCATCGGAGGAAGAGGGAGGTAGAAGAGCAAGGCAAGCCCTTGACACGATGATCTGGTTCACCCCCAACTCCCTAGGCTGTTTCGGGCTCATCTAACCAATTGCGCCAGACCTTGTCATATTTCAGTGGGCAGCCCCGATTGGCATAGGTATCTTTGTATAAAGGAAGGCTGCCGTTTACCAAGTGTTTCCATTGCGCCAAAGTGGGGGGGGGTAGGCCTCTTCCACTGCATAGCAATATTCTTTCGGGCATAAAAGAGCAGCAAGGAAATTAGCGTGCGTTTGGCAGAGGATGGTACAATGGTCTCAATGAGCCCCAAAAGGCACACCTCCATTGCCAAAGGCACAGCGACTGAAGCAACTCTGTTAATTAGATCCAGCACCATTTCCCAATACTGTTGGACCCCTGAACACCGCCAGAAGATATGGGAGAAGTCGCCTGGTGAGGCGCCGCATCTCCAACACCCCGAGGAGTGGGCAGGGTCCATCCTATGCAGTCTGTGTGGGGTAAAATAAGCTCTATGAACTATTTTGTACTGCACTAACCTGTCTCGCATGGAAACTAAGGAGTTGAAGGGGAGGTCCCACACGTCGTCCCAGTCATCCCTATCTAATGTGGGGATATCAATCTGCCATTTATTCCAGAGTTTATCCAGAGGTGGAAGAGACACAAAGATCAAGTACGAATAAAGATGTGAGGTGGGTTTGTCTTCACAGCTAAATCTAAGTGTCCTCTCTAGTTCCGACTGGGCCACGATGCACGAAGATTGTGGAAATTGCGCCGTAAATGCGTGGGACAGTTCCAGATATCTAAATAGGAAATGGTCGGGTAAGTTGTATTGGAAGGAAAGGTGCGAGAAGGGGAGTAGGGAGTTTTGAGATATTATGTGAGACACAAGTTTGATACCGTATTTTGTCCACGCGTAAGGGTCAGGGATCTTGTAGATGTGAGATAGACTAGGGTTCAGCCAGATAGGGGCATTAGGGGAGATTTCAGACTGTTTACATTTCTCAATAGCTAATCCTGTCCGCCATGCCCGCAGGGTGGTAAGCATAGAAGGGGTCAGAGGATACGGGGCACGAGGGCCCCTAAAAAGTAGTAATTGAAGAGCTTCCCACGAACCGACCACTGTTGCTTCCAGCACAGTCGACGAGTTCGTTCTGTCCGGCTGCAGCCACCATGCCGCAGTCACCAGAGATAATACTTATGACAGTCCGGGAATGCCATGCCACCCTGCGTTCGTGGCCTCATTAGAGTAGTCAACCTATATCTGGGAGGAGAGGGGCCCCATAAGAAGGAAGAAAAGATGCAGTTTAATTTTTTTAAAAAGGACTTGGGCACCCATTGTGGGGAGTGGCGGAAAAGATATGTCAGTTTGGGAATAATCTTCATTTTTATGAGATTAACTCGCCCCCATAGTGACAGGGGCAGATTACTCCAGGATTTGAGCTTCGCCTGGGACTCCAACAGTACCGGGGCTAGATTTAAGGATATATAGTCTGAGGCTGAACCAGAGACATGTACCCCCAAGTATGTAAAGGAGTCTACCCACAGGAGGGGGCTATCAGGAGGGGATGTGGACCTAGCCGCTGGATCAATTGGGAACAGGAGGGATTTAGACCAATTTACCCTAAGACCGGTGACCTCTGCAAAGGTGTCCAAAATATTTAGCGCTCCCTGCAAGGACGGGCCGGCATCATTTAGGAAGAGTAGCATGTCATCGGCGTACAGGGCCACCCTCTCCTCCAGCAACCCGAGTCGGAGACCCCTAATGTGCGGTGAGGTGCGAAGTGTCTCCGCCACCGGTTCGATAGCGAGGGCAAACAAAGCCGGCGAGAGAGGGCAGCCCTGCCTCGTTCCCCTGGTAAGCCCGAAGGGGGCCGATAGTCCACCTCCCAAGCGCACCGAGGAAGTGGGGCACTTGTAGATCACCTGGAGCCACCTGATAAACTGCAAAGGAAACCCCATCCTGCGCAAAGTTTCCCACAAGAAGGGCCACTCGACCGTATCAAAGGCCTTTTCCACGTCCAGAGAGGCCACAGTACGAGATCCCTTATTGAGGTGATGAGCGTGTATGTTGGTGAATAGTCTTCTGAGATTCACATCCGTGGACCTACGGGGCATGAAACCTGTCTGGTCTGGGTCTATCACTGAGGGTAGCATGGGGTATAACCGAAGGGCCGGAAGCTTAGTCAGAATTTTAAAGTCAGAATTAAGCAATGCAATAGGACGATATGAAGCACAGGAAGTGGGGTCTTTGGGAGACTTATATATCAGTGTCAAGTATGCGTGATACATTGAAACAGACAGACTACCGTCTGCCAGGCATACAGTATACAGTTGTGCCAGCAGGGGTGCTAGAAGTTCCACATGAGCCCTATAAAAGTCTATTGGAAGCCCATCCGGCCCCGGCGCCTTGCCGGGGGGGAAGGATCGGATAGCCTTTACGACCTCCGAGACCGCAAAAGGTTGGACCAAAATCTCTCTTTCGTGGTCCGAGAGCCAGCCAAGCGCCAACGGGTCTAACAGACCATTCAGCGCCTCCGGCCGACCAGTTCATCTTTAAGGGTCTAGGGGACCCTCCTCAGATTTCTGTTGATCCTCTCATGCCCTTGCTTATTCCTAGAGAGCCTTTGGTCCTCAATAGATCTTCTTGTCATCTCCCTACCTCGGTTCTGGTCTCTGAGGATAATCTAAAGTACGAGGTTAGACAAGTTCTGGATTCTCGGCTCTGCAGAGGAATTCTTCAGTACCTTGTGCATTGGAGAGGTTTTGGTCCTGAGGAGGCGTCTTGGATCGCTGCATCTGACGTCGTTGCACCTCATCTGTTGAGGAGGTTTCATCTGAGATTTCCCTTTAAGCCTGGGCCCAGGCGGGGGAGGGCCCATAAGAGGGAGGGTACTGTCATGGATATGCAGTAGTGTTTGTCTGTCAGCTTACCTTCCTTCCCATGTGTTCATCTTAGAGGCCAGAACCCTTTCACCTGGCTTCCTTTATAATCTCCTCCCAGCCTGACTCCACCCCAGGCCCTATCACAGAACACTATATTAACCTGTGCACTGCAAGCCTGCTTTGCTGATCAACGTGTTTGTTAGGCATTGTGTGTTTGGGTTCCTGCCTGCCGTGTGCTACGTCTGTCTCTCTGTTACGTTATTGGCTTGTCCCCGACTATCCCTGTCTGCTCGTGACCCTTGACCTTCGGCTCGTTCTTTCGTTATCCTTGTCTGCTTGTGGCCCCTGACCTTCAGCTTGTTATTCGGTTCTCTCATATCTTGTGCTGCTGCTTCCCCTCTTTTCCCCTTATCCTACGGGGCGTGAGCTAGGAAACTCCAGGGGCCGCGACCTGGTCCCAGCCTGCAGCATAACATCCTCACCACTAGAGGCCCTGGAGAAGACCTGCTGGGTCTTAGACTCCGCGCCCTGGGGAATCTTGGCTCTAGCTTCCGTTAGGATCCCGGTTGTGCTCCTCTGGTCCCGCTTTCCACAACCACCCAGTTTCCTATCCGCAGCAGTCAGCCATAGGGTTCACTACCTTGCGGTGCACTCCTGTCCCCCTACGGTGTGCATCTGTCACCTGGCCACAGGTGACCTTGACACCGTGGACTGATGAACAGCAAGGCTTTTGGAGATATTTTTATAACCCTTTCCGGCTTTATGCAAGTCAACATTTCTTAATCGTAGGTCTTCTGAGAGCTCTTTTGTGCGAGGCATCATTCACATCAGGCAATGCTTCTTGTGAAAAGCAAACCCTGAACTGGTGTGTGTTTTTTAGAGGGCAGGGCAGCTGTAACCAACACCTCCAATCTCATCTCATTGATTGGACTCCAGTTGGCTGACACCTCACTCCAATTAGCTTTTGGAGATCTCATTAGTCTAGGGGTTCACATACTTTTTCCACCTGCACTGTGAATGTTTACATGGTGTGTTCAATAAAAACATGGTAACATTTAATTCTTTGTGTGTTATTAGTTCAAGCAGACTGTGATTGTCTATTGTTGTGACTTAGATGAAGATCAGATCACATTTTATGACCAATTTGTGCAGAAATCCATATAATTCCAAAGGGTTCACATACTTTTTATTGCAACTGTAAGACGGGATACAGATTTTCATGGCCTGTAATATTACAAGAGGTGATGCTGAATTTCACGGCCTGTAATATAAGAGGTGATGCTGAATTTCATGGCCTGTAATATTATAAAAGGGGATACAGAATTTCACGACTTGTAATATTTATAAGGGGGGATACAGAATTTCACGGCTTGTAATATTATAAGGGGGATACAGAATTTCACGGCCTGTAATAGAAGAGGTGATGCTGAATTTCACGGCCTGTAATAGAAGAGGGGATACAGATTTTCACGGCCTGTAATAATATAAGAGGTGATGCTGAATTTCACGGCCTGTAATATTATAAGAGGTGATGCTGAATTTCATGGCCTGTAATATTATAAGGGGGATACAGAATTTCATGGCCTGCATTAGTACGATTGTGGGAGGACATAAACTTAACCCCCCAACTGCCATAGAGGGGGAAAAAAAAGCAAGCCGGTAGCAGTTATCATTGTCATTAGTTGGGGGTGACGTGTATTCGTGGCAGGGGCTCAGTCTGAGGTGTCAGTAGTTTGTTGTGGGGTGTCAGTCTGGGGGGCGGTGATCTATCTGTCTGTGTAGCCAGTGGTCGGGGTAATTCCTAATTATTAGTGGTTTGGAGTAAGTAGGTTTCCTCACTCCTCAGCGTACTTATTATATTTCAATTAAACAATTTTTTTACAAACTTTCTGACCGGGTTCACACTATTGTGAATTGGATGAGGGTTTCCCCGCATCCAATGTGCATAGCAGGAGATTGTGACAGGCTCTCTATGGAGTCGGTTCACACATCTCTGCAGCGGCTCCGGTGTGAATTGCACAGGAGTCCTGTGCATCTTTTGATTAATTTCAGGTCCAGAATTTAGCCAA
Source organism: Rana muscosa (assembly GCA_029206835.1). Classification (NCBI taxonomy): domain Eukaryota; kingdom Metazoa; phylum Chordata; class Amphibia; order Anura; family Ranidae; genus Rana; species Rana muscosa. Next base: position 356,262,412 of record CM055120.1, read on the forward strand.
AATTTCGAGCTGAAATCGGACCTGAAACGGTAAATGGAGACGCACCCAACTCCTGCTGTGAGCCACTGCCTTCTCCATGTAAACCCAGCCAGTGCTAAATGGAAATTTAAATCCCTGGCCCACCATTTTTTTAGTTAACCAAAGTTAAATAGGTATGTTGCAATGCATTTCTAAATTTGTCAGTTTCTGACTCTTCGATTTTTTTTCTTTTTCAGCTTCGCCCCCTCTGTTTTGGCTGTCTTCATGCAGATCTGCAGTTTTCTCATCCACCCGTGATTGGCCGTGTACTTTTGGCGTGGAAACGTATATATAAATTTTTTATGCAGCTCACCTTTCCATTTTTCTAATCTTGTATCGTCTGTCAGCAGAAATAGCTTTACAATCAAGCTGACCTGGCCCACCTATTCTTTCCTAATCCTAGCTATTATTTCTTAGGGATATTGGGGCTCAACTTTTTTTGGTAAACATTGTGATTAAAGCGGAGTTCTAAAAAAAAAATATTAAAAGTCAGCAGCTACAAATACTGCAGCTGCTGACTTTTAATAATCGCACACTTGCCTGTCCCAGGGTCCAGGGATTCGGGGGAACGAAGCTCCCCCTCCTCTCCGTGGCGCCGGCATTGTCAATGTGGGCGCCCGGCTGTGGCTTCACAGCCGGGCACGCACTGCGCATGCGCGAGCCGCGCACCGTGACTGGCGAACAATCACCTGGGACCTGTCCCAGATGATTGCGGAGAGGGAGGGGGAGAGGTGAGCTTACTTCCGCCGCGGCGGCCCGGGAGGAAGTGGGAGCTGGAACCCTCTAAAAAGAGGGTTTCCGCTCCCCCCCCCAAAAAAAAATGACATGCCAAATGTGGCATGTCATGGGGTCACCTTTCTTTAAAGTGGAATTTCCATATTTGGGTGGAACTCCACTTTAAATACCTAAATGGACTATTGTTGTATAGCTTGAGTCTTACTGTCTGAGTTTTGGTGTCGGATATTTATTTACTTTTATTTTAGTTTTCATGCCCCATTTTTTGAATAAAATTCCCTGTTTTTAAAAGTTTAAAAATGATATGCTTTTAACATCAATAAAATGGTCAGTGCCTATTTTTGCTCATACTCTTGTCTTGTTGCTTATTTCCTTAACTTTTGTCTTTCAGTTTGTTTGTTTTTGACCTCCGGGAGCTTTTACCCCCGTTATGACCATAGAATTGTTTGCTATCCAGCACTGTACTACTTTCACACTGGGGCGCTGGGGGCATCGGCGGTAAAGCGCCGCTATTTTTAACAGTGCTTTACTGTCATTTTTGTGGCTTTTAACCGCCACTAGTGGCCGAAAAGCGATTTTTCAGCGGCGCTGCCCATTGATTTCAATGGGCAGGAGCGCTTTAGGAAAGGTGTATTCACCGCTCCTACATCACCTCAAAGATGCGGCTAGCAGGACTTTTTTTTACCGTCCTGCCAGCGCACCGCTCCAGTGTGAAAGCCTGAGGGAAGAAGAGGCTCTTTCTAGGCTCATTGCATGCGCTATTTTTAGCGCCATTTTTAACGCGATAGCGCCTGCAAAGCGCCTCAGTGTGAAAGTAGCCTTAGGCTGGGTTCAAACTACACACCGGAGCGGCTCACAGCAGGGGGTCCAGTGAGTCCCGTTCACCATTTCAGGTCCGAATTTCAGCCCGAATTTTGGGCTGAAACAGAACAAAAGACACACATAGAGAGCCGGTCACAATCTCCTACATGCGAATTGGATGCGGGGAAACCCTCATCCAATTTGCACTAATGTGAACCCAGCCTTAATTGGCAATTACTCGGTCATGCAATACTTTACCCAAATGTCCGTGGTCCCAAATTTGGCACAGAGATAGGGGACGTCTACCTCTGGGGGCCTCTAGTATCCCTGTACCAAGTTTTCCTGTACCTAGCACTTCTGGGTTTTTGGGGTCACTAGCCCGAATTGTTCTGGTCAACTTTTTCATGGGCCACTTGGGAGTGTGTGGCCCTCGGGCAGTATCACGGCGCAGGGAGTACTGAGTACTCCAGGAATCTCTGTACTCTTAACTATTTAACAGTACCTGCAGAGCGGGGCTCCTAAATGCCTGTAATACTTCATATTCCAATAGCACACTTTCCTGGATAAGCTCTCAAAGTTTGTGTGCTGCAGCAACAACCAGCTGGATACTGGTTCAAGTCAAAAAATTGATATTTGCCAGCACACCATGCATCGACAAAAAGTAGCATCCAAATAGGTAATTTATTGCATGATCACAACATAAGAAGAGTGCACTCTCCTCAATGCCTGTGTCCTGCAGTGGTCGGGCAAATTCTACCCCCATACAGGTCCCCATGAAAAGGAAGCATTGGCCCCAAAAAATAGGTGTGGCCCCTGGGGGTCCTCTAGTATCCCTGTACCAATTTTGGTGTCCCTGGGCACTAGGGATGAGCTTTATGTCCGAGTCGAACATTGGCTGTTCGCCGAATAGCGAACAATTTGGGGTGTTCGCGGCAAATTCGAAAAGCCGCGTAACACCCTTTAAAAGTCTATAGGAGAAATCAAAAGTGTTAATTTTAAAGGTTAACATGCAAGTTATTGTCATAAAAAAAGTGTTTGGGGACCAGGGGATATGTATCAATGCAAAAAAAGTTTTAAAAACTGAAGTTTTTTCGGGAGCAGTGATTTTAATAATGTTTAAAGTGAAACAATAAAAGTGAAATATTCCTTTAAATTTCGTACCTGGGGGGTATCTAAAGCATGCCTGTAAAGTCGCGCATGTTTCCCGTGTTTAGAATTGTCCCTGCACAAAATGTAATTTCTGAAAGAAAAAACGTCAATTAAAATTACTCACGGCTATAATGAATTGTTGGGTCCCCTGCAATACAAAGAAAAGTCATTAAAAAAAACGGCCGGCCCTGACAATTCATTAATAGATACGAGTAGTTTTAAATTACTTTTTTTCCTTCAAAAATTACATTTGCGCAGGGAACCAAAAGTTAAAAAAAAATGCGTGGGGGTCCCCCCAAAATTCCATTACGAGGCCCTTCAGGTCTAGTATGGATATTAAGGGGAACCCCGCGTAATTTTAACCACTTCCTGCCCAGTCAATAGCGAATTGACGTCCGGGAAGTGGTTTCATTATCCACACTGGACGTCATATGACGTCCTGCAGGATAATGCCTTGCGCGCGCCCGCGGGGGCGCGCAGCCCGGTGATCGGGGACGGTTTGTGTCCCTCGGACACAACGCTTCCCCGATCACGGTAAACAGCCAATTTCATTGGCTGTTTACCATGTGATCGGCTGTGTCAAAGTCACAGCCGATCACATGTCACAACAGACTCGGCGGCGCGCTCCGTGCGCGCCGCCAGAGGCTTGCAGAGCGGGGACCGGGGAAGGCGAGTGTCCCTTGGACACAGCGCGTCCCTGATCAGGGTAAACAGCCAATGAATTGGCTGTTTACCACGTGACCGGCTGTGTCCAATCACAGCCGGTCACAAATGTAAACAAACCGCAGGAGTTACTACCTGATCCCTGCTCTCTCCTCACACACCGATCTGTGAGGAGAGAGAAGAGATCATTAAGTTAGCTCAGTGTAGTTTGTCTACATCAGTTTACAGTGCACAACACGCCCCCCCCCATAAAGAGGACCTGTCACACAGCCCAGCACATCAATCAGCCCAGCCAATCAGCCCATCTGTCAATCAATCAGCCCACCTGTCAATCAATCAGCCCATCTGTCAATCAATCAATCAGCCCATCTGTCAATCAATCAATCAGCCCATCTGTCAATCATCTGTCACAGGCCCACCTCCATCGGTACCGCCATTGGTACCGCCATCAGGCCCAGCATCTATACTGCCACACAGGCCCGCTACCAGTATCACCACTAGTGCCGCCATCGGTACCACCACCAGTACCACCACCCATACCACCGTCGGTAGTGCCACCACCACCTGTACCTCCATCGGTACCATCACCACCCATACCACTATCTGTACCACCACCACCTGTACCGCCATCGGTACCACCACCACCCGTACCGCCACCTCTACCGCCATCGGTACCATCACCACCCATACCACTATCGGTACCACCACCACCTGTACCGCCATCGGTACCACCACCACCCGTACCGCCACCTGTACGGCCATCGGTACTGCCACCACCACCACCCGTACCGCCATCGATACCACCACCACCTGTACCGCCATCGGTACCCGCCACCACCACCACCCGTACCGCCATCGGTACCACCACCACCTGTACCGCCATTGGTACCACCACCACCACCACCCGTACCGCCACCTGTACCGCCATCGGTACCCGCCACCACCACCACCCGTACCGCCATCGGTACCACCACCACCTGTACCGCCATTGGTACCACCACCACCCATACCGCCATCGGTACCACCACACAGGCCCACCACTAATACCTCCATCAGTACTACCACACAGACCGCCACCACTACCACCAGCAGTACCATTACACAGGCCCACCAATAAGCACTGCCATAATGTCCCAAAGGGTTTACACACCTGAGGAGGCATATGCCATTCTTGCCATGTCGGATGATGAGAACAGCGGGGAGCTCCCATTATCCGATTCTGGTTCGGAATACGAGCCAGTGGAGGATAGTGGCTCAGAGTCCGAGTCCCCGGAGGAAACCGTCCCTCCCAAAAGCATGCGATCAGCACCAAGATCAGCACCAAGATCAGGAGAGCTGCCCACCACCAGCAGCGCCATACCCCAGGAAGAGGAGCCCAGTACAAGTAATGGAAATGCACGCCCAACCCGAAGAATCCAGCCCCAGTCCTACCTTCCCGATGCCCTGGCAAACCCCTTATGGTTGCCTGCCAACTCAGGATCCGCTATCATCCCCCCTTTCACCGCACAGCCAGGTGTGCAGCCCGACACTACAAATTTTTCTAAATGTGATTATTTTTGTTTATTTTTCCCACAAGATTTGCTGCAGAACATAGTGGATCAAACAAATCTGTATGCATCCCCATTTATTGCTGCCAACCCCGATTCTTCCTACGCCCGCATGTTCCAGTGGTGGCGTCTAACATTGGACAAATTTAAATTGTTTTTGGGCCTTATGTTCAATATGGGGCTTACAAAAAAGAACGAAGTCCATTCATATTGGTCCAAACGCCCCATCCAACACATGCCCATATATTCCGCTGTCATGTCCAGGAAAAGATACAACATGATTATGCGCTTTCTCCACTTCAATGACAATTCACAGTGCCCTCCCCGAGATCATCCCAACTATGACAAATTGTACAAGATACGCCCCCTAATCAATGCCTTTTCCCAGCGATTTGAAGAAGTTTTCATCCCAGACCAAGAAATTTGTGTGGACGAGTCCCTCGTACATTTCACCGGCCGACTGCAGTTCAAGCAGTACATACCAAGCAAGAGAGCCAGGTATGGGTTAAAATTAAATAAATTATGCGATCGAGCCACTGGATACGTCTTCAAATTCAGGATCTACGAAGGCAAAGACTCCCAGCTCCAGCCCCGTGATTGCCCCACATATATTGGAACCAGTGGGAAAATTGTCTGGGAGTTGGCATACCCCCTGTTCGGAAAAGGTTACTATTTATATGTTGACAATTACTATACCAGCCTGCCCCTTTTTCGCCACCTTTACAGTAAACAAACCCCGGCCTGCGGTACCTTAAAAAAAAAACGGAAGGGATTCCCACAAAATTTATTGACCAAAAAATTGCGACCTGGAGAATCGGCATTCATGAGGAACGAGGAGGTGTTGGCCATGAAGTGGAGGGACAAGAAAGATGTCCACATCCTCTCTACGATCCACAATGACACCGTGGTGGAGATCCCAAGAAGACGCGGCCCCATTGTAAAGCCTGAATGTGTCCACGACTACAATTTGTACATGGGGGGGGTGGTTTTAAACGACCAGATGCTACAGCCCTACTTATCAACAAGAAAGTCCCGTTATTGGCACAAAAAAGTTGCGTTTCACCTTTTTCACATAGCCCTTTTTAATTCGTTTGTCTGCTACCAAAAAGCAACTCAAAATCACCAACTCCACTACCTCCAATATATCGAAGATATCATCGATGCCCTCATTTACCAACAAGATCCCGCCCCAGGAAGCATTCGCTCTGATAGTGTGAGTCGGCTTCACGAGCGACACTATCCCTTTAGCATCCCCCCCACAGAATCTGGAAGAAGACGCCAAAAGAAATGCCGTGTATGCAGCAGAGGAGGAGTAAGAAGAGACACCAGCTATTATTGTCCCGATTGTCCCTCCCAACCTGGCCTGTGCATCAGAAATTGCTTCAAAAATGATCATACATCCATTAGTTCCCCTTATTATTAACAGACTGCCATTTCCCCATTTGCCTGCTACCATGTTACTAACTACCTTCCATTTTAATTAACTGACCCTGGCCTGTTTACCGACGATGTCTTTGCTTGCCGATTTAAACCACGTTTCTGACCTCCACGTGCACCAACCTCAGCCTGTTTACAGACGATGCCTCTGCCTGCCGATTTAAACCACGTTTCTGACTTCCACGTGTACCGACCTTGGCCTGTTAATCGACCATGTTTTTGCCTGCCACTTGGACTGATCTTTTGGCCATCTACTTTTAGTACACAGGGGTCTCACATATGTGAGGGGCTTCAGAATAGCGTTCTGAGTAGAGAAAAAGTTTTTCGTTTTCTGTGCTCCAAGAACAGGGTCTGGTTGCCCGGAGGCTTCAAAGCGATTTGGGTGGGAGAAGCCTCTACCCCTGTCCCCCTGGCCCTAAGCTTGATGGTCCTTCCTGCTGCCTGGACCAATACTTTGGCTGTGCTGACCATATTACTGCCTGTAATGACCCATGACATTATGGACCATGTTTCTTCCTGCTGCTTGGACCAATACTTTGGCTGTGTTGACCATATATCTGCCTGCTGCCTCTACTGACTTTGGACAGCATTTCTGCCGGGACACCTCTGCCTGCTACCTGGACCTGTGCTTTGGCTGTGCTCTGGCTGTGCTGACAGTATCTCTGCCTGTGCGAACTATGGACAGTATTCCTGCCTGCTGCCTGGATGATTGCTTTTGCTGTCGCTGACCTCATCCCTGCCTGCTGCCTGGACCGATGCTCTCCTCTGTGGACCACTGCACTTCTAAAACCACAGGTAATCTTTTGTTATTTGGTATGTACCTGCTATGTGTTAGATATATGAAGGGCCTTCAAAAATGTGATCGATAGTCAGAAAATGATATGTGCAATTAATGCTGCTAGAATGCCTGGAGGTGCTACTTGGATGTTGGGCCTCTGTATGTGGCCAGGCTGTGTAAAAGTCTCACACATGTGGTATCGCTATACTCAGGAGGAGTAGCAGAATGCATTTTGGGGTGTCATTTTTGCTATGTATATGCTATGCGTTAGAAATATCTTATAAATGGACAACTTTGTGTAAAAAAAATGCATTTTCATTTTTTCTCCACATTTTCCAAAACCTTCTGGAAAAAAATGAACCATTCAAAAGACTCATAATGCTTTATAGATTATACGTTGGGGTGTGTGCTTTCCAAAATGGGGTCATTTTGTGGAAAATTCTATTGTCCCGGTGCTCCAGGGCCTTCAAAATTGTAAAAGGTGGTTGAGAAAGGATATGTGCGATTTATGCTTGTAGAACGCCTGAAAGTGCTACTTCAATGTTGGGCCTCTGTATATGGCCAGGCTGTGTAAAAGTCTCACACATGTGGTATCGCTATACTCAGGAGGAGTAGCATAATGCATTTTGGGGTGTCATTTTTGCTATGTATATGCTATGCGTTAGAAATATCTTATAAATGGACAACTTTGTGTAAAAAAAATGCATTTTCATTTTTTCTCCACATTTTCCAAAACCTTCTGGAAAAAAATGAACCGTTCAAAAGACTCATAATGCTTCATAGATTATACGTTGGGGTGTGTGCTTTCCAAAATGGGGTCATTTTGTGGAAAATTCCATTGTCCTGGTGCTCCAGGGCCTTCAAAAGTGTAATAGGTGGTTGAGAAAGGATATGTGCGATTTATGCTTGTACAACACCTGAAAGTGCTACTTCAATGTTGGGCCTCTGTATATGGCCAGGCTGTGTAAAAGTCTCACACATGTGGTATCGCTATACTCAGAAGGAGTAGCGGAATGCATTTTGGGGTGTCATTTTTGCTATGTATATGCTATGTGTTAGAAATATCTTATAAATGGACAATTTTGTGTAAAAAAAATAGGATTTTTTACTCACCGTAAAATCCTTTTCTCTGAGTCCATGGACCGACACAGCTTCTCTATTGACAAAGTGGGTATTATCCGTTAATTAGGAGTGACTAGGCAGAAAAACTTGTAAAAAGTGTTGCATCACACCTTCTACAGTACCGCCCAGGGGGCGGACCCTCTGGGTATACCCTCTCAGTCTGCATCTTCGCAGATCAGTTCGTCAAAAAGCAGTACAAACTTAAAAGGAGGGGTGGGTGCTGTTTCGGTCCATGGACTCAGAGAAAAGGATTTTACGGTGAGTAAAAAATCCTATTTACTCTTTCGTCCATGGACCGACACAGCTTCTCTATTGACAAAGTGGGACGTCCCAAAGCAGTGTCAGAGAAAAAACGAGGGGTGGTAACAGCATAAAAATAAACTTCACCCCAAACACAAAACAGCACTCCTCCAACGGAGGAGTTGCAACTCTAAACAGCCGCTTGCAAAACCTTGCGGCCAAAAGAGGCATCCGAAGATGCACCTACATCAATTTTGTAGAATTTTGTGAAAGTGTGAGCGGACGACCAAGTCGCCGCTTTACATAATTGGGAAACAGACGCTTGATGTCGGAAAGCCCAAGAGGCACCTATTGCCCTGGTCGAATGCGCCGTGACAGGAAAGGGGGGCGCCTGACCCTTTAAGGCGTAAGCCTGGATTACTATCTGTCGGATCCACCTAGAGATGGTGGCCGACGAGACTGCTTGGCTCTTCTTGGGACCAGCCACCGAAACAAACAGTGAGTCTGACTTCCGGAACAGGGAAGTAGCAGATAGGTATACTCTCAAAGCTCGGACAACGTCCAAGGAATGCAACGCCGACTCCTTAGGATTCGACGGCTGAGGACACAAGGATGGAAGTACAATGTCTTCGTTGAGATGAAAAGCCGAAACGACTTTCGGAAGAAAGGAAGGCTGCGGCCGCAGCACCACCTTATCCTTGTGGAAAATCAAATAGGGAGCCTTGCAGGACAAGGCTGCCAGCTCATAGACTCGTCTAACTGACGTAACAGCCACCAAAAAGACCACTTTCTGAGAAAGTGTCAACAGGGGAACATCTCTAATATTCTCAAACGGTGCCTTCTGAAGCACCGAGAGGACCAGGTTCAAGTCCCACGGAGGTAACGGGGGACGGACCGGAGGGGCCACATGTCGGACCCCCTGCACAAATGTACTCACGAGAGAGTGAGTCGCCAGGGGTCGCTGAAAAAAGACAGCCAGGGCAGATATCTGTCCCTTAAATCGTACTTAGGGCAAGCCCTTGGTCCACCCCATGCTGTAAAAACAGCAGGATTCTGGAAACCAAATAGGTACGCGGATGCCATTTCATTTCCTCACACATGGAGATGTAGGCCCTCCAAGTGCGGTGATAGACCTTCCTAGAGTACGGTTTTCGAGCACTTCTCATAGTAGAGATTACTGAGTCTGACAGGCCCTGGTCTCTCAGTACCTGGTTCTCAACAGCCATGCCGTTAAAGCCAATGACTGTAAAGCAGGATGGAATATGGGACCTTGCGATAGCAGGTCCTTCCGTAGTGGTAGGCGCCAGGGGACGTCTGCTACCAGACGTACTAGATCGGCGTACCAAGGACGCTGAGGCCAATCTGGACTGATTAGGATCATTGGAATTCCCTCTGCCTCCACTCTGCGGAGCAGAAGAGGAAGAAGCCTTAAGGGAGGGAAGGCATAGATTAGCCGATACTGACCCCACGATGCTACCAACGCGTCCGTTGCGTCTGCCCATGGGTCTCTTGACCGGGCCACAAATCTCAATACCTTCCGATTGAGTCGGGAAGCCAGAAGATCTACGTCTGGTGTGCCCCATCTTTGGCAGAGGAGTTGGAACACCTCCGGGTGCAAGGACCCTTCTCCCTGGTCCAGCATCTGGCGGCTCAGGTAGTCCGCCTGCCAGTCTTCCACACATGGAATGTACACGGCCGACAGTGCCGGTACGCTCCTCTCTGCCCACTTCAGGATGCGAGCGATCTCCGATGCTGCAGCTGAGCTTCTTGTTCCTCCTTGACGATTGACATATGCCACTGCTGTGGCATTGTCTGACTGGATCCTGACTGGACGCCCCTGCAGCCTCTGAGACCATTTGAAGAGGCACAGCCTGATCGCCCGGATTACCAGGACATTGATCGGCAGGAGGGCTTCCTCTGGGGTCCAGCGACCTTGCGCCGACTGAACACCCCAGACTCCCCCCCAACTTGTAAGGCTGGCGTCCGTCGTGATCACTATCCAGTAAACCGGAAGAAATGACTTCCCGGCCATTAGAGCCGGTGCTGTCAGCCACCATACCAGGGATCTCCTGACTAGGTGGCTCACTCGGATTTGATAATCCAGAGATGATGGACATCTGTTCCATCTGGACAGAACTTCCTTCTGTAACACTCGAGTGTGGTATTGAGCATATGGAACCGCCTCGAAGGAGGCTACCCTGAGGCCCAACACTCGCATGCAAAAAACGGAGTGACGACCAATTCCTGGAAGTCAGCTGCCGTACTGCAGCCCGGAGGGTCTGCAACTTCTCCACAGGGAGGAATACCTTTGCCTCTGAAGAATCCAGAATCAACCCCAGGTACCCTAGGCGTTGAGTGGGCACCAATACTGACTTTTGCGTGTTTAGTATCCAACCACAGTCTCGAAGAGTCTGACAGGTAATGGACACGCTTACCTCTAATTCTGAGCTTGAAGGGGCCTTCAGCAGAAGGTCGTATAAGTAGCCTGTGATAGCGATACCCCGCTGTCTTAGAAGTGCCAGAATCGGAGCGAGCACCTTGGTGAACGTCCTGGGTGCTGAGGCAAGGCCCAACGGGAGGGCCACAAACTGGTAGTGGTCCTTCCCGATAGCAAATCGCAGAACCCTCTGGTGTCTGGAGTATATGGGGACATGCAGGTATGCGTCCTTGATGTCCAAGGAGGCCAGAAAGTCCCCCGGATGGAGAGCCGTGACTACAGATCGAACCGACTCCATCCGAAAACTTTGTACCTTCACAAAGCAATTGAGGGCTCTGAGATCCAAGCTTGGACGAACCCCCTCCTTCTTCGGCACAATGAACAGATTTGAGTAAAAACCCCGTTCCAGTTCTGGAACTGGAATAACTACCCCGCATTCCAGTAGACCCTGGACCGCCCCATACAGGGCCTCCCGACGGGTCGGTAGTAGCTGGAGATTGGAGGTGTTGAATCTGTCCGGTGGACAAGAGAGAAACTCTATTTTGTAGCCTGAGGAGATTACTTCGCAAACCCACCTGTCGGAGATTAGTGCTGTCCACTGAGTCGCGAATTTGCGAAGACATCTCCCCACCCGAGAGCTGGGTGGGGGTGGACCTTCATGCGGACGCAAATTTGTCCGCAGGCTTATTGGGTATGCAGGACCAGGAACGCTTTTGTCCTTGGGCAGGCGCTTTATCGGCCTGGGGTCTTTTCCCTGTCGCCCTAGGGGGACGAAAAAACCACTTGCGTGCAGTAAAGGAGGGCCCTTGCCCTTGGCGTGGCCCCTTATCCTTGCTAATTTGGGGAAGCAAAGTGCTTTTACTTCCTGTGGCATCCTTGATGATGTCATCCAGAGAAGCCCCAAAAAGTCTGTCGCCCTTAAAAGGCAGATCCAACAGGGCTTTCTTGGAAGTCTGGTCCGCAGACCAGCCTTTTAGCCAGATCAGGCGGCGTATTGCTACTGCATAAACCGAAGTTTTAGACAGCAGGGGAATAGTATTCATGTCTGACTCGCAGACAAACCTAAGGCCCTGGACCAACAGGTCAGCCAATGTTATCTCATCAGGAGGAGCATCTCGCTCCTTAACCCCTGGAGTAGCAATCTTGCCCATTCAGTAAGTGTGTGAGACACTAGGGCCCCCACCAATGCCGGGCGTACTGCCGAGCCTACCACTGAGTATAGGTAGCAAGCGAGTGCTTCAGCCTTCTTATCCACAGGGTCCTTGAAAACAGGAGCCCCTTCTACAGGAATTGTGGTGGCTCTATTAAGTCTGGACACCGGAGGGTCCACTATAGGGGGAGAGGTCCATTTCTTCAGAAAACTCTCCTCAAAAGGGGTACCGTACCGCAAACCTCTTTGGGGCTGTAAAGACCCTCAGTGGGTTCTCCCATTCCTTGTATAAGAGTTTATCAAAAGACACACAAGGGAACACCTTAGCAGTGCGAGCAGGTCTATGAAACCCAAGTGGACCGGAGTCTCTGCTGCTTCTGCAGTATTTTCCAATTTTAGTATATCCCGCACTGCAGTAATAAGGTCAGATACCAAAGCCGTCTCGCGTACTGACCTGGACTTTGAGTCATTCTCACTGTCCGGTCACGGTCTGCAGTCTCTGATGCGTCAGAATCTGGGCCCCGAGCCGTAGCTGGACCTGGTTCTGCACCAGAATTATCCCCAGAAGCTTGCAGGGGATGGGGCGTTTACTACCCCCTGTATTCCCGTGTGCTGCTTCCACCCTGGCAGCAAACGCCTCTAGGATTGCAGTCATAGCGTTCATAGACACCTCAGGGGCACCAGCTGCTAAATCTGGTGTTTCAGGGGAGAAGACATCTGGCTCAGATGCCATGCTGACCACACGCTGACACTCACAGGGCTCCAGGCAAGATATCAATAGGCCACCCTCCTGTGCTGCAGAGAGGCCGGGTCACCCAGAGGACTCACCACCCTGGATAGGTACTGCTATGCTGCGCCTGTGATGCTGTCCCGCTGCTGCTGTGTCAGTCTGCTTCTTTTATCAGCACTTCCTGTGTGAATTTTTGCGCCAGTGTAATGCACCCTAGAGGCCGGAGGCTCTCGAAAAATGGTTGCCAAAAACGTCTGTATGGAAGATAATGTGGGCTCTAAGAAAATGGCCGCCGACAGAAGATAGAGGTCAAGCAGCCATAGCCCACAAAAAGATGGCCGCCGAACGGCAATATCTGCATACAGGGTGGACAAACATGGCCGCCGATCAGCTGATAGGGGCCAGTGGGTGTGGCCGAACCACAGGAAGATGGCCGTCGGGCAGTCACAAGAGGCCAAACTTGGCATGGACCACCTCAAAATGGCCGCCGACAGCATGGAGGAGGAAGGACACAAACACAGGTAAGAAAAAATGACATTTCTTTTAAATGTTAGTTACAGCCAGCCCCGCTCCAGTGGGACCCCCTAGGTGACCCCCAGCACCCAGCAACCTTTAGCTAGAAGCCCAGGGAGGAAGGAAAGGCAGGGAGAGAGGGAAGAAAGGGGCCACAACCACTTACTTGATCTCTCCAGGAATGTCCAGCTAAATCACCCAGCCGAGGCAGGGGAGTTTTACTTACCTATCCTGCATGTATTCTGCTGGAAGACATTCCAAACAGATCATCGTCCGCGCACGGAAGGTGACTGTTGGCCAGGCATGCTGTGATTGGACCCAGAAGGGACGATCATATGTATGCCCTGGAGCATGACGCTCACCGGACAGGCTGCTGCGACTCGGCCGTAAGGTCAGCCGAAGCTGAGCGGTCCGATGCAAGCCTTGGAGCGTAAGCTCACCGGCCAGGCTGCTGCGACTCGGCCGTAAGGTCAGCCGAAGCTGAGCGGACCGATGCAGGCCCTGGAGCGTAAGCTCACCGGCCACCCGTGGAGCGACGGGCATGTCGTGGAAAACCCAGCGCGTAGCTAGGGTCGGCACACGCTCGATGGCCGAAACTGGGGAGACTACAAGGATCGAGGATCCAGCCTGTCACCCAGTCGGCAGTTGATCGAAGATCGCAGGAAACAACAAATGTAGCAAAAAAATAAAAATATATATATGTTTTTTTCCCCGGACCAATGGGCCCGAAGGGAGCCATGTCCTACTCCTTGCTAGACAGAAAAAAACTGATCTGCGAAGATGCAGACTGAGAGGGTATACCCAGAGGGTCCGCCCCCTGGGCGGTACTGTAGAAGGTGTGATGCAACACTTTTTACAAGTTTTTCTGCCTAGTCACTCCTAATTAACGGATAATACCCACTTTGTCAATAGAGAAGCTGTGTCGGTCCATGGACGAAAGAGTAAATGCATTTTAATTTTTTCTCCACATTTTCCAAAACCTTCTGGAAAAAAATGAACCGTTCAAAAGACTCATAATGCTTCATAGATTATACGTTGGGGTGTGTGCTTTCCAAAATGGGGTCATTTTGTGGAAAATTCCATTGTCCTGGTGCTCCAGGGCCTTCAAAAATGTAATAGGTGGTTGAGAAAGGATATGTGCAATTTATGCTTGTAAAACGCCTGAAAGTGCTACTTCAATGTTGGGCCTCTGTATGTGGCCAGGCTGTGTAAAAGTCTCACACATGTGGTATCGCTACGCTCAGGAGGAGTAGCAGAATGTATTTTGGGGTGTAGTTGCAATTATGCATATGCTGTGTGAGAGAAAAAAACTGTTAATATGATCAGTTTGTGTAAAAAAAAAAAAAAAATCCAAATTTTCCCAAGAATTGTGGGAAAAAAATACAACTTCAAAAAACTCACCATGCCTCTTAGTAAATACCTTTGACTGTCTACTTTCCAAAAAGGGGTAATTTTGGGGTATTTGTACTTTCCTGGCTTGTTAGTGTCTCAAGAAATGAGATATGCCTTCAGTACATCAGGCGTGATCAGATGTGATAAATTTTCAGTGATTGCCACCATAGTTTGTAGACTCTATAACTTTCACAAACACCAAATAATATACACTAATTTGGGTTATTTTTACCAAAGATATGTAGCAGTATACATTTTGGCACAAATTTATGAAGAAAAATTACTTTTCTTTTTCGTACATCACGGGACACAGAGCGACATAGTCATTACTAATGGGTTATATAGTTACCGTCAGGTGCTGGCACTGGCAACTTCCAAAACCGGAAGTACCCTCCCCTATATAAGCCCCTCCCATCCGGGAGCACCTCAGTTTTTTGCCAGTGTCTAAGGTGTTGGCCAAGAAGAAACATGTGTTTTTCACTGAGCTTGCGTACAGGTTCTTTTGGGCCTCAGTAAGCTATTCCGGATCCGACCA
The DNA here is from genome assembly GCA_029206835.1 of Rana muscosa. Lineage (NCBI taxonomy): Eukaryota > Metazoa > Chordata > Amphibia > Anura > Ranidae > Rana > Rana muscosa. The sequence continues at coordinate 356,277,659 of CM055120.1, forward strand.
AAAAAGCTTCATAGCTAAACGGTCGGTACCCGGGCCTTGCAGAGAAGAGCAAGGTTCTGCCTGTAATGCTTCTCTTAGGAGAGCTGGACCCTGGGATCCAGAGCTCTGGTCATACCCACGACCAAGATGTTTTCTGTGCAGGGTGCTATACAGGTCCAGGGGAGTGGAATCCTTGGGAACCCGGTCCCTGAAGGTTTGATTACAATGCCTGCCGTGATAGGTGAAGTTTGGGCTTTTGTGGACCAAACAAAGTCCTGCGGCGGGGAACAGGTAAGTGGGGGCCCCCAGGAACTTGGTTCTATTGGGGGACCCCCAAGCCTAATTTGTCTTTCTGTCTGTTACCTAACGGTATTCCCGCTAATATCTGTGCATGCCTGTAACTACTAAAAAAATGTAATAATTTTTAATGGTGGTCAAGAAAAAAAAAAAAAAAAAAAAAGGAATGTTTTTTTATATATGTTTAGTATATTAAACTGCGGTACCTGTGTTTGTCCACTAGAGGCCGCTGTGGAATGTTTTTCTTGTCATATGGACTAGTTTCTTCTCAGAGAACAAAGTCCAGGCAGCTGGTGAGTTCTCCTACAGGAAACTGTTTCCTCTGCCCTGTTGCAGTGTTCGTCTATCCCCCGGCCTGCGGCAAAGGGGGCCCTGGCTCCTGTCCCTGGTTTCCATGTTTGAAAATTGGCGCCGAGGCGCACGTGGCCGCGCGCGTGCGCGTGCACGCGCCTCTCTATATAGAGGTGGCCGGAAAAAGGGGCGGGGCCTGGGGGATGACGCTCTGTGCGCGCCGCAGCGCTTCTGCGCATGTGCGGGCGTCCCAGCAGGTTTTTAAAAAGCCACATTATTGCAGTAAGCTGGCTATGAAGTACAGAGACAGAGCTGGCAACATTTAAAGGCATACAGCAAGCGGTTGATACAGGCATCCCCTAGAAAGGCACATTAGTAGACACCAACTGTTATATAGCAGCAATTGTGCTAGACTATTCTCAGTAAAAGTGGTGTATTACGGCTGGAATACCTCAGCTTTAGGCTTAGGAATATGCCGTCCAGTAGCTCCGGAACTGAATCTTCCAGGAAGCGAAGGGGGTCTCATCGGGCTCTGAGGATCTTGGGCATACTCCTGCTGCACCAGTCTCCCCTGAAGTTCAGAGGTAAGTGACCGTAGAGACCCCGCAGGGGTACTTGGTACTGTGGCTGTCCTCAGTCACCTGCTCCTGTGTATGTAACAGATGAGGTTTTTTCCTCAGCTCTGGGAGGATTAGAGAGAGATTGTCAACATTTATCGCTGCCTCCCTGTCAGGGAAAGCACGCCCGATCTCCGTCTCCTCCTTCAGAGTGCCTGTTAGCAGAGCAACAGTCCCATACAGGGATCGACCTGCCTGAAGGGGATCAGGATAAGGTTGATTCTGTTATAGAGGAATCAACAGTGGGGGAACCTTTTCTCAGCATCTCAAGCTGAAAGATTATGGGTTCAGTCTCTGACTAACATGGTCCGATCAGCATTTAAAAATGCACCTTGCGGAACCATCAACCACTACTGTATCCTCGTTGGGGTCGCTAGAAGCCCCCAGACTGTTTGTTCTTTTCCACTTCACCCTTTACTGAAAGGGCTCATTTACCAGGATTGGGAACGTCCTGAGAAAATATTTATTCCCCCAAGAGATTTCCGGTGGTCTATCCCATGGAGGATAAGTTCATCAAAAAAAAAAAAAAAAAAAATGGAAGGTCCCTACAGTGGACGCAGCCATCTCTTGTATGTATAAATCACTGACATGTCCAGTGGATAATGTCCAAATGTTCAAGAACCCAATAGATAAAAGATTGGAGTCCTTATGAAAATCTGCTTGGTGATACAACCAGCAGTAGCAGCTATTGGGGTCTGCTAAGCAGTGAAGGATCAGTTGAAACAGGTCTTGAGGGACTTGACAGATCAGCAGGCTTTGCCCTAGCTGATCTACCTAGAGCCTTAGGCTTTGCGGTTGACGCCATAGAGGATTCAGTCCATCAGGCCTCCCGCCTTACGCTGTCTATAGTACATATGCGTAGGCTCCTATGGTTCAGAAACTGGTCTGCTGAAGCTCCCTGTAAAGAATGGCTGGTTAGCGTCCCATTTCATGGTGAACGCTTATTCAGGGAAAACCTGGACAAATATATCCAGAAAATTTCCAGCGGTAAAAATACGCTCTTGCCGGTTAAAAGCAGAGTTAGAGGTCCCTCTTTAAGAGGCCTGCTTCTCCAGTCCCTGGGGCATCGGCTGTGTAACAGTTCCGACGGCCTCCTCGGTTAAATCCCGGGGGTAAAAAACAGGGACAGTAGCAGGGTAATTAGAAACCCTGGGTCAGGGGAGGTACAAAACCTCCCCCAAAGTTAAATTCATTGAAGCCCCCACTCAGTCGGGTGGGGGGAGGACTCCAGTTGTTCGCAAAGAGACCTGGCGGGACACGATCAAGACAGATAGGTGCTCTCCGCAGTAGGTTTGGGATACAGTTTGGAGTTAAAAGACTCCCCTCCTTCCCATTTTGAGGTCAAACGTGCCAAGGGATCCCCGGAAGAGAGAGTCCCTCCTGTTGGCACTAGAACAACTATTACTCCAAGGAGTAATTATGGAGGTTCCCCTGGAAGAATGAGGGTTCGGGTTTTACTCAAACCTCTTTACAGTCCCGAAGCAAACGCGGACGGGAGGCCCATATTAATTCTGAAAAGGGCTATACAAATTCCTGTATATCAGGACTTTCCGATGGAGTCGATCCGATCGGTGGCCACTGCCCTACAAGGGGAGGATTGGTTAGCCACGATCGACATCAAAAATGCTTATTTGCACATTCCCGTCTTTCCAGTCCACCAAAAATTTCTACGCTTTGCAGTAGAAGGGCGCCATTTTCAGTTCAGAGCCTTACCCTTCGGTTTGGCCACAGCACCAAGAGTGTTCACAAAAATTCTGGCCCTTTATTGGCCAATCTAAGAACACAAGGTGTAATGATAATGGCATATCTGGATGACTTGTTGCTGATAGACCACTCAGTGAAAAAACTAGACGTGGTCGTTCACAAGACGATCAAGTATCTGGAATCTCACGGTTGGATTATCAACCGAGACAAGTCAGCCCTAAAAACCAGTCAAAAGTCTGGAATACTTGGGGCTAAGGTTGGATTCAGGCCAGAGAAAAATATTCTTGCCTCAAGGAAAGGTGTTGTCTTTGAAAGATTTGATCCACTTAGTGGGTACAAAAAAGACAGCCGTCCATACGCCTGTATATGAGGCTGCTGGGAAAAATGGTGGCATCATTCGAAGCAGTACCCTACGGTCAATTCCATTCAAGGAATTTGCAAGGGGCCATACTGTCAGCCTGGAACAAAAAAAGTTCAGGCCCTAGACTTACAATGTCCTTGTCCCCTTCCGTTCGCAAGAGCCTCCGTTGGTGGTTGGTTCCCCAGAATCTGGAAAAAAGGAAATCCTTCAGTCCGATTTCTTGGAAGGTGGTCACTACAGATGCCAGCCTTATAGGCTGGGGAGCAGTACTGGAGCAATAGTCTCTCCAGGGCAGATGGTCGGATGCAGAAAAGGCCCTGCCCATCAATCTCTTAGAGATACGAGCAGCCCGGTATGCCCTAGTAGCATGGACATCCAAACTCCAAGGGTCCCCTGTCAGAATTCAATCAGACAATGCCACAGCAGTGGCATATATCAATCGGGGGGGCACCAGGAGTCGTGCAGCCCAAAGGGAAGTAAATTACATCCTGAGATGGGCAGAAAAATATGTCCCAGCCATATCTGCGGTATTCATTCCAGGAGTGGAGAATTGGAAGGCGGACTTTCTAAGTCGCCAGCAATTAGGCCCAGAGGAAGGGTCCCTTCACCCCGAGGTTTTCTGGACAATATGTCAGCGGTGGGGAACATCGGATGTAGATCTTCTAGCATCCAGATTCAACGCAAAGGGGGATAGGTTTGTCTCTCGGACAAGGGATCCCCTAGCTTGCGGCTCGGATGCCCTAGTGTTCCCTGGGGATCAGTTCAAGCTGATATATGCATTCACACCGCCACAATGGTTACCTCGATTACTCCGCAGAATCAGGGTAGAAAAGAAACCAGTGATTCCGGTGGCTCCAGCGTGGCCCCGAAGAGCGTGGTACGCGGAGATTGTAAAATTTCAGTGGGGAGTCCTTGGACTCTCCCACGTCGTCCGGCTTTCGCAAGGACCGATATACCACCCTTCCTTACCAGCCCTAGGTTTGACGGCCTGGCTATTGAAGCCCACATTCTAAAAAAGAGAGGGCTCTCTAATGCTGTGGTATCTACCATGATCAATGCCAGGAAGCCGGTATCCAGGCAGATCTACTATAGAATCTGGAGGGCGTACATCGCGTGGTGTGAGGCCAAGAAATGGCATCCACATAAGTACGTAATAGGTAGGATTCTGGACTTCCTACAGTGGGCTGTAGATAGGAAGCTTGCCTTGAGTACTATCAAGGGTCAGATTTCGGCCTTGTCAATATTTTTTCAAAGGCCCTTGGCTTCGCATTCACTAGTCAAAGCCTTTATACAAGGAGTGATGCGTATTAGGCCTCCGGTTAATATTCCCATATGTCCATGGGATCTAAACTTGGTTCTGGCGGTTCTACAGAAACAACCATTTGAACCATTACAGCATATTTCCTTGGTGCTTCTTACCAGGAAATTGATTTTTCTAGTAGCCATTTGTTCGGCTAAGAAGAGTATCGGAATTAGCAGCTATGTCCTGTAAGGAGCCATATCTGGTTATCCATAAGGACAGAGTAGTGTTACGTCCTCATCCAGCCTTTCTTCCTAAGGTGGTATCGAGGTTTCATTTGAACCAAGATGTGGTTCTTCCTTCTTTTTTCCCCAAACCTACTTCGGTAGAGGAAAAGTTATTGCATTCTTTGGATGTAGTAAGAGCAGTTAAAGCTTATCTAAAAGCCACTGCTCAGATTCGCAGAACGGATACTTTGTTTATTCTGCCGGAAGGCCCCAGAAAGGGTCAGGCAGCGTCAAAATCTACTTTAGCCAAGTGGATTCGACAGGTCATAATACAAGCCTATAGCTTGAGAAGTAGACCGCCTCCGTTCAAAGTTAGGGCGCACTCCACGAGAGCAGTTGGAACTTCATGGGCAGTGCATCACCAGGCCTCCCTGGCTCAAATCTGTAAGGCCGCAACGTGGTCTTCAGTTCACACGTTTACTAGGTTCTACCAGGTGGACGTTAGAAGTCAGGAGGATGTCGCCTTTGGGCGCAGTGTGTTGCAGGCCGCAAAAGATCCTAATGTCTGATAGCGCTCAGCTTATATATGGTGTATCCCCCCCCTCATTTGGCATTGCTTTAGGACATCCCATTAGTAATGACTATGTCGCTCTGTGTCCCGTGATGTACGAAAAAGAAAATAGGATTTTTATAACAGCTTACCTGTAAAATCCTTTTCTTGGAGTACATCACGGGACACAGAGCTCCCACCCCTCTTTTGGGGACACTTATTGCTTTGCTACAAAACTGAGGTGCTCCCGGATGGGAGGGGCTTATATAGGGGAGGGTACTTCCGGTTTTGGAAGTTGCCAGTGCCAGCACCTGACGGTAACTATATAACCCATTAGTAATGACTATGTCGCTCTGTGTCCCGTGATGTACTCCAAGAAAAGGATTTTACAGGTAAGCTGTTATAAAAATCCTATTATTATTTGCAAAATTTTACAATAGAAACTAAAAAAAAGTGTTTTTTTTTTTAAAAAATCGCTGTTTTTTTGCTTATATCGCAAAAAATAAAAAACCCAGTGGCGATTAAATACCACCAAAAGAAAGCTCTATTTGTGAGAAGAAAATGATAAAAATTTTGTTTGGATACAGTGTAGCATGACTGGGTAATTGTCATTCAAAGTGTAAGAGTACTGAAAGCTGAAAATTGGTCTGGGCGGGAAGGTGCATAAGTGCATGGTATTGAAGTGGTTAAAAAAAATTGGCGTCTATACCAGACCCTTATCCGAGCACGCAACCTGGCAGGCCGTAGGAAAAGAGGGGGGGACGAGAGAGCGCCCCCCCTCCTGAACCGTACCAGGCCACATGCCCTCAACATGGGGTCTGTGACCCCTCAGAGCACCATGTCCCCATGTTGATGGGGACAAGGGCCTAATCCCCACAACCCTTGCCCAGTGGTTGTGGGGGTCTGCGGGCGGGGGGGCTTATCGAAATCTGGAAGCCCCCTTTAACAAAGGGGAACTCCAGATCCCGCCCCCCCTATGTGAATTGGTAACAGGTACATTGTACCCCTACCATTTCACAAAGAAAGTTTAAAAAAAAAAAAACACACAGATATAGCTGGAAAAGTCCTTTATTTAAAAATAAAAAATGAATTTCCAGCGATGTAATCCCATCTCCCCGATGTCCAACGATGATCTATTTCAGCAACGCTGCAGTCTCTCCACTCATTCTCCCACGAGGAACGAAACCCCCGGCTTTCCCAATGAAGTGGGCGGGTGACCTCGCCCCATGACGTCATTGGGAAAGCCGGGGCCACCCCTGTGACATGCAGACTGTGGTCCCCTTTAACATCCAGACTATGCCCCCCCCCCTGTGACATGCAGCCTGTGTTGGTTGTGCTAATTAACCCTGCAATTGTATGGAGTTCTGTGTTGATATGTATGATAATGTGTATTGTAGTTAGGGAGTCACATCGGCTGCTGTAAGGGATTAATTAATTAGCTCATGTTAATTTATGTTTCTGGTTACCCCCTCTTTAACTGTCTATAAGACTTCTGTATTCTGGTTCTAATAAACTGTCTGATGTTTTACCCTACACTGAGCTACAACTAGTGAATGGGAAAGCTAAGGGGTCTTGAGTGTGTGTTACCGGACAGAGGAGCGATACGGCAGACAGACTCATCTTGAGTACGGAGATCCGTCACACAAAACTTTTAAATGGTCACTGCCGGCCCGTATTATTATAGGCAGGCATTCCACACTGTATGTCTTTTCTAAAAACGAGGCTTGTAAATACCTATTTAGAGCGATCTTCAGGCCGGTCACGTGACTCACGGCCGCTTTACATCTCTGAGACATGGCTTCTGCAGGAGGAGCTGAGCGGCCACATGATCTCCCCAGTTGACAGTGGAGGGAGACCTCGCCCTCTCCTGCAGAAGCCATGTATCGGAGCTGTAAAGCAGCCGCGAGTCACGTGACCGGCCTGAAGATCACTCTAAATAGGTATTTACAAGCCTCGTTTTTAGAAAAGACATATACAGTGTAACATGCCTGAGCATTCATATCAGCCCTCTCGGATCTTACAATCCATAGCCGGCCACAGAAGGATTGAACCTTGGCTCAGCAGGGACAGGCCTGAGATTCAATCTATCCATGGGCAGGCTGGTTGTACTGAAATCTATAGACTTCAGTACAACCGGCCTGTGGGATTTTTTTTTCAGGCGATCACTGCCGGCAGCTATAGCCACCGGCAGTGATCATTCTGTTCTGCCAGCAGGGAAAGCTCCCCACTGGCAAAACACAATAGCACTATGGGAGGGATTCCCCCATCTGTGTTGATGTGGGAAATCGAGCAAGAAAATTACATAATCTGTGTGCTGCTAAAGTCCCTAAGGTTGGCCATAAAAGAGGTTTTTTTTTTTCAATCAGCCAGTGGGCGGATCGTAAAAACCGAATGGAATTCCCACCCCCATCTGTTCACATAAAACAAACACAGTTATATAGAAATGTAACAGTACCACACCGACAAGTATTGTTAAGTAAAAGTAGTAACATTTTATTACAATATCCAATAAAAAGTCCCACAGATGGGACTATATTGCAAATGTAGAAAACACTATACAGTAAAAGGCATTGCCACTCTTGGTGGTAGATGAGTGGGTGTAGCTGAGCCTAAGAGGCATTGCAATCCTTGGTGGTACAAAAAAGTGGCGACTGCCCCCCCGCCTGTAACTGGTCATTGCAGGAAGGAGCATTGGAAAGGCAAACACATAAAAATAACAGACATTTCCACGCTCAACTTACCGACCAACCTGCGACCAACCGAATTGATCTGTCGAGCGGTATGTGTCAAAGACAGGGGTTTAGTTGCACACATTTACAAATGCATGCGTAAGCCACAGCAAGGCACCCCATTTTCTGTGGGTGTATTGGGTTGTGAGGCAGTTGATCCAGAGGAAGGCGAAAAACCCCAGTAAAGCATAATCCAATGTGCTCCAGCTGGGGAAAAAATTCCTTCCTGATCCCCCGAGAGGCAATCAAATATTTCCTGGATCGGCCCTGTGTGTGGGGGAGGGCAGGCAATTGGAGGCCCACCCTCGGTGGTAGGCGAGTGGAGATGTGGGTGTCAGTGTGTGGAGAGCGGGGGAGGAGGGACCATCCCCCACACAGAGCTTCGGAGGGAGGAGCCATTGTCCGGACTACAGGTGGGTCACGGCGTGTCTGTGTAATAATCTGTCGCCTCTGCTCAGGTTCTGAGGAACTACAACTCCCAGCATGCACTGTGTCAGTAATGGGGGTTCAGCTCCCAGCCTGGAATAAGATGCTGTGGGACTACATATCCCAGCGGGATTTTTCCTACGGCGATATTACAGGCCCCAGTGATCTCTACATAACCCAGTCTGCTCCCCTCCCCCTCCTCAGGGGAAATTGCACCCCCCCAGTCCCGCCACCCCACTCATCTCCCACCGCCACTTACCCCTCCCCCGCAGGCCCGACCAGCCCACCCATATCCTGGGGGGGAGAGGACCCACCACCCGTGGTGGGAGAAGAGTGTGGGGTGCAATTACCCTTGAGGAGGGGGAGGGGAGCAGGCTGGGGTATGTAGAGATTGCTGGGATCTGTAGTACAGCTGTAGAAAAAACCATGCTGGGATATGTAGTCCTGTAACATCTTATTCCAGGCTGGGAGCTGAAGCCCCATTACATACACAGTGCATGCTGGGAGTTGTAGCTCCCCATGCAGACAGAGATTGCTGGGCGTTGTAGTTCCTTACAGCCTGAACAGAGGAAACAGATCCCCGGACACGCAGACGCGCTGTGACCCGCCAGTAGTCAGGACAATGGCTCCTTCCTCCGGAGCTCTGTAGTAAAAAATAGGATTTTTGTACTCACCGTAAAATCTGTTTCTCTGGCATCCATGGACTGACACAGCGTGTCTTATACACCTTTACACGTGGGTTATGTCCCTGCTTGCAGGAGAAGACCTAGGCAGAATGTGAGATGTTATACATACATTCTAAACAGCCAGAGCTGAACAGCCCCGCCCAGGGGGGCGGTCCCTCCGGACATAACCCTCCCACTGCAGTCAGCAGACCTCAGTTCGTAACAAAGCAGTACAAACTTAAAAAGAAGGGTGGGTGCTGTGTCAGTCCATGGATGCCAGAGAAACGGATTTTACGGTGAGTACAAAAATCCTATTTTCTCTTGTCATCCATGGACTGACACAGCGTGTCTTATACACCTTTACACGTGGGATGTCCCAAAGCAGTGTCAAGAGGGATGGGAGCAGTATAAATGGAAAACCAAAAACTTCACTCCAAACAAGGCAGAGCTCCTCAACGGAGGAGTTGCAACATCAAACAGCGGCCTGCAACACCTTGCGGCCGAAGGAAGCATCCGAAGATGCAGCCACATCAACCTTATAAAACTTAGAAAAGGTATGAACAGACGACCAGGTCGCCGCCTTGCACACTTGTGCAACCGACGCTTGATGTCGGAAAGCCCAGGAAGCACCAATTGCCCTGGTGGAATGTGCCGTAACCGGAAAGGGAGGCGCCCGCCCCTTGAGAGCATAAGCTTGAATGACGGTTTGTCTGATCCACCTAGAAATGGTGGCAGACGAAACCGCTTGGCCCTGTTTTGGACCAGAGACAGCCACAAATAGTGAGTCAGACTTCCGAATAGAAGCAGTAGCAGACAGGTACACCCGCAAGGCTCGTACCACATCCAAAGTGTGAAGCGCAAACTCTCTGGGATGCGATGGGTGAGGACACAAGGACGGGAGGACAATGTCCTCGTTTAAGTGGAAGGCCGAGACCACCTTTGGCAGAAAGGAAGGTCGCGGACGTAACACCGCCTTATCCTTATGGATGACCAAAAAGGGCAACTTGCAGGACAAGGCCGCCAATTCAGACACTCGTCTAATGGAAGTAATGGCCACCAAGAAGGCCACCTTCTGAGACAAAGTCAAGAGGGGAATATCTCTAATATTTTCAAAGGGAGGTTCCTGGAGGACCGAGAGCACCAAATTCAGATCCCACGGGGGGAGAGGAGGCTTGACAGGGGGGAGCACATGGCGAACCCCCTGCACAAAGGTGCTAACCAAGGGATGACCCGCCAGCGGTTGCTGAAAGAAGATGGCCAAGGCCGAAATCTGACCCTTAATGGTACTCAAAGCGAGCTTTTGGGTCACGCCACGCTGCAGAAAATGCAGGATTCTGGGAACGGAATACGTTCGTGGGCGCCAGTCCAGCTCTTCGCACATGGCGATGTAAGCTCTCCAAGTACGGTGATAGATCCTTCTGGAGGAAGACTTCCGTGCCCTTAACATGGTCGAAATGACCGAATCCGAGAGACCTCGGTCTCTCAGCACCTGGCTTTCAATAACCATGCCGTTAAAACCAGAGACTGTAAAGCAGGATGAAATATAGGACCTTGAGACAGAAGGTCCCCCCGTATTGGTAACCGCCAGGGAACGTCTGCGACGAGACGTACCAGATCGGCGTACCAGTGACGCCGAGGCCAATCCGGAGCAATGAGGATCACCGGAATTCCCTCGGTCGCTACCCTGCGGAGCAGGCGAGGGAGCAACTGCAGCGGAGGATAAACGTATATCAGGCGATACTGACCCCATGGGGCCACCAACGCATCCGAGGCATCCGCCCAGGGATCCCTGGATCTGGCCACAAACCTCGACACCTTGCAATTGAGTCGAGAGGCCATCAGGTCCACATCCGGTGTGCCCCACCGTCTGCAAAGGAGTTGAAAGACCTCCGGGTGCAAGGACCACTCTCCCTGGTCCAGCGTCTGGCGACTTAGATAGTCCGCCTGCCAATTGTCTACGCCCGGAATGTAGACGGCCGACAGAGCCAGGACGCTTCTTTCGGCCCACCTCAGGATGCGGGCGACCTCGGAAGCTGCAGCTGAGCTCCGAGTCCCCCCTTGATGGTTGACATACGCCACTGCTGTGGCGTTGTCCGATTGTATCCTGATGGAGTGACCCTGTAGTTTCTCCGACCATGAGGAGAGGCACAGTCTGATTGCCCGTATCTCCAGCATATTGATCGGTAAGAGGGCTTCGTCCGGAGTCCAAAGCCCTTGGGCCGACAGGACTCCCCAGACTCCCCCCCCAGCCCGTCAGGCTGGCGTCCGTCGTGATCACCGTCCATTGGATGGGGAGGAACGACTTCCCGGACCGAAGAGCCGGGGACCTCAACCACCACGTCAGGGATGCCCTGACCAGGTGACTCACCTGGATCTGAAGATCCAAGGACAACTGGGATTTGTCCCAAGTGGACAAGATCTCTTTCTGTAAAGCCCTGGTGTGCGCTTGGGCATAAGGAACAGCCTCGAAGGAGGCCACCATGAGTCCCAGGACTCTCATGCAAAAGCGGATTGACGACCATTTTCGGGACGTCAGCACCCGTACTGCAGACTGAAGTGTCAGTAGTTTGTCTGGAGGTAGGAAGACTCTTGCTTCCAAGGAGTCCAGAATCAGACCTAGATACTCCAGACGCTGAGTCGGGACTAGAACCGACTTCTGAACGTTCAGGAGCCACCCAAACTCCTTGAGGGTCTGACTGACGATAGTCACACTTTCTTCCAATTCTGAGCCACTGTCTGCTCTTAGAAGGAAATCGTCCAGATAGCCCACGATAGCAATGCCTCGCTGTCTCAGCAAAGCTAGGACCGGAGCAAGCACCTTGGTGAACACCCTCGGTGCCGAGGCCAGGCCGAAGGGAAGAGCCACAAATTGATAGTGGACTTCGCCGACCGCAAAGCGCAGAAACTTCTGGTGGCTTGCGCAGATCGGAACATGCAAGTAGGCGTCCTTGATGTCCAAGGATGCCAGAAAATCCCCTTGACGGAGTGTAGCGACCACCGTGCGAATGGATTCCATGCGGAATTTGTGCACCTTCACGAAGGCATTCAGAGCCTTGAGGTCCAGGATTGGCCGAACCCCGTCCTTTTTTTGGAACAACAAACAGATTCGAGTAGAACCCCTGAAACCTCTCCTGGGACGGAACCGGCACAATTACTCCGGACCCGATCAAATCCTGTACAGCCCCCAAGAGGGCTGCCCGACGGGCAGGAAGGAGAGGGAGATTTGAGGGAAAGAATCTGTCTGGGGGCCAGGAGCGGAACTCTATTCTGTATCCTGAGGTGACCACCTCGCACACCCACCGGTCGGAGATCCGGGAGGTCCACCGATCCGTGAACCTGCAAAGTCGTCCCCCCACCCCAGAGACGGGCGGGGGCAAGACTTCACGCGGAGGCGGGCTTGGGAGCCGGCTTGTTCGGCTTACGCACCCAGGGGCGCTTGTGCCCGCCAGCCGCACTGTTGTCAGTCTGGGATGGCTTACCCGTGGACTCTAACGGACGAAAAAAACCCTTTTTTGCTGGAAAGGAAGGACCCGGTTTACGTCGGGCCTCCTTACCCTTGATAGTTTGAGGAAGGAGAGTGCTTTTACCTCCCGTGACATCCTTGATGATGTCATCCAGAGCAGCACCAAAAAGTCTACCACCCTTAAAAGGTAGATCCGTCAGGAGCTTCTTAGAGGCTAGGTCAGCAGACCAGCATTTCAACCAGATGAGACGACGCAATACCACCGCCGAGACAGAGGCCCTGGATATTAAAGGGGCCGCGTCCAACGTGGCGTCGCACACATATATCAGACCCTGCACCATCTGGTGGGCCAGAGCAATAATGTCTGGAGGAAGGTTATACTCCTGCACAGTTTGGTGCAAAATTTTTGCCCATTCCGTGAGTGTCTGAGACACAAGGGTCGCCGCTACTACGGGCCGTAGGGCGGATCCCAACAAGGCGAACATGGCTCTACTCACCACTTCTGACCTCCTGTCAGTGGGGTCCTTAAACGCAGGAGTCCCCTCCATCGGGAGAGTGGTGGCCTTGTTTAAACGGGCGACTGGAGGGTCGACCACCGGGGGAGAAGCCCACTTTTTAAGCAGGGCGTCTTCAAAGGGGTATCTAATAGACAAACGCCGCGGGACCATAAAAGTCTTCTGCGGCTTTTCCCAGACCTGGTCAATGAGCTGGTCAAAGAAAGGTACATATGGAAAAACCTTTTTAGAAGGCTTGGTCTTAAAAGAACCAAAGGAGACTGTATCCGCCTGAGGTTCTGCGGTCGCAGCATCTAGCTTGAGAGTGTCCCTCACAGCATCAATGAGTTCACTAACAAGCGCCCTGTCATTTACTGACTCAGAACTGGAGTCTTCCTCACAAGGAATGTCCTGTTCAAAACCATCCAAATATTCAGAGCTAGGGTCCTGAGCAGCAATAGCTAGGCCCATATCTGAAGCAGAGCACTCCCCTTGTGGAGATAAAGTGGGGAGAGGGCGCTTTTTTGCTCCCTTGTGCTCACACACAGCTTCCATCCTGGTCAGAAATGATTCCAGGACTGCCGACAACTGGTCCATAGGGACCGCAGGTGCTGGAGCACTGGCTGCTGCCTCTGGCATGTGAGGGGAAGCTGGTGACTCTGACTCCATAATGTCCCTCTCAGACCACCCACAGGCTGTGCTGACTGAAGTAGGGGAATGCCCAGGGAACCCACCAACCTGACCAGGACCGCTCGGTTCCGCCGCTCTGTCTCACTGCGCCGCGCTGCTCAGCGTGAGTGAGCTGAGAGGAGAGAGTGTGAGGAGATTTGCGCCGTTCCCAGCGGCGCTAGAGGCCAAACTAGTGCCAGAAAAAACGTGTGGCTACAAGAAAATGGCCGCCGCAATGTGCTCCGGCGGGCCCCGGCAAGATGGCCGCCAATGTAAAAATCAGCACACACACAAAACATGGCGCCGAACGGCGCCCAGGCCCCTCACCTCCAAAAACAAAACAGCCCCAGCGAATGCAGAGCAGCATGAGCCCCCCCCCCAGGACAGTATGGCCCCCAGGCACCCCCCACAGTACAGCGCCAGCACTAGTGAACAGAGAGTGACATTAAAAAACACAGGAAAAGACAGGGAAATCCCCCCACACAAGAAACACACAGAATGTACTCACCTGTAGCCAGGAGAGACTACTTACCCGTCCCCTGAGGGACCCGCTGGTGTGTTTCTGACAGAACTATCACAGTGCGGTACTGAGTAGCTGTCGGCCCGGTCCACCGCGAAAGATACAGCCGGACTGTTCTATCTTGAGAGGACCGCGGAGCTGGAAGCCCACCGGCCACCCCTGGAGTCGTGGGGCATGTCGTGAACTGAGTCTCACGCACACAAGGCGAGGATCAGCACGCTCGATGGTCGGACAGGGAAGACTACGAGGATATCTTGTACCCAACCTGTTGCCCAGCCGACAGTTGATAGAAGATCTCAAAAAAATAAAATAGGAAAAAAATTCCCAAAGGAATAAAAATAGGTCAGGAGACTGGCTCCTGAGAGAGCCACGTCTTCTCCTTCTGCTAGGCAGAAAAAAACTGGGGTCTGCTGACTGCAGTGGGAGGGTTATGTCCGGAGGGACCGCCCCCCCTGGGCGGGGCTGTTCAGCTCTGGCTGTTTAGAATGTATGTATAACATCTCACATTCTGCCTAGGTCTTCTCCTGCAAGCAGGGACATAACCCACGTGTAAAGGTGTATAAGACACGCTGTGTCAGTCCATGGATGACAAGAGAAATCTGTATCTCATGAAAATCTGCATCCCGCGGCACTACCAGAGGGGTCACTAGAGCGTCACTCAGTACTCCCATAGAGAACAAAATCCGCCATTATTCCGGAGTCCTGGTGCTTTTTCTACTCTGAACCACACGACGGTGTTCTGTCCAGAAGTGCCCGGGACGAACGCATGCGCCGTAGGTAACAGCACAACAGCTGTTTACGATCAGCTTTCTTTTTCGTACATCACGGGACACAGAGCGACTTAGTCATTACTAATGGGTTATATAGATTACCTTCAGGTGTTGGCACTGGCCAATTCCAAACCGGAAGTACCCTCCCCTATATAAGCCCCTCCCACCCGGGAGCACCTCAGTTTTTTGCCAGTGTCTAAGGTGTTGGCCAAAGAGTAACATGTGTTTTCACTGGGCTTGCGTACAGGTTCTTTTGGGCCTTAGTAAGCTGTTCCGGATCCCACCAAAAAAGCTTCATAGCTAAACGGTCGGTACCCGGGCCTTGCAGCAGAAGAGCAAGGTTTTGCCTGTAATGCCTCTCTTAGGAGGGCTGGACCCTGGGATCCAGAGCTCTGGTCATACCCACGACCAAGATGTTGTCTGTGCAGGGTGCTATACAGGTCCAGGGGAGTGGAATCCTTGGGAACCCGGTCCCTGAAGGTTTAATTACAATGCCTGCCGTGATAGGTGAAGTTTGGGCTTCTGTGGACCAAACAAAGTCCTGCGGCGGGGATCAGGTAAGTGGGGGCCCCCAGGAACTTGGTTCTATTGGGGGACCCCCAAGCCTAATTTGTCTTTCTGTCTGTTACCTAACGGTATTCCCGCTAAATATCTGTGTTTGCCTGTAACTACTGAAAATGTAAAATTTTAATAGTAGTCAAGAAAAAAAAAAAAAAAAAGGGACCGCGGTACCTGGGTTAAACCACTAGAGGCCGCTGTAGTACATTTTTCTTGTCATGTGGATCTTTGGTTTTCTCAAGTCAAAAGATCCAGGCAGCTGGTAAGTTTCTCTGTGGGAATCCACTTCCTCTGCCCTGTTGCTGCGCTCATCCACCGCACAGGCCCTCCGGCAAAAAGGGCCCTGGCTCCTAGTCCCCTGTTTGATTTCGGAAAGGGCGCCAATGGCGCACGGGCGCGCGCGGGCGCGTGCACGCGCCTCCTATGAAAAAAAGGGGCGGGGCGGGTGGATGACGCTCGATGCGCGCCGCGGCGCTTCTGCGCATGTGCGGGCGTCCCAGCATGGTTAAAAGACACAGTACAAGTGTCAGCTGGATGCAAACAGAGCTAGCAACAAACAGTGGCACACAGAGGCGGTTGATGCAGGCATCCCCATAGAAAGGCACTTTAGTGGACACCAGCTGGTATATAGCAGCAACTTTGTTAGACTATTACCAGCAAAATTGGTGTATGACGACGGGAATACCTCAGCTTTGTGCTTAAAGGATATGTCGTCCAGACGCTCCGGAAATAGATCTTCCAGGAAGCCAAAGGGGTCTCCATCGGGCTCTGAGGATATTGGGCATGCTTGTACTGCACCAATCTCCCCTGAGAATTCAGAGGTCAGTAGCCGTAGAAACCCCGCAGGAATGCCTGGTGCTGCGGCTGTCCCCAGTCCACCTGCTCCTGTATATATAACAGAGGAGGTTTTATCCTCAACTCTGGGAGGATTGGAAGAGAGATTAACAGCATTGATCGCTGCTTCCCTGTCACAGGAAAAGCGCGTCCGATCTCCGTCTCCTCCTTCAGAGTGCCTGTTAGTGGAGGAACAGCCCCACACAGAGATCGACCTACCTGAAGGGGATCAGGATGAGGTTGATTCAGTTATGGAGGAATCAACAGTGGAAGAACCTTTCTCAGCATCTCAGGCTGAAAGATTATGGGTTCAGTCTCTGACTAACATGGTCCGATCAGCATTTAAAATGCCTCTGGCGGAACCACCATCCACTACGGTTTCCTCGCTGGGGTCGCTAAAAGCTCCCCAGGCTGTCCCTTCCCAATCCACCCTTTATTAGAAGGGCTTATTTACCAGGATTGGGAGCATCCTGATAAAATATTTGCTCCCCCCAAGAGATTTCCGGTGATCTATCCCATGGAGGATAAGTTCATAAAAAAATGGAGGGTCCCTACAGTGGACGCAGCCATCTCTTCTGTGAACAAATCACTGACATGTCCAGTAGATAATGTTCCAATGTTCAAAGACCCAATAGATAAAAAATTGGAGTCTTTACTAAAATCTGCTTTCTCTACAGCAAGCATGGTGACACAACCTGCAGTAGCAGCGATTGGAGTCTGCCAAGCAGTGAAAGATCAGTTGAAACAAGTCTTAAGGGACTTACCAGATCAGCAGGCTCTTGCCCTAGCTGACCTGCCTAGAGCCTTGTGTTTTGCGGTGGACGCCATAAAGGATACAATCCAACAGGCCTCCCGCTTTACGCTGTCTATAGTACATATGCGTAGGCTTCTGTGGCTCAAAAACTGGTCTGCTGAAGCTCCCTGTAAAAAAACTGCTGGTTAGCTTCCCATTTCATGGAGAACGCTTATTTGGAGAAGATCTGGACAAATATATCCAGAAAATTTCTGCCGGTAAAAGTTCACTCTTACCGGTTAAGAACAAGGGTAGAAGTCCTTCTTTTAAGAGGCCTACTTCTCCAGTCCCGGGCACATCGGCTGTGAAGCAGTTCCGACGGCCTCCGCGGTCAAATTCAGGGGGCAGAAATCAGGGACAATCACAGGGTAACAAGAAGCCCTGGATCAAGAGAGGTACAAAACCTCCCCCCAAGTTATGAAGCGTTGCCCCCACTCAATCGGGTGGGGGGAAGGCTTCAGTTGTTCACAAAGACCTGGCGGGACACCATCAGAGACAGATGGGTGCTCTCCGCAGTAAGTCTGGGATACAAGCTGGAGTTAAAAGGCACTCCTCCTGCCCAATTTATGAGGTCAAACGTGCCAAGAGATCCCCAGAAGAGAGGATCCCTCCTTCTGGCACTAGAACAACTATTGCTCCAAGGTGTAATCATGAAGGTTCCCCTGGAAGAAAGCGGATTCGGGTTTTACTCGAACCTTTTCACGGTCCCCAAACCAAATGGGGACGTGAGGCCCATATTAAATCTAAAAGGGCTAAACAAGTTCCTAAATATCAGGACTTTTCGGATGGAGTCGATCCGATCGGTGGCCACCGCCCTACAAGGGCAGGAATGGTTAGCCTCGATCGACATAAGGGATGCTTATCTGCATATTCCCATCTTTCCGGCCCACCAGAAATTTCTACGCTTTGCAGTAGAAGGGCGCCATTTTCAGTTCAGAGCCTTACCTTTCGGTCTGGCCACAGCACCTCGAGTGTTCACAAAAATTCTGGCCCCATTATTGGCCAATCTAAGAACACAAGGTGTAACGATAATGGCATATCTAGACGACCTGCTACTAATAGACCACTCAGTGGAAAAGCTGGAAGTAGCTATTCACAAGACAATCAAGTATCTGGAATATCACGGTTGGATTATCAACCGGGACAAGTCAGCTCTAAGACCAGTCAAAAGTCTGGAATACTTAGGGCTAAGGCTGGATTCAAATCAGAGAAAGATTTTCTTACCTCCAGAGAAGGTGTCGTCTTTAAAAAATTTTACCCACTTAGTGGGTACAAAAAGAAAACCATCCATACGCCTGTGCATGAGGCTGCTGGGAAAGATGGTGGCTTCATTCGAAGCGGTACCCTACGGTCAATTCCATTCAAGGAATTTGCAAAGGGCCATACTGTCAGCCTGGGACAAAAAAGTTCAGGCTTTAGACTTACCAATGTCCCTGTCCCCTTCCGTTCGCAAGAGCCTCCATTGGTGGTTGGTGCCCCAGAATCTGGAAAGAGGGAAACCCTTCAGTCCGGTTTCTTGGAAGGTGGTCACTACGGATGCCAGCCTCATAGGCTGGGGGGCAGTACTGGAGCAATGGTCTCTCCAGGGCAAGTGGTCAGAAGCAGAAAAGGCCCTGCCCATCAATCTCTTAGAGATACGAGCAGCCCGGTATGCCCTAGTAGCATGGACATCCAAACTCCAAGGGTCCCCTGTCAGAATTCAATCAGACAATGCCACGGCAGTGGCATATATCAATCACCAGGGTGGCACCAGGAGTCGTGCAGCCCAGAGGGAAGCAAATTGCATCCTGGAGTGGGCAGAAAGATATGTCCCAGCCATATCCGCGGTTTTCATCCCAGGAGTGGAAAATTGGAGAGCGGACTTTCTAAGTCGCCAACAATTATGCCCGGGGGAATGGTCTCTTCACCCCGAGGTTTTCCAGGCAATATGCCAGCGGTGGGGAACACCGGATGTAGATCTGCTAGCATCCAGATTCAACGCAAAGGTGGACAGATTTGTGTCTCGCACAAGGGATCCCCTAGCTTGCGGCTCGGATGCCCTAGTGTTCCCTTGGGATCAGTTCAAGCTGATATATGCATTCCCACCGCCACAATTGTTACCGCGATTACTCCGCAGAATCAGGGTAGAAAAGAAACCAGTGATTCTGGTGGCTCCAGCGTGGCCCCGAAGGGCATGGTACGCGGAGATTGTAAAAATGTCAGTGAGGAGTCCTTGGACCCTCCCACATCGTCCGGACCTGCTGTCGCAGGGACCGATATACCACCCTTCCTTACCAGCCCTAGGTTTGACGGCCTGGCTATTGAAGCCCACATTCTGAAAAAGAGAGGGCTCTCTAATTCTGTGGTATCTACCATGATCAATGCCAGGAAGCCGGTATCCAGGCAGATCTATTATAGGATCTGGAAAGCGTACATTACGTGGTGTGAGGCCAAGAAATGGCATCCACGTAAGTACGTGATAGGGAGGATTTTGGACTTCCTACAGTGGGCTGTAGATAGGAAGCTGGCCTTGAGTACTATCAAGGGTCAGATTTCGGCCTTGTCAATATTTTTTCGAAGGCCCTTGGCTTCGCATTCACTAGTCAAAGCCTTTATACAAGGAGTGATGCGTATTAGCCCTCCGGTTAGTATTCCCATATGTCCTTGGGACTTAAACCTGGTTCTGTCGGTTCTACAGAAACAACCGTTTGGACCATTGCAACACATTTCCTTGGTTCTTCTCACCAGGAAATTGATTTTCTTAGTAGCCGTTTGTTCGGCTAAAAGAGTATCGGAATTAGCCGCCTTGTCCTGTAAGGAGCCATATCTGGTTGTCCATAAGGACAGAGTAGTATTACGTCCTCATCCAGCCTTTCTTCCCAAGGTGGTATCGAGGTTTCATTTGAACCAAGATGTGGTTCTTCCTTCTTTTTTCCCCAAACCTAGCTCGGTAGAGGAAAAGTTATTACATTCTTTGGATGTAGTAAGAGCAGTTAAAGCTTATCTAAAAGCCACTGCTCAGACTCGCAGAACGGATACATTGTTTATTCTGCCGGAAGGCCCTAGAAAGGGTCAGGCAGCATCAAAATCTACTTTAGCCAAGTGGATTTGACAGGTCATAATACAAGCCTATGGCTTGAGAAAGAGACCGCCTCCGTTCAAAGTTAGGGCGCACTCCACAAGAGCAGTTGGTACTTCATGGGCAGTGCATCACCAGGCCTCCCTGGCTCAAGTATGTAAGGCCGCAACATGGTCTTCAGTACACACGTTTACTAGATTCTACCAGGTAGACGTTAGAAGTCAGGAGGATGTCGCCTTTGGGCGCAGTGTGTTGCAGGCCGCAAAAGATCCTCATGCCTGATGGCGCCCAGCTTATGTATCCCTCCCCTCATTTGGCATTGCTTTGGGACGTCCCATTAGTAATGACTAAGTCGCTCTGTGTCCCGTGATGTACGAAAAAGAAAAAGGGATTTTTATAACAGCTTACCTGTAAAATCCTTTTCTTGGAGTACATCACGGGACACAGAGCTCCCACCCCTCTTTTTGGGACACTTATTGCTTGGCTACAAAACTGAGGTGCTCCCGGGTGGGAGGGGCTTATATAGGGGAGGGTACTTCCGGTTTGGAATTGGCCAGTGCCAACACCTGAAGGTAATCTATATAACCCATTAGTAATGACTAAGTCGCTCTGTGTCCCGTGATGTACTCCAAGAAAAGGATTTTACAGGTAAGCTGTTATAAAAATCCCTTTTTTGTGTCGGCTAGACGGCGCATGCGCACAATAGGCGACTTAAGAATTATTTGAGGGGGCAGTGCTTCTCGACAGAACAACGGCTCAGATTTGAGAGGCGTGATAAACGCATGGGAAGGGCGTGGCCTGACCCATTAAATAGCCAATCGGGAGAAGGGAAGAGCGGGGACGATGAAAGATCTGCTCACCTATCATCACGTGGACATGACACGAGACTTAGTTCTACCTGACATGCGCAACAGCTGGAGCCGTTAGCTAGTGACGTCAGGAGTGGGCGTGGCTTCAGCTGGTATATAAGCGAGCGGGGAAGACACAGCGTCAGTGTGAGGAGAGCAGAGAAGAAGAAGCATCGCTAGTACAGAGCTCCGGAGGAAGGGGAACCATTGTCCTGACTACTGGCGGGTCACAGCGCGTCTGCGTGTCCGGGGATCTGTTTCCTCTGTTCAGGCTGTAAGGAACTACAACGCCCAGCAATCTCTGTCTGCATGGGGAGCTACAACTCCCAGCATGCACTGTGTATGTAACAGGGCTTCAGCTCCCAGCCTGGAATAAGATGTTACAGGACTACATATCCCAGCATGTTTTTTTCTATAGCTGTACTACAGATCCCAGCAATCTCTACATACCCCAGCCTGCTCCCCTCCCCCATCTCAAGGGTAATTGCACCCCACACTCTTCTCCCACCACGGGTGGTGGGTCCTCTCCCCCCCAGGATATGGGTGGGCCGGTCGGGCCTGCGGGGGAGGGGTAAGTGGCGGTGGGAGATGAGTGGGGTGGCGGGACTGGGGGGTGCAATTTCCCCTGAGGAGGGGGAGGGGAGCAGACTGGGTTATGTAGAGATCACTGGGGCCTGTAATATCGCCGTAGGAAAAATCCCGCTGGGATATGTAGTCCCACAGCATCTGATTCCAGGCTGGGAGCTGAACCCCCATTACCTACACAGTGCATGCTGGGAGTTGTAGTTCCTCATGCGGACAGAGATTGCTGGGAGTTGTAGTTCCTCAGAGCCTGAGCAGAGGCGACAGATTATTACACCGACACGCCGTGACCCACCTGTAGTCTGGACAATGGCTCCTCCCTCCGGAGCTCTGTGTGGGGGATGGTCTCTCCTCCCCCGCTCTCCACTCACCTACCACCGAGGGTGGGCCTCCAATTGCCCGTCCCCCCCCCCCACACACACACAGGGCCGATCCAGGAACTATTCGATTGCCTCTCGGGGGATCAGGAAGGAATTTTTTCCCCAGCTGGAGCACATTGGATTATGCTTTGCTGGGGTTTTTCGCCTTCCTCTGGATCAACTGCCTCACAACCCAATACACCCAATCATCTACCACCAAGAGGGGACGCTACCACCGTGGGTATGGGGTGAGTGTAACCAGTGGAACTTCCCCCCAGTTTCATCTGCCCTCACTCCCCCACGCCCAGCATACTGGTAATACCCCCCCTGCCCACACCTACATGCACTCATCTACCACCAAGAGGGGACGCTACCACCCTGGGTATGGGGTGAGTGTAACCAGTGGAACTTCCCCCAAGTTTCATCTGCCCTCACTCCCCCACGCCCAGCATACTGGTAAAACCACCTGCCCCCACCTACATGCACTCATCTACCACCAAGAGGGGACGCTACCACCCTGGGTATGGGGTGAGTGTAACCAGTGGAACTTCCCCCAAGTTTTATCTGCCCTCACTCCCCCACGCCCAGCATACTGGTAAAACCACCTGCCCCCACCTACATGCACTCATCTACCACCAAGAGGGGACGCTACCACCCTGGGTATGGGGTGAGTGTAACCAGTGGAACTTCCCCCCAAGTTTCATCTGCCCTCACTCTCCCACGCCCAGCGTACTGGTAATACCCCCTGCCCCCACCTACATGCACTCATCTACCACCAAGAGGGGAGCTCTGTGTGGGGGATGGTCCCTCCTTCCCCCGCTCTCCACACACTAACACCCACATCTCCCCTCACCTACCACCGAGGGTGGGCCTCCAATTGCCCGCCCTCCACCACACACAGGGCTGATCCAGGAAATATTCGATTGCCTCTCGGGGGATCAGGAAGGAATTTTTTCCCCAGCTGGAGCACATTGGATTATGCTTTGCTGGGGTTTTTCGCCTTCCTCTGGATCAACTGCCTCACAACCCAATACACCCACACCCACAGAAAACAGGGTGCCTTGCCGTGGCTCTGTGGCTTACGCATGCATTTGTAAATGTGTGCAACTAAACCCCTGTCTTTGACACATACTTCCGACAGATCAATTCGGTTGGTCGCAGGCTGGTCGGTAAGTTGAGCGTGGAAATTTCTGTTATTTTTATGTGTTTGCCTTTCCAATGCTCCTTCCTGCAATGACCAGTCTGGATGTTAAAGGGGGCCACAGTCTGCATGTCACAGGGGGGGCCCCGGCTTTCCCAATGACGTGGGTGTGTGTGACCCCGCCCGTGACATCACGGGGCGAGGTCACCCGCCCACTTCATTGGGAAAGTCGGGGGTTTCGTTCCTCGCTGGAAAATAAGTGGAGAGACTGCAGCGTCACTGGAATGGATCATCGTTGGACATCGGGGAGACGGGATTACATCGCTGGAAATTCATTTTTTATTTTTAAATAAAGGACTTTTCCAGCTATATCTGTGTGTTTTTAAAAAAATGTTAAACTTTCTTTGTGAAATGGTAGGGGTACAATGTACCCGTTATCAATTTACATATGGGGGGGGGGCAGGAACTGGAGTTCCCCTTTGTTAAAGGGGGCTTCCAGATTTCGATAAGCCCCCGCCCGCAGACCCCTACAACCACCGGGCAAGGGTTGTGGGGATGAGGCCCTTGTCCCCATCAACATGGGGATATGATGCTTTGAGGGGTCACAGACCCCATGTTGAGGGCATGTGGCCTGGTACGGTTCAGGAGGGGGGGGGCGCTCTCTCGACCCACCCTCTTTTCCTGCGGCCTGCCAGGTTGCGTGCTCAGATAAGAGTCTGGTATGGATTTTTGGGGGGGAACCCCACGCCATTTTTTTTTAATTACGCGGGGTTCCCTTTAATATCCAGACCTGAAGGGCCTGGTAATGGAATTTTGGGGGGACCCCCACGCATTTATTTTTTTAATTTTGGTTCCCTGCGCAAAATGTCATTTGTGATGGAAAAAAAGTCATTTAAAACTACTCGCATCTATTAATGAATTGTCGGGTCCGGCCGTTTTTTTCAGTTACCTTTCTCTGTATTGCCGGGGAGCCGACAATTCATTATAGCCGTGAGTAGTTTTAGATGACTTTTTTTCCTTCAGAAATTACATTTTGTGCAGGGAAAATTCTAAACACGGGAAACATGCGCTACTTTACAGGCATACTATAGACACCCCCCAGGTACGAAATTTAAAGGAATATTTCACTTTTATTGTTTCACTTTAAGCATTATTAAAATCACTGCTCCCGAAAAAACGTCAGTTTTTAAAACTTTTTTTTGCATTAATACATGTCCCCTGGTCCCCAAACACTTTTTTTATGACAATAACTTGCATATTAACCTTTAAAATTAGCACTTTTGATTTCTCCCATAGACTTTTAAAGGGTGTTCCGCTGCTTTTCGAATTTGCCGCGAACACCCCAAATTGTTCGCTATTTGGCGAACGGGCGAACAGCCAATATTCAAATCGAACATAAAGCTCATCCCTAGTGCACAGGGACACCAAAATTGGTACAGGGATACTAGAGGACCCCCAGGGGCCACACCTATTTTTTGGGACCAATGCTTCCTTTTCATGGGGACCTGTATGGGGGTAGAATTTGCCCGACCACTGCAGGACACAGGCATTGAGGAGAGTGCACTCTTCTTATGTTGTGATCATGCAATAAATTACCTATTTGAATGAGAAGAGAACATTGAGGGGTTGAGCATCTAAGTGCTCTGGGATTTTTAAACGGTGTTCAAAGGAAATAGCTCGCACAGAAATATATATAAAATTTAGCAAAATTTATTGGATAGTTGTTGATAAAAAAAAAAAAGAAACAAACATGCAAATTACAAAGAGACCATCCACATAGATACGTGACAACACAGTCACTGCATATGACAAGCTAGCGTTGGCAGTCACTCTACTAGTTTCGCTCAATGAGAGCTTCTTCAGGAGTTTGACAGTAAAAGCAGGACATACAAAAGACTCACAGTCGCATATGCATAGAAGGTCACAGAGATACAGTAAAGATTCCCCAATTTGAACAGGACCGGCCACTGAGGACAGAAGGACCATTCAAGGCATCCAGGCCATAGAGAGCAAAATCAATTGATTGAAATTGATTGAAATTTTGGCTGAATTCAGACCTGAAACTAATCAAACGATGCACAGGACTCCTGTGCAATTCACACTGGCCGCTGCAGAGATGTGTGAACCGACTCCATAGAGAGCCGGTTTCAATCTCCTGCTATGCGCGTTGGATGCGGGGAAACCCTCATCCAATTCACAATAGTGTGAACCCGGTCACAAAGTTTGTAAAAAATTGTTTCATTGAAATATAATAAGTACGCTGAGCAGTGAGGAAACCTACTTACTCCAAACCACTAATAATTAGGAATTACCCCGACCACTGGCTACACAGACGGATAGATCACCGCCCCCCAGACCGACACCCCACAACAAACTACTGACACCTCAGACTGACCCCCTGTCCAACTGAAACACCAGACTGAGCCCCTGTCACTAATACACGTCACCCCCAACTAATGACAATGATAACTGCTACCAGCTTGCTTTTTTTCCCCCTCTATGGCAGTTGGGGGGTTAAGTTTTGTCCTCTCACAATAGTACCAATGCAGGGAAAAAAATCCAAGCTCCCCTGACCCTGTCCTGGTGCCATATTGCAACAGATACTCATTGATGGCCTTCTGCTGCATGTGCAGCCGCTGCAGCATGGCCAACGTAGAGTTCCACCTGGTGGGCATGACACAGATTAGGCGGTTCTTGGGCAGATTGTAATCCTTTTGCAGGTCAGCCAGCCGAGCAATGGCATTATATGACCGGCGGAAATGCCCACAGTTTTCTGGCCTGCTTCAGGACCTCCTGTAGGCCTGGGTACCTGACCAAGAACAGCTGCACCACCAAGTTAAGGACGTGAGCCAATCAGGGCACATGGGTCAGTTGTCCCTGTCGGAGGGCGGAGAGGAGGTTGGTGCCATTGTCGGAAACCACCTTTCCTGGCTTAAGCTGGCGTGGCGTCAACCACCTCCGAGCCTGCCCCTGCAGAGCTGACAGAATCTCTGCCCCAGTGTGGCTCCTGTCCCCCAAGCACACCAGCTCAAGCACCACATGGAATCTTTTTGCCTGTGTACGTGTGTAGCCCCTTGAACGCCTACGGAGCACCGCTGGTTCCGAGGACAAAGCACAGGTAGAGGCCATGGAGGAAGAAGAGGAGGGGGTGGAGGAGAGAGGTGTGTCAGAATCACCAGTAGTAACATTTTGGAGGCATGGTGCCGGAACAACCTCCAACACTACTGCACCTTGTCCTGCATCCTTCCCAGCTGCCAGCAGAGTCACCCAATGCGCCATGAAAGATAGGTACGGTCCCTGTCCATGCCTGCTGGACCATGAGTCAGCGGTAATATGCACCTTACCGCTGACTGCCCTGTTCAGCGAGGCCAAGACATTGCCTTCCACATGCCAGTAGAGACCCGGAATCGCCTTCCGTGAGAAAAAGGGGCGTTTGGGAACCTGCCACTGAGGAACCGCACATTCCACAAACTCACGGCAGGGGGCAGAGTCTACCAACTGAAAAGGCAGCAGTTGAAGTGCTAGAAATTTAGCCAAGCTAGCATTCAACCGCTGGGCATGTGGATGGCTGGGAGAAAACTTCTTTCGGCGGTGCAGCAGCTGGGGCAGGGAAATTTGCCTGGTACAATCG
This sequence comes from Rana muscosa, assembly GCA_029206835.1. Taxonomy (NCBI): domain Eukaryota; kingdom Metazoa; phylum Chordata; class Amphibia; order Anura; family Ranidae; genus Rana; species Rana muscosa. The sequence goes on from CM055120.1 coordinate 356,304,465, forward strand.
GACGTCGGTGTACCGATAGCAGATTGTCCGCAAGTACTTGGCTGTGACACACCTAATTCTACACCTTCATTCCTCTCAGTGCAGGTTTCAGAGAGGACTGACGGTATAGTGGGTTTGGAGATCCCAGCTGATGAGGAGCAAGGAGAGGTCCGCTTTGTTCTTTGGTGTGGGTCTTTTAGGTAGGCTTGCCAACGGACTGTATGGCAGGTAGACATATGTCTGGTCAAGCATGTGGTGCCTAAGCGGCTGATGTTTTGGCCACACGAGATACGCTTTAGACATATGTTGCAAATGGCAATGGTGCGATCTGCTGAACACGTCTGAAAAAAGACCCACACCAAAGAACTTTTGGAATAACGCGCAGAGACAGCAGCGCCCTGCACATGCGGAGCTCTGCGGTGTGATGCAGTTGGTGTGCTGCCCTTAAGCTGGCCCCTGGAGGGCATCCTGCCTTATTGGAGATGGGCCTCCTCCTCCTCCTCCTCCTCTCTCCTATCAGGCACCCACGTGGAGTCAGTGACCTCATCATCCCCTCCCTCCTCATCACTGAAGCAAATCTGGCAGTATTCTGCAGCTGGGGGAACACGACTGCCAGATAGCTGTCCTTGTTGGGCACCCCCTCTCTTTGGGCTTACGTTACTACCCCCTCTCTCTGGGCTCACGTTACTGCCTTCCTCTAGCTGGGTTCCATCATCGGAGCCTTCAAAACGCTGGGCATCCTCCAGGAGCATGTACCCAATACTGTGGTCAAACAGTTCGGGGGAGGACATGGTGGGGCTAGGGAAGGAGTGACTGATGCCATTGAGCCGAGGGAAGAGGCCGCTTTGGCAGCTGCTTTGCCAGACAAAGTACCCTGGGCCTGGGTGAGAGAGGACGAGGAGGATGAGGATGGCTTGGTCATCCACTCTACCAAGTCTTGGGCATGTCGCGGCTCAACATGGCCAGCTGCCGAAAAGAAGGACAAGCGTGTCCCACGGCCACGTGCTGATGAGGATGCACCGTGTCCACGACCAGCAGCACTGTTGCCTCTAGACACAGAGCCTGCTTGCCCTCTTTTATTGCCTCGTGACTGTCTGCCTCTCCTTGTTTGCCTTCCAGACATACTAATGGCCTGCAGTGAGATGTAGCTACACAAAGGTGGTATGTGTATATATATATATATATATATATATATATATATATATATATATATATATATATATATATATATAATCTGTACTGATAATGCAGCTATCAGAATTAACTGCCTGCTGTGGTATTAGTATGGGGAAAGCAGCAATTGTCTTCAGTTAGTTTTAGGTGAAAACTGTGCAGAGAGGGACACAGTACACTAACTGAAAATACTTGCAGCTCTCTGCCTGTGGTTTAATTATGAGAACACCACTATTAGGCCCCTTTCACACTGAGGCGTTGAAAAAACGCTCAAAAATTATAGGATTTTGTACCTCTATTTTACCACGATTTTACCGCGTTTTTACCGCGATCGCGGTAAAAATAGCGCTAACGCGTATGCGTTTTTACCGCGATTTTACCGCGATTTTACCGCGTTCGCGCTAAAATTAGCGCGAACACGGTAAAAACGCGGTAAAAACGCATAGGCGTTAGCGCTATTTTTAACATAACGCTTATGCCTATGCGTTTTTACCGCGTTTTTACCGCAAATCCCATTCATTTCAATGGGGATAGGCGTTTTTACAGCGCTATTTTATGCGCCCTAAAGTTGCTCTAAAAAAGCTGTTTGCAGGATTTTTTTCAACGCCCAGCCAGCAAAACGCCTCAATGTGAAAGCCCTCAGAGATTTCACATTGAGAATGCTGGGGCAGGATTATTTCAGGCGTTATTACAGCGCTATTTTTACCGTGAAAACGCGGTAAAAACGCCTCAGTGTGAAAGGGGCCTTAGTCACTAACTGTATTCAGGTTACACTTTAGGTGAACGCTATGCAAAGCACACAGTAGACTAAGTGAAACACTGACTGTCTGCAGCTAGCAAAATCACCTGCCTGCCTGTCACAGTATAGAGAATAACAAGAACGGATCTAGCTAAACTGAATACAGTGTATAAATATATATATACAACACCTAGGATGCATATATATCCTCTACACACTGTAACTGCAGCTAACTGACTTGCCTGCCTGCTCTATCTAACTCAATATAAATGACACTGTCTGTCTCTGTAATCTCACATTAACCACTTAAGCCCCGGACCATTATGCAGCTTAAAGCGGAGCTCCGCCGGAAAAAAAAATATTAAAAGCCAGCAGCTACAGCTACAGCAGCTGCTGGCTTTTAATATTTGGACACTTACCTGTCCTGGAGTCCAGCGACGTCCGCAGCAGAGGACGAGCGATCGCTCGTCACTCTGCTGCCCCCTCCGCCATTCTCGCTGAGGGAACCAGGAAGTGAAGCCTTGCGGCTTCATGCCGGGTTCCCTACGGCGCATGCGTGAGTCGCGCTGCGCCGTTCTGATTCGTCCTCCTGTGTTCTGGGAGCCGAGTGTCTCCCAGAACACTACGGGAAGTCTGGGGGAAGTGATGTGTCTCCTGCAGATTTCCCGGAGAGAGGACTCCCGGATGTGGGTGAAAATACCTGTCTTAGACAGGTATCTTCACCCCCCTCCCCCCTGAAAGGTGTCAATTGTGACACCTGAGGGGGGGAGGGTTCTAATTAGCAGAAGTTAAAATTTAGGGTGGAGCTCCACTTTAAGGACCAGAGGTGTTTTCAGAATTTGGCACTGCGCTGCTTTAACTGGAAATTGTGCGGACATGCAATGTTGTACCCAAACGAAATTTGCGTCCTTTTCTTCCCACAAATAGAGCTTTCTTTTAATGGTATTTGATTGCCTCTGCGATTTTTTTTTTTCCGATATAAACGGAAAAAGACTGAAAATTTTGAAAAAAAATGATATTTTCTACTTTTTGTTATAAGAAAAATCGAATAAACTCAATTTTAGTCATACATTTAGGCCAAAATGTATTCAGCCACATGTCTTTAGTAAAAAAAATGTCAATAAGCGTATATTTATTGGTTTGCGCAAAAGTTATAGCGTCTACAAACTAGGGTACATTTTCTGAAATTTACACAGCTTTTAATTTATGACTGCCTATCTCATTTCTTGAGGTGCTAAAATGGCAGGGCAGTACAAAACCCCCCCAAATGACCCAATTTTTGAAAGAAGACACCCCAAGGAAATTGCTGAGAGGCATGTTGAGCCCATTGAATATTTTTTTTTTTGTCTCAAGTGATTGAATAATGACTAAAAAAAAACAAAAATTACAAAAAGTTGTCACTAAATGATATATTGCTCACACATGCCATGGTTATATGTGGAATTGCACCCCAAAATACATTTTGCTGCTTCTCCTGAGTACGGGGATACCACATGTGTGGGACTTTTTAGGAGCCTAGCCGCGTACTGGCCCCCGAAAACCAAGCACCGCCTTCAGGATTTCTAAGGGCGCAAATTTTTGATTTCACTCCTCACTACCTATCACAGTTTCGAAGGCCATAAAATTCCAAAATAGCACAAACCCCCCCCCCCAAATGACCCCATTTTGGAAAGTAGACACCCCAAGCTATTTGCTGAGAGGCGTAGTGAGTATTTTACAGCTCTCATTTGTTTTTGAAAATTAAGAAAGAAAATAATATTTTTATTTTTTTTCAATTTTCAAAACTTTGTGACAAAAAGCGAGATCTGCAAAATACTCACCATACCTCTCTGCAAATAGCTTGGGGTGTCTACTTTCCAAAATTGGGTCATTTGTTATTTTTTTTTGCCATCTGGGCATTCCATGGCCTCCGAAACTGTGATAGGCAGTGAGGAGTGAAATCAAAAATTTACACCCTTAGAAAGCCCGAAGGCGGTGATTGGTTTTTGGGGTCCCGTACGCAGCTAGGCTCCCAAAAAGTCTCACACATGTAGTATCCCCGTACTCAGGAGAAGCAACAGAATGTATTTTGGGGTGTAATTCCACATATGCCCATGGCATGTTTGAGCAATATATCATTTAGTGACAACTTTGTGCAAAAAAATAAAAATAAATTGTCTTTTTTCCGCAACTTGTGTCAACATGTAAAATATTCCATGGACTCGACATGCCTCTCAGTATATAGCTTGGGGTGTCTACTTTCCAAAATGGGGTCATTTGGGGGGGGGGGGAGTTGAACTGTCCTGGCATTTTATACACAACATTAGGAAGCTTACATCCACTCTTCTAACCACTTGAAGACAAAGCCCTTTCTGACACTTTTTGTTTACATGAAAACATTTTTTTTTTTTGCAAGAAAATTATGTTGAACCCCCAAACATTATATATTTTTTTAAAGCAAAGGCCCTACAGATTAAAATGGTGGGTGTTGCTTTTTTTTTTCCACACAGTATTTGTGCAGCGATTTTTCAAACGCATTTTTTGGGGAAAAAATACACTTTTTTTTTATTTTAATGCACTAAAACACACTATATTGCCCAAATGTTTGATGAAATAAAAAATATGATCTTAGGCCGAGTACATAGATACCAAACACGACATGCTTTAAAATTTCGCACAAACGCGCAGTGGCGACAAACTACATACATTTTTAAAAGCCTTTAAAAGCCTTTACAGGTTACCACAATAGATTTACAGAGGAGGTCTACTGCTAAAATGACTGCCCTCGATCTGACCTTCGCGGTGATACTGCACATGCATGATGAAATTGCTGTTTACATATGACGCCAGACCGACGCTTGCGTTCGCCATTGCGCAAGAGCAGGGCGGGACAAGTTAAGGACGTGAGCCAATCAGGGCACATGGGTCAGTTGTCCCTGTCGGAGGGCGGAGAGGAGGTTGGTGCCATTGTCGGAAACCACCTTTCCTGGCTTAAGCTGGCGTGGCGTCAACCACCTCCGAGCCTGCCCCTGCAGAGCTGACAGAATCTCTGCCCCAGTGTGGCTCCTGTCCCCCAAGCACACCAGCTGAAGCACCGCATGGCATCTTTTTGCCTGTGTACGTGCGTAGCCCCTTGAACGCCTACAGAGCACCGCTGGTTCAGAGGACAAAGCACAGGTAGAGGCCATGGAGTAGGAAGAGGAGGGGGTGGAGGAGAGAGGTGTGTCAGAATCACCAGTAGTAACATTTTGGAGGCGTGGTGCCGAAACAACCTCCAACACTACTGCACCTTGTCCTGCATCTTTCCCAGCTGCCAGCAGAGTCACCCAATGCACCATGAAAGATAGGTAACGTCCCTGTCCATGCCTGCTGGACCATGAGTAAGCGGTAATATGCACCTTTCCGCTGACTGCCCTGTCCAGCGAGGCCAAGACTTTGCCTTCCACATGCCAGTAGAGAGCCGGAATCGCCTTCCGTGAGAAAAAGTGGCGTTTGGGAACCTGCCACTGAGGAACCGCACATTCCACAAACTCACGGAAGGGGGCAGAGTCTACCAACTGAAAAGGCAGCAGTTGAAGTGCTAGAAATTTAGCCAAGCTAGCATTCAACCGCTGGGCATTTGGATGGCTGGGAGCGAACTTCTTTCGGCGGTGCAGCAGCTGGGGCAGGGAAATTTGCCTGGTACAATCGGACGTCGGTGTACCGATAGCAGATTGTCCGCAAGTACTTGGCTGTGACACACCTAATTCTACACCTTCGTTCCTCTCAGTGCAGGTTTCAGAGAGGACTGACGGTATAGTGGGTTTGGAGATCCCAGCTGATGAGGAGCAAGGAGAGGTCCGCTTTGTTCTTTGGTGTGGGTCTTTTAGGTGTGCTTGCCAACGGACTGTATGGCAGGTAGACATATGTCTGGTCAAGCATGTGGTGCCTAAGCGGCTGATGTTTTGGCCACGCGAGATACGCTTTAGACATATGTTGCAAATGGCAATGGTGCGATCTGCTGAACACATCTGAAAAAAGACCCACACCAAAGAACTTTTGGAATAACGCGCAGAGACAGCAGCGCCCTGCACATGCGGAGCTCTGCGGTGTGATGCAGTTGGTGTGCTGCCCTTAAGCTGGCCCCTGGAGGGCATCCTGCCTTATTGGAGATGGGCCTCCTCCTCCTCCTCCTCCTCTCTCCTATCAGGCACCCACGTGGAGTCAGTGACCTCATCATCCCCTCCCTCCTCATCACTGAAGCAAATCTGGCAGTTTTCTGCAGCTGGGGGAACACGACTGCCAGATAGCTGTCCTTGTTGGGCACCCCCTCTCTCTGGGCTCACGTTACTACCCCCTCTCTCTGGGCTCACGTTACTGCCTTCCTCTAGCTGGGTTCCATCATCGGAGCCCTCAAAACGCTGGGCATCCTCCAGGAGCATGTACCCAATACTGTGGTCAAACAGTTCGGGGGACTCCTCAGGAGGACATGGTGGGGCTAGGGAAGGAGTGACTGATGCCATTGAGCCGAGGGAAGAGGCCGCTTTGGCAGCTGCTTTGCCAGACAAAGTACCCTGGGCCTGGGAGAGAGAGGACAAGGAGGATGAGGATGGCTTGGTCATCCACTCTACCAAGTCTTGGGCATGTTGCAGCTCAACATGGCCAGCTGCCGAAAAGAAGGACAAGCGTGTCCCACGGCCACGTGCTGATGAGGATGCACCGTGTCCACGACCAGCAGCACTGTTGCCTCTAGACACAGAGCCTGCTTACCCTCTTTTTTTGCCTCGTGACTGTCTGCCTCTCCTTGTTTGCCTTCCAGACATACTAATGGCCTGCAGTGAGATGTAGCTGCACAAAGGTGGTATGTATATGTACAGATATATATATATATATATATATATGTACTGATAATGCAGCTATCAGAATCAACTGCCTGCTGTGGTATTAGTATAGGGAAAGCAGCAATTGTCTTCAGTTAGTTTTAGGTGAAAACTGTGCAGAGAGGGACACAGTACACTAACTGAAAATACTTGCAGCTCTCTGCCTGTGGTTTAATTATGAGAACACCACTATTAGTCACTAACTGTATTCAGGTTACGCTTCAGGTGAACGCTATGCAAAGCACACAGTAGACTAAGTGAAACACTGACTGTCTGCAGCTAGCAAAATCACCTGCCTGCCTGTCACAGTATAGAGAATAACAGGAACGGATCTAGCTAAACTGAATACAGTGTATAAATATATATATACAACACCTAGGATGCATATATATCCTCTACACACTGTAACTGCAGCTAACTGGCTCGCCTGCCTGCTCTATCTAACTCAATATAAATGACACTGTCTGTCTCTGTAATCTCTCATTAACCACTTAAGCCCCGGACCATTATGCAGCTTAAAGCGGAGCTCCGCCGGAAAAATAAATATTAAAAGCCAGCAGCTACAGCTACAGCAGCTGCTGGCTTTTAATATTTGGACACTTAACTGTGATGGAGTCCAGCGACGTCCGCAGCAGAGGACGAGCGATCGCTCGTCACTCTGCTGCCCCCTCCGCCATTCTCGCTGAGGGAACCAGGAAGTGAAGCCTTGCAGCTTCATGCCTGGTTCCCTACGGCGCATGCGCGAGTCGCGCTGCGCCGTTCTGATTTGTCCTCCTGTGTTCTGGGAGCCGAGTGTCTCCCAGAACACTACGGGAAGTCTGGGGGAAGTGACGTGTCTCCCGCAGATTTCCCGGAGAGAGGACTCCCGGATGTGGGTGAAAATACCTGTCTTAGACAGGTATCTTCACCCCCCTCCCCCCTGAAAGGTGTCAATTGTGACACCTGAGGGGGGGAGGGTTAGCAGAAGTTAAAATTTAGGGTGGAGCTCCACTTTAAGGACCAGAGGTGTTTTCAGAATTTGGCACTGCGCTGCTTTAACTGTAAATTGTGCGGACATCCAATGTTGTACCCGAACGAAATTTGCGTCCTTTTCTTCCCACAAATAGAGCTTTCTTTTAATAGTATTTGATTGCCTCTGCGTTTTTTTTTTTTGCGGTATAAACGGAAAAAGACTGAAAATTTTGAAAAAAAATTATATTTTCTACTTTTTGTTATAAGAAAAATCAAATAAACTCAATTTTAGTCATACATTTAGGCCAAAATGTATTCAGCCACATGTCTTTAGTAAAAAAAATGTCAATAAGCGTTTATTTATTGGTTTGCGCAAAAGTTATAGCGTCTACAAACTAGGGTACATTTTCTGAAATTTACACAGCTTTTAATTTATGACTGCCTATCTCATTTCTTGAGGTGCTAAAATGGCAGGGCAGTACAAAACCCCCCCAAATGACCCAATTTTTGAAAGAAAATACCCCAAGGAAATTGCTGAGAGGCATGTTGAGCCCATTGAATATTTTTTTTTTTTTTGTCTCAAGTGATTGAATAATGACTAAAAAAAATAAAAAAATTACAAAAAGTTGTCACTAAATGATATATTGCTCACACATGCCATGGTTATATGTGGAATTGCACCCCAAAATACATTTTGCTGCTTCTCCTGAGTACGGGGATACCACATGTGTGGGACTTTTTAGGAGCCTAGCCGCGTACTGGCCCCCGAAAACCAAGCACCGCCTTCAGGATTTCTAAGGGCGCAAATTTTTGATTTCACTCCTCACTACCTATCACAGTTTCGAAGGCCATAAAATGCCAAAATAGCACAAAACCCCCCCAAATGACCCCATTTTGGAAAGTAGACACCCCAAGCTATTTGCTGAGAGGCGTAGTGAGTATTTTACAGCTCTCATTTGTTTTTGAAAATGAAGAAAGAAAATATATATATATATTTTTTTCAATTTTCAAAACTTTGTGACAAAAAGCGAGATCTGCAAAATACTCACCATACCTCTCTGCAAATAGCTTGGGGTGTTTACTTTCCAAAATGGGGTCATTTGGGGGGGTTTTTGCCATCTGGGCATTCCATGGCCTCCGAAACTGTGATAGGCAGTGAGGAGTGAAATCAAAAATTTACACCCTTAGAAAGCCTAAAGACGGTGCTTGGTTTTCGGGGTCCCGTACGCGGCTAGGCTCCCAAAAAGTCTCACACATGTGGTATCCCCGTACTCAGGAGAAGCAACAGAATGTATTTTGGGGTGTAATTCCACATATGCCCATGGCATGTTTGAGCAATATATCATTTAGTGACAACTTTGTGCAAAAAAAATAAAAATAAATTGTCTTTTTTCCCGCAACTTGTGTCAACATATAAAATATTCCATGGACTCGACATGCCTCTCAGTATATAGCTTGGGTTGTCTACTTTCCAAAATGGGGTCATTTGGGGGGGTTTTGAACTGTTCTGGCATTTTATACATAACATTAGGAAGCTTACATCCACTCTTCTAACCACTTGAAGACAAAGCCCTTTCTGACACTTTTTGTTTACATGAAAACATTTTTTTTTTTTGCAAGAAAATTATGTTGAACCCCCAAACATTATATATTTTTTTAAAGCAAAGGCCCTACAGATTAAAATGGTGGGTGTTGCTTTTTTTTTTCCACACAGTATTTGCGCAGCGATTTTTCAAACGCATTTTTTGGGGAAAAATACACTTTTTTTAATTTTAATGCACTAAAACACACTATATTGCCCAAATGTTTGATGAAATAAAAAATATGATCTTAGGCCGAGTACATAGATACCAAACACGACATGCTTTAAAATTTCGCACAAACGCACAGTGGCGACAAACTACATACATTTTTAAAAGCCTTTAAAAGCCTTTACAGGTTACCACGTTAGATTTACAGAGGAGGTCTACTGCTAAAATGACTGCCCTTGATCTGACCTTCGCGGTGATACCGCACATGCATGATGAAATTGCTGTTTACATATGATGCCAGACCGACGCTTGCGTTCGCCATTGCGCAAGAGCAGGGCGGGACAGGGGTGCTTTTTTTTTTTTTATTTTTTTTTTATTAATTTTGCTTTTTTATTTTATTTTTAAACTGTTCCTTCCATATTTATTTATTTTTATCATTTTTATTGTTATCTCAGGGAATGTAAATATCCCCTATGATAGCAATAGGTAGTGGCAGCTACTCTTTTTTTGAAAAAACTGGGGTCTATTGGACCCTAGATCTTTCCTCTGCCCTCAAAGCATCTGACCACACCAAGATCGGTGTGATAAAATGCTTTCCCAATTTCCTAATGGCGCTTTTTATATCCGGGGGGGGACATTCCCTCCCACTGCTTGTAAAAGCAGTCCAGAGGCTAATTAGCCGCTAGGATTGCTTTTACATGAAAGTCGCTGGCTGAAAAGAATGATACCAAGATGATACCTAAGCCCGCAGGCATCAATCTGATATAACCATTCAAAGTCCAGCAACATACCAGTACGTTGCTGGTCCTTGTTGGACATGTATTGTAATCTTTTTTTTCATGCAGCTTGTTGGCTGAACGAAAAAAAGAGATTGATCGGTGGGTATGCCCACCATTAGAATACCTCCCTTCATCCACCCACTTCTAATGATGGGAATACATGCACCATTTATATATGCCGAAGCATGGGGGCATCCTCCCACAAAAGTTATGCCGCACACACATGGTCGGACTTTTCCACGGGCATGCCTCCGTCGGAATTTTGACCGTATGTACGTGGCATTAGGAGCAAAATCGCTCCTCCGCCCCTGCTGCCCCCATGCTTCGGCATATATGCTCTTTTTTTTTTAACTGTGGTGGTGAAATCACCTCATACAGCACTGGAGTCGCAGGGATCATGCCTGTCTCTGCGAACGCTGCAGTTATGTGTGTTGTGTTTGGTAAGTGACAGTGATCGATCGATACTGCACTTGGGTGGCCTGGGCTGGACGGAGGGGCAAAACGCAGGTGCTAGCAGGTATCTGGGCTGATCCCGCTAACACTGCGTTTTTGGGAACCCTAAACTGCTGGGGACGCTAGTATAGATCTGATCAGATCAGATATTAATCTGTTCAGATACTATACCACTAAGGGAGGTGTATGCTTCACGCATGGGTGTTAGCGTTACTGGCACTAACCTGATGCTGCCTGGGGCGACGCAGAACCTCTCTGACGCTAAAACCTAATTGATATCACCCGCCGGGCGATCAGGGGGTTAAACCTTTATTGGGTTATATACGGCGGGTGCCCTGACGCTATAAAAAGCAAACTAACTAACCAGCGTCACCCGTAACACTTATATGGGGATCACTGGTGAAAGGGTTAACTAGGGGCAATCAGGGGGTTAAACCTTTATTAGGTAATATATGGGGGTACCTGACGCTATATAAAAACCTGACGGGGAACCTAAATAACAAAATAACTAACTGGCTAACCAGTGTCACCAGTAACACTTATACGGTGATCACTGGTGAAAGGGTTAACTAGGGGCAATTAGGGGGATAAAACCTTTATTAGATAATATATGGGGGTACCTGACGCTATAAAAACCTGCGGCAAACCTAAAAAAAATAACTGGCTACCTATCGGCACCAGCATAACTAATACAGCGATCAGAAAAACAATCGCTTAGTGACACTGGCAAAAGGGGGTGAAAGGGTTACCTGGGGGGCGATCAAGGGGTTAAACCTTTATTAGGTAATATATGGGGATACCTGACACTATAAAAACCTGCGGCGAACCTAAAAAAAATAACTGGCTACCTATCGGCATCACCGACACTAAGACAACGATCAGAAAAACGATCGCTTAGTGACACTGGCAAAAGGGGGTGAAAGGGTTAGCTGGGGGGGGGCAATCAAGGGGTTAAACCTTTATTAGGTAATATAGTAATATATGGGGGTACCTGACGCTATAAAAACCTGCGGCGAACCTAAAAAAAATAACTGGCTACCTATCGGCACCAGCATAATTAATACAGTGATCAGAAAAACGATCGCTTAGTGACACTGGCAAAAGGGGGTGAAAGGGTTACCTGGGGGGCGATCAAGGGGTTAACCCTTTATTAGGTAATATATGGGGGTACCTGACGCTATAAAAACCTGCGGCGAACCTAAAAAAAATAACTGGCTACCTATCGGTATCACCGACACTAAGACAGCGATCAGAAAAACGATTGCTTAGTGACACTGGCAAAAGGGGGTGAATGGTTTACCTGGGGGGGGGCGATCAAGGGGTTAAACCTTTATTAGGTAATATATGGGGGTACCTGACGCTATAAAAACCTGCGGCGAACCTAAAAAAAATAACTGGCTACCTATCGGCATCACCGACACTAATACAGCGATCAGAAAAACGATCGCTTAGTGACAGTGGTGCTAGGGGGTGAAAGGGTTACCTGGGGGGCAATCAAGGGGTTAAACCTTTATTAGGGGGGGGGGTTAGGGGGCTACACTGGACCTAAAACACTCTGCCCTGACACTTTTACAGTCACAAATGTCACTGATTGCAGTGATCAGTAAATAAATGGTCACTGCAATCAGTGACACTGTGACTGGGGGGGGGGCGATCTGGGGGTGTCTGGGGGGACGATCGTGTGCCTATGTGTCCTGGTGTCAGTGTGCTGTTTAGTGCACTAACCTGATGTCTTCTCTCAACGGCGCTCGATATATGTGAGCGCCGCAGGAGAGATGACATCACTTCCTCTGCCTGTGTAAACATTACACAGGCAGAGGAAGCTTTTCATTCGCCGGGAGCGATCGCGAGGGGGTGGCCGGAAATGCTCCCGGAACGATGCCGACCGCTCACTGTATAGAAGGGGGGTCCGATGGGACCCCCCAACTATACGAAGGCAGGCACGTACAGGTACGTGATTGTGCCGGTCCGTGCCATTCTGCCGACGTATATATACAGTGAGCGGTCGTTAAGTGGTTAAACAACTCCAACACACTACACAAGGCCGCCAAGCCGGCGGCCTCATATAGTGTGGGGCGTGTACTAAACCCTGTGAGCCATAATTGGCCAAAGCCACCCTGGCTTTGGCCAATTACGGCTCTCCGTTTTTTCTGCGTTGTGATTGGCCAAAGCATGCGGGTCATAGTGCATGCTTGGCCAATCATCAGCCAGCAATGCACTGCGATGCCGCAGTGAATTATGGGCCGTGACGCGCCACTCGAATTTGGCGCAAACGGCCCATAATGTTCGCAATTCGGCGAACAGCAGATGTTCGAGTCGAACACGAAGCTCATCCCTAATGGCCAAAGATGCTGAACTCAGAAGAAGACTGGAAAAAGATGTCAAGGGACATCCCGGTTATTGCATAAGTTGGCCTTGATGAGCGAATTTGCAGTGCATACTGGGACATTATGGCAATAAAGCTGAGCGCCGGCTATTAGAATTCTGCTAATCCCACTTTCATGTTAGGTTCAATCTTGCCAAACCAAATGGTAGTGAATACTTATGGATAATGACTTAATCTGACCTAAATGTAGATATTTGCTGAATAATTAAGATTGATACCTGTGTGACCAGCCTTAGGAATAATGTGAGTGGTCAGACAGGTTCTCTTTATTCTGCCAGCCACAACATGGCGAGTTGGCGACTTTTAGCAGCACACCCCGCCCTCTAGTGCTCACTGGCAGTACAAGCCCTGGCTGAGCGCTCATGCGCAGTAGATAGTTGAATGAAGTCATTCGGCTGCGGATGGGCTGAGTGCTCATGCGCAGTAGATGTAGCTTTAGACAGAACTGCAGAAACATGGACGTCCAGATGGCTCCTCTCCGGGCCTGGGATGATTTCTTCCCGGGCTCTGACCGCTTCTCCCGGCCGGACTTCAAAGACATCTCCAAATGGAACAACAGGGTGGTGAGCAACCTGCTCTACTACCAGACCAACTACATGGCCCTGGCGGCCACCGTCATCTGCCTGGTGGGGTGAGTCCGAGCATGATGCAGCACACAGGGAGACACTGACAGATCAGCATGGAGAGTACAGGCAGGTGGGGGACTACAATGCTCAGCATGGACTGTACAGGGTCAGATACAGGCAGCTGGGGGACTACAAGGCTCAGCATGGACTGTACAGGGTCAGATACAGGCAGCTGGGGGACTATAAGGCTCAGCATGGACTGTACAGGATCAGATACAGGCAGGTGGGGGACTACAATGCTCAGCATGGACTGTACAGGATCAGATACAGGCAGCTGGGGGACTACAAGGATCAGCATGGACTGTACAGGATCAGATACAGGCAGCTGGGGGACTACAAGGCTCAGCATGGACTGTACAGGATCAGATACAGGCAGCTGGGGGACTACAAGGCTCAGCATGGACTGTACAGGATCAGATACAGGCAGCTGGGGGACTACAAGGCTCAGCATGGACTGTACAGGATCAGATACAGGCAGCTGGGGGACTACAAGGCTCAGCATGGACTGTACAGGATCAGATACAGGCAGCTGGGGGACTACAAGGCTCAGCATGGACTGTACAGGATCAGGTACAGGCAGCTGGGGGACTACAAGGCTCAGCATGGACTGTACAGGATCAGGTACAGGCAGCTGGGGGACTACAAGGCTCAGCATGGACTGTACAGGATCAGGTACAGGCAGCTGGGGGACTACAAGGCTCAGCATGGACTGTACAGGATCAGGTACAGGCAGCTGGGGGACTACAAGGCTCAGCATGGACTGTACAGGATCAGATACAGGCAGCTGGGGGGCTACAAGGCTCAGCATGGACAGTACAGGATCAGATACAGGCAGCTGGGGGCTACAAGGCTCAGCATGGACTGTACAGGATCAGATACAGGCAGCTGGGGGACTACAAGGCTCAGCATGGACAGTACAGGATCAGATACAGGCAGCTGGGGGACTACAAGGCTCAGCATGGACTGTACAGGATCAGATACAGGCAGCTGGGGGACTACAAGGCTCAGCATGGACTGTACAGGATCAGATACAGGCAGCTGGGGGACTACAAGGCTCAGCATGGACTGTACAGGATCAGATACAGGCAGCTGGGGGACTACAAGGCTCAGCATGGACTGTACAGGATCAGATACAGGCAGCTGGGGGACTACAAGGCTCAGCATGGACTGTACAGGATCAGATACAGGCAGCTGGGGGACTACAAGGCTCAGCATGGACTGTACAGGATCAGGTACAGGCAGCTGGGGGACTACAAGGCTCAGCATGGACTGTACAGGATCAGATACAGGCAGCTGGGGGGCTACAAGGCTAAGCATGGACTGTACAGGATCAGATACAGGCAGCTGGGGGACTACAAGGCTCAGCATGGACAGTACAGGATCAGATACAGGCAGCTGGGGGACTACAAGGCTCAGCATGGACTGTACAGGATCAGATACAGGCAGCTGGGGGACTACAAGGCTCAGCATGGACTGTACAGGATCAGATACAGGCAGCTGGGGGACTACAAGGCTCAGCATGGACTGTACAGGATCAGATACAGGCAGCTGGGGGACTACAAGGCTCAGCATGGACTGTACAGGATCAGATACAGGCAGCTGGGGGACTACAATGCTCAGCATGTACTGTACAGGGTCAGATACAGGCAGCTGGGGGGCTACAAGGCTCAGCATGGACAGTACAGGATCAGATACAGGCAGCTGGGGGACTACAAGGCTCAGCATGGACTGTACAGGATCAGATACAGGCAGCTGGGGGACTACAAGGCTCAGCATGGACTGTACAGGATCAGATACAGGCAGCTGGGGGGCTACAAGGCTCAGCATGGACTGTACAGGATCAGATACAGGCAGCTGGGGGGCTACAAGGCTCAGCATGGACAGTACAGGGTCAGATACAGGCAGCTGGGGGGCTACAAGGATCAGCATGGACAGTACAGGGTCAGATACAGGCAGCTGGGGGGCTACAAGGCTCAGCATGGACTGTACAGGGTCAGATACAGGCAGCTGGGGGACTACAAGGCTCAGCATGGACAGTACAGGATCAGATACAGGCAGCTGGGGGACTACAAGGCTCAGCATGGACAGTACAGGATCAGATACAGGCAGCTGGGGGACTACAAGGATCAGCATGGACTGTACAGGATCAGATACAGGCAGCTGGGGGACTACAAGGCTCAGCATGGACTGTACAGGATCAGATACAGGCAGCTGGGGGACTACAAGGCTCAGCATGGACTGTACAGGATCAGATACAGGCAGCTGGGGGACTACAAGGCTCAGCATGGACTGTACAGGATCAGATACAGGCAGCTGGGGGACTACAAGGCTCAGCATGGACTGTACAGGATCAGATACAGGCAGCTGGGGGACTACAAGGCTCAGCATGGACTGTACAGGATCAGATACAGGCAGCTGGGGGACTACAAGGCTCAGCATGGACTGTACAGGATCAGATACAGGCAGCTGGGGGACTACAGGGCTCAGCATGGACTGTACAGGATCAGGTACAGGCAGCTGGGGGACTACAAGGCTCAGCATGGACTGTACAGGATCAGATACAGGCAGCTGGGGGACTACAAGGCTCAGCATGGACTGTACAGGATCAGATACAGGCAGCTGGGGGACTACAAGGCTCAGCATGGACTGTACAGGATCAGATACAGGCAGCTGGGGGACTACAAGGCTCAGCATGGACTGTACAGGATCAGATACAGGCAGCTGGGGGACTACAGGGCTCAGCATGGACTGTACAGGATCAGATACAGGCAGCTGGGGGACTACAAGGCTCAGCATGGACTGTGAAGGATGTGACGTAGGATATTCATAGGACGCTGGACATGGAGCATTTCCCATGACATCTGCTGAGCATGCACCCAGAAATAAATAGTTCCACTGATCAACGGCTCCAACTTTATTTCATCCTTCTGTGCTGCAGCCGGTGGTGCCAGTTGTCACCGATCTCTGGGAAGTGAACCATAAAATACATGATTTTCTGTCCCCTTCCCCCTCTTCTGTGGATCTTTGTTTGTTTTCATTGGAAAGTTTTGTTTAATTTGTATAAAATACATATAAAAATAATAATCTAAATAGTACGTGTGATATCCTATGGAATGTTGTGCTCTGAAAGATTTGGTGGGGATTTATATTTTTGTTTTGTCTAAGTCTGTATGTAGACTTAGGGCTCTTTCACACGGGGCGGATCCGTGCAGATCCGCCCCGTGAAGCTCCGCTTGCTCAGCGGGGATCGCTCCGTTGATCCCCGCTGAGCCGACGGATGACTGGGCGGTCCCCGCACACTGTGCAGGGACCGCCCTGTCAGAGCGCCGCTCTCCCCTATGGGGAATCGGATGACGACGGACCGTAGAGTCCGTTGTCATCCGATTCGCTCCGCCGACGGAAGGAAAAATAGGGTTTTCCTCCGTCACACTTTGGCGGAGCGGATGTCAGCGGACATGTCTCCGCTGACATCCGTGCCTCCATAGGGGTACATGGAGGATCCGTTTCAGGTCCGCCTAAAAAACTGACAGGCGGACCTGAACGGACCTCCGTGTGAAAGGGGCCTTATTATTATTATTATTATTATTATTATTAATAATAATAATAATAATATTCAGGATTTATATAGTGCTAACAGTTTATGCTGCACTTTACAATATAAAAGGGAGACAATACAGTTACAATAAAATACAAGAGGATGATTAGGAGGGCCCTGCTCAGAAGAGCTTACAATCTAATAATTAAGGCCTGTGGAATATTTATCATTGCTGTGCACAATTAGCAATATTTTATCCAATCACAGTATTATGTGATAGGAGATGGCAATAAATGTGTTTTTTTTTTTTTTTTTTTTTGTTGTTTTTTTTTTTTTTCAGTAAGAAGATCAATAACAAATCCATCAATGTTGTAGTTATTCATACGACCAACTTTTGATTTCATTGGAAAACGCTTAGAATGATTTCAAAGTGGTTGTCAAGCCTAAACATTTTTTACCTTTTTAATGCATTCCTTGTATTAAGGTAAAAAATATTTGGGCATTGATTTTGGCCCTGCACCCCTCTTATACTGACCTGAGCCCTCATTCGATCCAGTGCTGTGCACGTCTGCAGCTCTTTTCTCCCCTCCCTTTCGGGTCTCACTGTGCTAGGATCAAAGTCAGTGATGGGCGGTCCAAGTCACACTGTCAATGGACGCAGCAGCGGGGCTCAGGAGCAAGTGCCTTGCCGTGGGGGCACTGGACAGAGAGGAGGCAGGAGCACGGGGGGGGGGGACCCAAGAAGAGGAGATTCAGGGCCACTCTGTGCAATTCTTTTGCACAGAGCAGGTACGTTTTTTTTTTTATATATATTCCTTTACAATCACTTTTAAATCAGCTGCCAAAAAAATCTGAGTTTAATCACTTACTGAGAATGCAGCTTCTTTATTTTTTAATCCTTGTCTATGTTCCAGTTTAGGCTGGTGCCAGGCGTCCTATTTTAAGTTGGCTTCTTTCTCTTACGGCATCCTATGGAGCCACCCTTGCCTTCCTACACTGGGTACATCAATAGAAACACACAGCCCCATAGACTAGGATGACAAAGCCCTCCCCTCCTTTTCTCTTACCCCAAACAGACTAGTTGGAGACGGTACTGTCCATTTTTACCACTGTGAAGACTGGAAGTTCTGGGAAGCAGCATTGAAAGTTGTTTACTGGGAAAGGCTTATTTTATTATGCTCAGTGTATTAAAGTGTTACTAAAGCCACAGCAGTAAAATCAGTCTGTATATCAGGGGTCTCAAACTGGCGGCCCTCCAGCTGTTGCAAAACTACAAGTCCCATTATGCCTCTGCCTGTGGGAGTCATGCTTGTAACCATCAGCGTTGCAATGCCTCATGGGACTTGTAGTTTCGCAACAGCTGGAGGGCCGCCAGTTTGAGACCCCTGCAGTAAAGCATGCTTGTTATACTCATTGTGGAACCTAAGTGGTTAATCCTCTGCATTGTGTAAAAAGGCTGTTTTGATCCTGTCTTCTCTAATCCTCCCCTTCCACAGTCCCCAATCCATCTGCTTATAGTACAAAGCTTTGGGGGCAAGCTGCACAGTTTTTTATGTTTTTTGGGAGGGTGCATGTGATCAGCACAGGGCCAATCAGCACTGTCCAGACAGAGGGTCAGGGGTCCTGCATCCTTATAGGACAATCGGAGGAGAATGAAAACTCCTTCTACAAGCTTTAATCAGTGCTTGGCCGGACACTAATAGTCATAAGACTGCAATATACTGCTGATGAGAAAAGGTATTAAGCAGTTTTTATTTGTGTACTGTGGGAGACCAGATATAGTGAATGCAGGGTCCTGGGTTTCATAATACTTCAAAGTAAAACTGTAGGCAAAACTTTTTTTTTTTTTGGATAGATGGGTTTTAACTGCTTTTCCAAGATTTCCCTCCACTTCCTGTCCCATAGCCAAACAGGAAGTGAGAGGAAATCCCTGCAAATTAAGGGAGATCCTTGGGGACCCCCAAGTTTCCAGAACTAGTGTTCCTATTGGAAGATTTCCCCTCTATTACTTTTCTGGGGACAAGCCCAATATTTGGGATTTTCTTTTACTTTCACTTTCAATGATGATGGTAAACAGGACAAATAGAGGGTGAATCTCCTCAATGGAGGAACAGACAGCAATGAAAACTGAAAGGTGTTCTAATCGCTCTCTGCTCCACCCAAAACTAAAATAAGTTTCGCCTTTAGTTTTACTTTAAACCAAAACCCACTGAGGGTTTATTACTACTTTTAGCCCTGGTTCACACTGGTGCGTTTTGACATGCGATTTGGCATGTCAAAACGCCGATAATTGCCAGCAATGGCACCGTCCTAATCGGTGCGACGCCGCATCGATTTCAAAAAGTAGTTTCTGTACTACTTTTTGCGATTTACATTGACATCTGCGCAGAAACCTGTCCCTGTAATCGCGGCCGAAATCGGGACTGACCAGCGGGAGTGAAATCGTGCGAGTTCAGCTGAACTCGCACGGCTTCACTCCCGCAGCCCCAGTGTGAACCTGGGCTTAAGACCATTTATTAGGAACATGTCCTAAAAGAAAAATTGCTCTAATAGACCAAAAAAAAAAAAATTTGCTATACCACACACTATAAAACCCCTTTTTAATGATCGGACAATTTTCTTAGCTGTTCAAATGCTTTCTTTTCAAGGGATTAAAAGAAATTCCACAAATGGTTCGATGGCCATATACATAATGGGGAAAAAATGAACAAATTGGCTAATTTCAATCAATCTTTGAAAAATTATTGTCAAATGCAACAAGAAGATTCGTTTGATAGAATTCATTTTAGGTTAAAACAATCGCTTAGCGCAATCTGATCCAGAAGGTGTTTTTCTTTAATTGGGATGATCATTCTAATGATCATCATTAGATTTCTTTGAAGTATTTGATCGTTTTGTCAGGCGGAACAAAAGTAAATTCAAAGCAAAATGTCCATGAAAGACTGACGCTGTCTATAGCTACTTATGTTTGTCACAGCATGACCAAGATATGTACAGGAAGTGGGTCAATAATAGATCTACCTGCAGGATCAACAGGTTCCAAAACTTTTTTTTTTTTTTACAGGTAGACTGAAATGCAAATACTGCTGTATTACCACTTCAAGACCAAGCCTATTTCTGACACTTGTGTACAAGTTAAAATCAGTATTTTTTTTTTTGCTAGAAAATTACTTGGAACCCACAAACCTGATATTTTTTAGCAAAGATCCTAGAGACTAACATGGCGGTCGTTGCAATATTTTATGTCGCACTGTATTTGCGCAGCAGTCTTTCAAATACAATTATTTTTGGAAAAAGACAGTTTTGGGTAAAAAAATAAGAAAACAGTAAAGTTAGATTCGGCTCACACTACCGCGACTTAGCATCCGACTTGTGTCGCCCGACATGTCAAATTACATTCAAGTGAATGGAGCCGTCCTAATGAACACTACTGAAGTCGCTGTGACTTCAGAAAAGGTTCCTGTACTACTTCTAGGTGACTTGTACCCATTGATTTCAATGGAAGTCGCCTCCAAAGTCGGATCAGTGTCTTAACTGAAGCAACTTTACAGGAGGAGAAAATCGTTTTCTCAGGCAAACCCCTCCCTCCCACAGAGCTGATTATTGTTTTATTGGCCACTGGCAAAGTCGCCTGTCCTGGAGGCGACTAGAAGTCGCGTTGTAAGTCGCGCTGTGGTTCGCGCTCAAGTCGTGTCCAAGTCGCCTCGCAAAGTCGTGTTGCCCGTGTAAACCGGCTCTTAGCCTCATTTTTTTTGCATGTTGTGAAAGATGATGTTATGCCGAGTAAATAGATACCTAACATGTTCCACTTTAAAATTGCAAGCACTCGTTGAATGGCGACAAACTGCGGTACTTAAAAATCTCCATAGGCGACCTTCTTTTTTATTTATTTTTTATTTTTAATGGTTACCAGCTTAGAGTTAGAGGAGGTCTTGTGCTACAATTATTGCTCTCGATCGCGGGCATACCTCGCATGTGTGATTTGAACACTGTTTACATTTGCAGGCGCGACTTGCGTATGCGTTTTCTTTGGTGCACGAGCACACGGGGACAGGGGCGCTTTAAAAAATATATTTATTATTTTTACACTGTACCTTTTTAAAAATAAAAAATCTGATCACTTTTATTGCTGTTGCAAGGAATGTAAGCATCCCTACTCTTCATGGAGCACCTCCTCTGCACTTCAAAGTATTTAAAACGCCAAAATCAGCGCTTTTGAATACTGTAATTTTTTTTTTTTTTCTTTAAATCGGTGCCTTTTTTAGCCGAGTAAACCCGGAAGTTTACGACATTGGAGACCCGATCGAGTCCGGCTTTGTCCGTGACTCCGGCAGACATGCCGGGAGACCTGGACAGGGTGGCGGCAGAAGAGGGGGGGGACTTCCCCCTCCCACTCCTTGTAATAACGAGCGAGCGTCACTTTAGCCGCATCGGTTGTTATCACTTGAAAGCCAATCGCCAGCTCTAAAAATCGGTACTGGGGTGATGCCTCTGGTTGCAGGCTTCACCCAGGTACAGCCACTTCATAAAAAATCATGTACCTGTACATCATTCTGTTGAAGTGGTTAAAGCTGAACAAAACCTTTTTTAGACTGGTTTCACACGAGCTGTCCGATCGGTTCCACCCTTCAGTTTTTCAGGCAGACCTGATCGGATCAGCCACTGTTCTCTATGGAGTGGTGGATGTGTGTCCTGGCGTCTGATCCTGTGCGGTAAAATCAGACAGATGGTGGATCCATTCCCCTTCTGTCTGGCAGATTGGATCTGATGACGGTTGGATGGAAACGGACAGGCAGTCCGTTTCCATCTGACCGCCCCATAGAGAACATCGGGCTGTTTCCGTGTCTGCTCTGCATAGCAGAACAGACACGGACTTGTCATCCACCTGCTCAACGGGGATCAGCGGAGAGATCCCCTACTGAGCAGGCGGATGTACATTGCGGAGTCCTCCCCGTGTGAAAAGGGCCTTAAAGTGTTTTTTTATATTAGGAGACTTTGTATGTCTGTTTTATCATAAAAGCTTCTTCCTGTCAGCAATTTTTTATTTTATTTGAGTGTACATGCCTAGCAAGATTGTGTGTTGGGACAAGGTAACGTGTGCGGGTGATTCTGGCATCCTGATCCGGCCATTTAAGGTGGGCGCAAACTCCAAACCAGGAAAAAGACCGGGTGAAGATAAAACTGCTGGTGACGAGGGGGACCACGGCCACGTCGCTGGAGAAGGGTGGTTGTAAGGTTCTGTTTGCATGTGGGGATCAGGGATGGGGGGGGGGGTTCAACCGCGGCTCAACCACTTGATCTACCTACTTCTTGGCTGCATATGTGACGAAACCTTACCCACCTGAATACTGGCATGGAGCCGCTTAGAGCTGTACACATGCGTGGCACCAGTGATCTGCTGAGCATGGGTGCAATGGTTGTTAGGCTTCTAAAAAATTTTTTTTTAATAAAATGGTAAATGCACGTTTTTTTTTACCTGCAAAAAAAGTGCATTTATTTTATTTCTTTTTCAAGGTGAACCTTTAACGTAGCGGACACCGGAGCTTTATTTGGCTGCTCAGCATGCCTTGTACTGAGCGCCCAAGTGCTTCCGCGTGCGAAGGTGAACAGAAGGAATGGTGTGTGTGTACACTCACTCACTCTTACTCGCTCAGCAGATGCGCTTCTGCTAAACGTTGAGACCCCGACGCTCCCCTTTCCTGATGGGCACCCAATCAGTGTTTCTCTGCACTGCAAGGTCTCTCCCCTCCCTGCTAGTCCCCGGGTGCAATGCTGGAAGTAGGGGATAAACCGCGCAATGTTAAAAGTTTAACTGCTACAGCCCCGGAAGGTTTTACCCCCTTCCTGACCAGGGCACTTTTTACAATTTGGCACTGCGTTGCTTTAACTGACAATTGCGCGGTTGTGCAACGCTGTACCCAAATGAAATTTGCGTCATTTTTTTCCCCACAAATAGAGCTTTATTTTGGTGGTATTTGATCACCTTTGCGGTTTTAATTTTATTGCGCTATAAACAAGTGAAATTTTGGGAAAAAACGTAACTTTTTGTTATAATAAATATCCCCCAAAAGATTTTTTAAAAAACACTTTTTTTTCCTCAGTTTAGGCATATATAATTTCTACATATTTTTGCTAAAAAAAAATCGCAATAAGCGTATTGATTGGTTTGTGCAAAAGTTATAGCGTCTGCAAACTAGTAATGGCGGTGATCTGCGATTTTTTTTTTTTTTTTTTTTTTTTTTTTTTTTTTTTTTTTTTTTTTTTTTTGTTTTGTTTTTGTTTTTGCGGTACTGTGACGGATAGATCGGGAGACTTTTGACACTTTTTTTTGGGACTATTGGCATTTATGCAGCGATCAGTGCTAAAAAAAAAAAAATGCACTGATTACTGTGTAAATGTCACTGGCGGGGAAAGGGGTTAACACTAGGTGGCGATCAAGGGGTTAAATATGTGTACCCTCTGCATGTTCTAACTGTGTGGGAATTTGAGTGACTAGGAGAGAAGCCCTATAGTTTTTCTTACTTCGCAGGAAGAAACAACAGGGCTCTTCTCCTCTGACCACACAGGGATTTGTGTGTTTACATACAAATCCTCGTGCACGCGATCGAGCGTGGCCAGCGGCGATCCGGTCCCCCGCTGTGCAGCAGGCGTGCGCCCCCTCTAGTGGCCGAAAGCAGGTAGGTAGTAATTGTACGGGATTTCGCCCATCAGTGCGATTGTGCCGCAGTATATCTGCGTGACACGGTCGGCAACTGGTTAAGTTGCCATAAAGCCCCCATCGTTTTTAAAAGCACCTCAGATTTAAATACGGGTTTGGCTAAAAAAAAATATATTTTTATGGGGACAAGTAGATTGTCACAAGGGACAAGTAGCTTGGGAACCCGATTTAGTCCCTTGAACAAATAGTTTAAAAAAAAAATGCCCACATCCCTGATGCAGCAACAAAAACTAAAGCGGTTGTAAAGGATCAGCTACTGAGGGCTTGGTGCCAGATACCCCGGCACACCTTCAGAGGTGAAGTGGAGTCCATACTTCTACAGGTCAGGGCTGTTTTGGTGACAAAAGGGGGACTTGGTCAATATTGAGTGAGTGGTCATAACATTTATGGCTGATCGGTGTGTATATCATTTTTGATTCTAGTTCCACTTTAGAAAGGATTGAATATCCAATCTGCATACTTGGAAATGTATTTTCAGTTCCTTAGAAGCCTGATGAGCCCTGCGGAGGACAGTGTGTCTTTATGCTGCTCTTGTACCAATACAGAGCGGTCGTATGACCGGGCTCCTTAATGCTTTGACGCCCCCCCCCCCCCTTGTGTCACTTTGTCCCTTGTTGTCACATCCGTCTTTATTTGATTTGTGATGAATTAACTATTTATAGCAAAACGTAAAAATTGCTAAAGCTGTTTTGAGCAGTGTTTTTTTTTTTTTGGTAGTTATATTGAGACTCCAAACAAAGTGGGGGGAAAAAATGCAGTAATGTAAACTGCCACAGAGCACAGCCAATAAGGTGACACTGCTCTGTCTGATTTCAGCGGTGTAGCTACCAGTGTCGCTGCTCCTCCCCCAGCCCACACAATGGATCACCATTGGCATACTATGGATTCACTGTCCAGTTAGCAGGAAAATGATATGACAAGCTGACATCAGCGCTCACATCACCTGCCTGGCTATGCAGTGTGAAGAGTATATAAAAAAAGTACGAGCGCCACTAATCAAGGAATAGTTCAGTAAAAGTTTGACTGCAATTAAAGGTCAAAGTATAGCCAATGCATTTTAGGGGCTCAATTCCCCCTTCATCAGGGCTAAGACAAAAAAATTGCATATTTGTCTCCTGCCCTGATGAAGGATTTGTGAACCTCTGAAACGTGTTGGATAAACATTTTGACCTCTCGTTGTGACCAATAAACTTTTACTGGGTTTGTGGCATTCACAACTTTTTTTTTATACTTATATGCTCATTAGCCTGATGATCCCCAGGCAAACTCTCATTGACAGAGGGCAGCCATTATAAATTTGGATTTGGAACCCATCTTCAAATCAAAACTGACATCAGTACTATATAAGGGGGTTGTAGGAAGCAAAGGCCTGTAATTGGAATGTAATGTCAGATCCCTCCTAGCAGTCTTGTGTAACGTGTCTGGTCTCTGACTGTCCCCTGTAGCATGTTCTGTAGCATATCTCCTGTATATAACCTTCTACTGGATGTGTCCACAGTCTGACAGTTCTCTCAAAACTGCAGCCGCATGCAGCCTTTAGCTTGCCTTTATCTAGCCCTTGAGACGGCATTCCTTCCACTGACACCAACAATGAGGCACTATTCCTTCCACTGACACCAACAATGAGGCACTATTCCTTCCACTGACACCAACAATGAGGCACTATTCCTTCCACTGACACCAACAATGAGGCACTATTCCTTCCACTGACACCAACAATGAGGCACTATTCCTTCCACTGACACCAACAATGAGGCACTATTCCTTCCACTGACACCAACAATGAGGCACTATTCCTTCCACTGACACCAACAATGAGGCACTATTCCTTCCACTGACACCAATAGGACATGATTCCTTCCACTGGCAACAAAAATTAGACGCGGTTTCTCGCCCTAATACCAAAGATTGGGCATTGTTTCCTCCCACTGGGCACAGTCCGGCCCCCCCTAAAGTTTGAAGGACAGTAAACTGGCCCTTTCTTTATAATGTTTTGATGCTCCTGCTCTATAGTGTAACATACTATGAATATTATGTGTGGCCCTTTTGGTGATTTGCGTGGGCCACACTTGAATAAGTTGACCGCCAGTGGGCTAGGAGCTCTGCTGAAGGCCAAGGTGTATCCATGTGTTCCACCAGAGGGTGCTATTTTTAAGAACACAGTCTAGGGTCCTGGACAGAAAATTCTTATTACTTGACTGTCATTACCCCATCTTCATGCCATCTCCAGCCTATCTGTCAT
This sequence comes from Rana muscosa, assembly GCA_029206835.1. Classification (NCBI taxonomy): domain Eukaryota; kingdom Metazoa; phylum Chordata; class Amphibia; order Anura; family Ranidae; genus Rana; species Rana muscosa. The sequence continues at coordinate 356,330,635 of CM055120.1, forward strand.
AGCTGATAGGAAATGTTAGACCTGTGCTCTGAAGGTTTTACAGGCATGTTCCCTCTAAACTTTTATTGGTTTAACTCTCCTAGTAGAATGTGACTTGCCCTAGTTGATTGGCTTTGTTTGAAAATACAAAGTTTGGTTTGGAGAGATTGTAAAACAGAAGCACTCTTTATGACTCAGATTTTCTGTAAGGTCATCGCTTGACTCATCCATCCCGCATTCCTCAGAAGGAACTGGTATGCCAAATTCCAGCCTTATCTTCAGTCTTGCATGGATGTACAGGCTACTCTCCTGTAATTGCTTACCGTATATACTTGCGTATAAGCCGACCTGAATATAAGCCGAGGCACCTAATTTTACCACAAAAAAATGGGAAAACTTATTGACTCGAGTATAAGCCTAGGGTGTCCATGCCTCACCGTGTCCATGCCTCACCGTGTCCATGCCTCACCGTGTCCATGCCTCACCGTGTCCATGCCTCACCGTGTCCATGCCTCACCGTGTCCATGCCTCACCGTGTCCATGCCTCACCGTGTCCATGCCTCACCGTGTCCATGCCTCACCGTGTCCATGCCTCACCGTGTCCATGCCTCACCGTGTCCATGCCTCACCGTGTCCATGCCTCACCGTGTCCATGCCTCACCGTGTCCATTCTCCCTACCTGATCTCCAGCGCTGTGTGACTAGACTGACGTTTATCATGGGAGTCTATGGAAGGGGTGCCCGGCTTTGAAAAATTTGTGCTCCCCGGCCGTAGGTCCCCTGGACAACACACTTTGCACACTTGTAGATGAAGAGTGGGGCTACATTTGTGCAAAGTTTGGGGTCCAGGGGACCTAGGGCCGGCCAGTACCGGGTCCCCAAATTCACAGGAGAAATTACCATTTAACATGGGAGTCTATGGAAGGGGTGCCCGGGTTTGAAAAATCGGTGCTCCCTGGCTGTAGGTCCCCCGGACAACAAACTTTTCACACTTGTAGAGGAAGAGTGGGGCTACATGTGTGCCAAGTGGGGACCTACGGCTGGCCCGGGAGCAGGCGCCCAAATTTGAAGATGGACACAGACTCGAATATAAGCCGAGGGGGGGGGGGGGCATTTTCAGCACACAAATGTGCTAAAAAACTCGGCTTATACTCGCGTATGTACGGTACTTTGATTTCACTGCACACTGTGAGCTTCTCACACTGAGAAGACATTGGGGTTCTGGCAGCATTCACAGCTCCTGTATATACAAGTCACAGTTCACATATGGAAGCTAGGTGTAGAGCCAGGGGAGTAAGTGCGCATTACAGAGGAACTGCAGCCTGCTCACATAATTTGTAATAAAAACATCTTTGCCATTCTGAAGCTTCCCTCCAACCACTTTGCATATTATTTTATATATACTGTGATTCTGTACTTGCCGAATATGCTGCAGAAATTTTCCTCCACCGAGTCTGGCTGCACCCATTTTAACTGTGGGCAGCTGAAGCTGCTGCCTGTTCACTTCCTGGATTTACACAACACACACCTCCAGCTCTCATTGGCCCTCTTATGACTCACCCCCCCCTCTCCCTTCCTGTCAAACTCTCACAAGCGAGAGCTGTGCATGATGTTATAAGCCTAGGCTTTTTACCAGACAAACAGAAAGTGGGCTGTAGAAGGCATTTACTGGCAGAAAAAAAGTTAAAACAATAAGGGCAGAAGATTTAATAGATGGAAAGTTGAAAAAATGACTGAAGGTCCGCTTTAAGTTCATACTGCTTATAAATTAACGTAAACTTGTTACTGTGTCAAGTATCAACAAAGTACACGTTTACTTTAAAGTGGATTTTTCATATTGAATAGCAAATGAGCTTTGAAACAAGCCTTCACTGACCTCTGTAGCAGCAGGCAATGTGGAGCAATGCAGCCTCAAAATTAACAGTAGTATTACAGAAGTCATTCTGCCAGATCCCCAGCTGACTGCTCTCTCTATCCAAGAGCACCTGCTCTGTGTTTACATTAGAAGGTTGCAGAGTCAGTGCTGGGAGGAGGAAGCAGGGGTAGCTGAGCTGCAGAGTCGCTGCATGAATAAAGAACAAGAGGAACTGAGCTGAGAACAACTATGGATGACTAAAGTACTTGTGCATTGATTCCACAATTGTTCCACAGAGACTGCAGCTACAAAGGGAAGTGGGGCTCATTTTCACATGGTATTAAACCCCAAACCAAACATGTAATATATTGCAGCTTACCAACCAGTAGATGTGGTGGCTTGATCATTTTTTTTTTTTTTTCTTCCCTTTGTTTTCACCTGGCGATCTGGCCAGTAACGCACCTCCTGTATTGGAGTGCCCCTCCAGATGAAGGAGCACAGGGGAACCTTTGGACAGCAGCGTTTTAAGTCTGAGGGGAGTGTTTAAATGTACTAACAGATTTAGATACACTAACAAATTGAAGCCAAACTCCAGCTAATATTTTATATTCGGTTACAGCAAACCATTTTCCTTCTATTTGCCTTTTCGGGATAGTTTTTACGTAAATAAAATCTGATCATTGTACGCTAGTGTTAAATGGTTTGTCTCATCTCTGTAACTAGAGAACTTGTTCTTTTGAAATGTAACAGACTTACTGGCTTGATCACCCAATGAAAACAGAATGTCTCTGTAATCGCGGCCAAAATCGGGACTGACAAGCAGGAGTGAAATCGTGCGAGTTCAGCTGAACTCGCATGGCTTCATTCCCGCAGCCCAGTGTGAACCTGGGCTAATACTCCTTTCAAAAAATGTTTACTGTCTGTTAGAAATCTGTAAATTCTTGAATGTCCATAGCCTGGCCATTGTTTACTTTAACCACTTCCCTACCGCCCACTGTCAAATGACGTCTTTGACTTTGTGCGGTGATATCTGAATGACGGGTGCAGCTGCAGGCATCATTCAGATATCATTCTTTTCTGCCGGCGATTCTGTGCACGATAAAAACTATCATAGTGGCAGTTCCCACCTAAAACTGAGGGAAACTATGGGCCGATGCAGGACATTCTTTTTTTTTTTTTTTTTTTTTTTTTTTTTAATGCTCTTATGTTACACGACTTGGGAACCCTGGATCCCAGGTCCTATGGTATTGGATTGCCATATGCTGTGTTGAGACTGTACAATGACAAGTTGTGATTCTTTTATTTTTTGTATCATAACTTTAATAAAAATCATTGAAACATAGCGGCAGTTCCGCCGCTTGATTGTTCTTATAGGCGGCGGGAGGGGACGTCCCCCCCCCCCCTCCCGTCGCCAGATGGTCACCAGTCATCTCTATGATCGTCGGAGGCCCGGGCGCGACGTTATGACATCACGCCGGGTCCCCGTATGTAAACAAAGCCGTGATCTCGGCTGTCAGCATGAAATCGGTGATTTTTTTTTTTTTTTACCGATCTCATGCTTTCCAGCCTGGAGGAGAGATGTGGGGTCTTATTGACCCCGCATCTCTCCATAAAGAGGACCTGACACAATAGATTCCTATTACAAGGGTTGTTTACTTTTCTTGTAATAGGAATAAAAGTGATGATAAATAAATAATTATTTTTTTAAACGCCCCTGTCCCCAGTAGCTCATGCTCAGAAGCGAACACACATGCAAGTCCCGCCCACATATGTAAACGCCGTTCAAACCACACATGTGAGATATCGCTGCGTGCGTTAGAACGAGTGCAACAATTCTAGCACTAGACCTCTCTCCCTCCCCCTTCCCCTCTCCTCCTTTTGCTACAAAAAATCTTGCATGTAGCTGTGATCGTGTGAAGCCAATTTATTCGTAATGCTGTAGCAGTGCTTTACATATTTTATGTCCATTTACCTTTCATCTGTTATGACCATTCATTACACTTTACCCTCTTGTGCCTCATCATGGCCCCTCTGACGTCCAGATCAGGAGCCCCCTGTAATGTTGTTTTATACGTTGTCAGGACATCCTGAGTCACACAACTTATTAACATGAATTTTGTTTAGGCAGCTTGGAAACGGATGCGATCAATATTTACTGGCAGAGCAAGTGAATCCTTTAATGCCATTTGTGATCTCTGGCAATGTTCTTTATCCGGATGATAATACTTCTAGAAGGCCTTTCCCTGTACACAAAAATAGAACACTTTCCCTGTAATCCAATATAACCTGATGGCTTCTGGTTCTGCGCTGTCAACATCCCTTGTGACAGTAATAGGCATGTGACAGGTACTCTTTATGGAGGGATCGGGGGTCTATAAGACCCCAAACCCCTCCTGCACTTGAAAGTATTAAAAACGTCAAGATCTGCGCTTTTGAATACTTTATATTTTTTTAAACTGGTGCCTTTTTTAAGATGCCAATAATCCGGGAAGTGATGCCATGACATCGCTTTCGGGTTACTAGATCCGAGACCCGAACGAAGCATTGGCTGGTTGCTCGGGCCTCCCCATGGGACTGGAGAGCCCGGGCGGGAGGGGATGCCCCCCTCCTGCTGCTTGTAGTAACAGCCAAGCAGCTGCTGAGCACATCAGTTGTTGTTATAATAAAGCCGACCGTCCGCTCTAAGGCTGGCCATACATTATACAATTTTCTTCTATAGATTTCCTTTAGATTTACCAAAAACATATAATATGAGGTCAAATCTAAACGCTTTTAATTTGTGTGCAATCAGGCCAGGCCCTTCTACTACACAGTTGAAGGTAAATCTAAAGGAAATTGAATAAAAAAATTGTATGGTGTATGGCCAGCTTTAACAACGGTACCGGGGTAATGCTTGCAGCTGCAAGCATCACCCCGGTAAATCCCCTTGAAGCAATATCGGTAATATTGGGTACGTTTTGTGCCCGAAACTGATACTTCCAAAAAAAAGTAAATATCGGCCGCCGATAATCGGTCGACCCCTACTGTGTAAGAAAAAATGCTGCATGTATATTTATTTTTATGTCTAATCTGTTGCATTCAAAAAAAATGGGCTGCCTTATTGCACCAAACGTTAAAGCTCAGCTCACATATATGCAAATTGGATGCGTTTTGAACCACATCCAATTTGCTTTCTATAGAGCCGGTTCACATATGTCTAGGCCGGCTGCAGTCTGTTTTTAAAGAGAGTCCTGTACGTTTTTCAGTCTAGTTCAGGTGCAAATTCAAGTGTCGTACACTGTAAAAATGAACACCTTAATCGCACCTGAACTGGTAAACGAAACTGCACCAGACTAAAATCGCAAGGAAACCGTGCCCGGACATATGTGAACCGAGCCTTACCAATAACTCAACATATGTTAATGCAACAAACAAGAATGGCACAGGGTGATTGGGTTCTAAAGATATCCACATACTTGGGGTATAGTTATACAGTCCCCTTTTGATCCTTATAGAGTGCAAGGTCCTGCTGGATTGGGCATAGATTGAATTAATATGCAGGATTCATGTAGTGCCAACAATTTGTGCAACGCCTTACAGACTTAAATGGAGACAGAACAGTTACAATACAATATAGAACAAGAATATTAGGGGGGGCCTTGATCATGAGAGCTTACAATCTAAAAGGTACACAGTAAGACAAGTGAGAGGTAATAACTGGATTGGGATGAGTTGATGGAGAATGTAAAATTCCAGTTGTAAGGGAGAGGCGGGATAGGCTTTCCTTAATGCCGCATACACACGACCGTTTTTCATGATGAGAAAAATGCCATTTTTTTAATTTGGTCATTAAAAACTATCGTGTGTGGGCTTCAGTGCATTTTTCATTACGTGAAAAATGGCCATTAAAATTTTATAACATGCTCTAATTTTTTACATCGCCGTTTTTCTTGTCATGAAAAACGACCGTGTGTAGGCTTTAACGACGTGAAAAAAACACGCATGCCCAGAAGCAAGTGATGAGACGGGAGCGCTCATTCTGGTAAAACTAGCGTTCATAGTGGAGATAGCACATTCGTCACGCTGTAACAGACTAAAGAGCACGAGGCTGAAAAGCGCGAATCGTCTCTCACCAAACTTTACTAACACGAGGATCAGCAAAAGCAGCCCAAAGGGTGGCACCATCCGAATGGAACTTCCCCTTTATAGTGCCGTCGTACATTTCGTACGTCACCGCGTTTTGCTCGAGCATTTTTTTTCATGATCGTGTGTAGGCAAGGCAGGCTTGAGAAGAATCACGTCGAGAAAAACGTCTTTTTTTCAATGACATTAAAAACGGTCGTGTTTACGCGGCATAAGAGATGAGATTTCAGGGATCACCTAAAGGCGGACAGAGTATGAGATAATTGGACAGATTGGGGTAGGGAGTTCCAAAGGAATGGTGGAGTGCATGGAAGGAGGTGATGAGGGAGCTAGAGAGCAGAAGATCTTGGAAGGAGCTTAAAAGAAGGCTTGGGTGATATTTTGAGATATGGTTGTTGATGTAGCTCACTTGCAGTTGGCTTTGTATGCCAGTTGGGACCTTGGCAGAGAGGGTGGTAGAAACCAAGTGGTTGGTAATGTGGATAAGTCTGGCAGCAGACATTTGTGATAGACTGGTGATAGCGTGTGTAGCGGTAGGCTAACAAGGAGCTAGTTGCAATAGTCAAGGTAAGCGATAAACAAGGAGTGAATTAATAGCTTTTTGGTGTTTGGAGGTTTGGGAGATATTTTGAGCACCTACAGGTAAGCCTTAATCTAGGCTTACCTGTAGGTAAAAGTGGTTGTAACAGGTTTACAACCACCTTAAGAAGGTGGCAAATATTTGAAATGTTATGGAAGTGAAGCTGGCAAGATTTGAACAGTAACTGGGCGTGGGGCCTGAAGGACTGGGTCAGAGTCCAGGATTATAGCTATCACGCTGGCATGGGTGGAGGAACTAATATTGAATAGGTAGGTCCTCGCTGTGCATAGTTTTGGTAAATCTAAAGTACATTGTACAGTTTTAGGAAAACTAACTATAAATTAGGAAATCTAAATGTAAATAAAATAGCCATTATGTAAGATATAAAAGCCAAATAATAAATGGATCATCTTGCAGAGATCTTTATACTTTTATTTTTTTACTACAAAGGAGGCATTGGTCTGTAGAATAAAGCATTGAAAATACGAAGCACATTAGTAAGACTGATTTTCTTGCTGTGAATACTGGGTGTTGGTTCTCGTCTCCACACATCTGTTAACATTCAGTGCCTGTGGCTTTGAACGTATTCACTTTTTCCATACCAAGAAACGTAGCTATTTGTGAGCTAAATATAACCCGGCACTTATTAACTCCCCCCTTCGGCTGTGCCGGACATAACGGATAGAGGCAGCCAGGGTTCTCTTCATGTTGCAAGAGAGGAAAGACAGACTGACCACAGCAGGTGGAGGGCTAAATTGGAAATTTAAAATGATCATCCGTGTATCGCTCTGATGGATCCGGGCCAATCGAGTCACTAGTTTTCAACACCAAGTCGTCATTGACCGAAGATTCTGGGAATGACAGAAGAGGAATTCAGCTTTGTTTTTAGATTTTTTGTGTGTGTGTATATGTGTGTGTGTGTGTGTATATGTGTGTATGTATTGCTGGTATTTTGTTAAAGGAGGATTTTAAGATTCCATGTTCAGTTTTTGGTGTGTTAATAAAGGGTAATTCTAGTATTCCATGTTGGATTGCTGGGGCATTGATAAAGGGTAATTCTAGGATTCCATGTTGGATTTTTGGGGGTTTGATAAAGGTAAATTCTAGGATTCCACTGGATTCTTTGGTATTTGATAAAGGACAATTTTAGGATTCCATGTTGGGTTTTAACAGTGTAAAAGTGCTGAAGTTACCACTTTGTGCCGAGTACGTTTCGGTAAAGGACACTTGTACTAGGTACATGTAGGCTGCCTTGGTTGAATTTTGTAAATGCTAGTTGTGTGACTTCTATGGTGATCCAAAGGCTTCAATACTTTGCATCACTAACCCAATACAAGTAACCCAATTCATCTGATTCCACTAGATGCGTTGTTATAGTTTGTCCAAAGCTAAAAACTTTTTTTTTTTTGGATTGAATAAAGATCGGTTGGTTAAAACCCCTGTCAGTTTTTTTTTTTTTTTTTGTCCATATCCTGTTGGGGTTGTCCCAATAGATACAATCTGAGCTGAAAAGAGATCTCTCTTCATCTCTCCAACTTAAGCGGAAATCCCTTCCTAGTTATTACCCAAAGAGGTGTTCCAAGTGGAAGTCATTTACCACCTTCACCTTTTTTTTTTTTTTTTCTGGTGACAGCTGTCAAAGTTTGGAGTTCCCATTACTTTGTCTCAGTTAGGGCTGGGGAAAAAATCGATTTGAATCGTGAATCGAGTTGCGAGGTCAAATCGATTCAGATTTTGTCCAAATAGATTTTTTTACTCCAGGCCTGGAGCTGCAGGCAGGAGTTTTTAGGCGAGACCACGCCGCAGACTAGGTCGAAGCCACGGCCTCGCCTAAAAACTCCTGCCCGCAGCTGTCCATCAAAAAAACAAAACTCGATTTGAATCGAAAATCTAGTTTGGCGATTTTTTTTTTTTTTTTTTTTTTTTTTTTTTTTTTAGAAGAAAAAAATTTTTTTTATTTATTTTTTGAAAAAATCGCCCAGGTCTAGTCTCAGTGCAAAAGTCATCAGCGCAACCAGAGGGAAGAAAAGGCCTAAACTTTCACATAATTTTGGATCTGTTCCCCTTAATTTTCAGGAATAATCATGGGGTAAGGAAGGCTAGAGCCTGACCTCTTTTTATTGATCCATGTGTACAGTTGTCTTTAAAGCGGAGGTCCACCCTGAAAATTTTTTAACATTAAAAATCCTAAAAAATAAAATAAAAAAATTAATAGAAAAAAATAATTTATACTCACCCTAAATGCCTGTTGCTATGCGAAAGTCCCCTAATCTGCCTCTAATGTTCCTCTTCTTGTCCTCGGTGGGTCTCCTTCCGCTTCCTCTTATGAATGGGGCACGCTGCCTTCTGGGAACTGTGTGTATCCCAGGAGGCAAGCCGCCCACCCTTACTCAGGATGGAGGAGCCGGGACCTGCCAGCAGCGATCGATCGCCGTGGCGGGACCGACATCGCGGGCGAGTAGGACAGGTAAGTATCCTTATTAAAAGTCAGCAGCTACACTGTTAGTAGCTGTTGACTTTTTATTTATTTTTTTCGGCTGCACCTCCGCTTTTAAGCAGAAAACAAATTTTGGGAGCTCAAAGGTCACCATCTGTGGGCCTTGGACATTATAAGACTAGCTATACCAATTATGGCCTCTGGCAGAACAAGGTGGAGAAAAACAAGTATTTGGGACTTTCCCTTACCAATAAGGCGTAGGTGTAAACAATCCTCATGTGTCTCCACATTGTGGGTTCTCCCTAATGGTAAAGGGATTTGATACCGGATTGACTTTAGGGCACAGTAACACGCTGCCTAAATAGATTCAATTAAAGTGGAAGTCCATGTTAAAACTAAAAATCATGCATCCTATAGACACCAACGCTCTAACTCTAACCTATCTTCTAGCCCTGTAAAGAAAAATAAGCTCTGCAGAGGACACGGCCGACAACGGCTGTGAAATGAATGGGGAGTGATGTCCCCCATAGACTTAGTATGGGGCTTCCGTTGTCGCCTGTGTCCTCTGCACCCACCTATACAGCGAAGCCGCGGCTGACAACTCGGCGTGGGATCGGGTCGGAACGGCTTCTAAAAAGGTATGTATACTGATTTATTTTTCTTTTCAGGGATAGGTTAGTGTTAGATCGTTGGTGTCTATAGATGCAGGAATTTTAGTTTTAGCATGGACTTCCACTTTAGGCCTCATTCACATGCAGCCTGACAATGCTTACATTGGTACCAGGGCCGTCTTTGCCCACATGGGATGCTCAGGTGTTCCGTTCATCAGACCGTCCTATTCATGTCAGTTGGGACACAGTGGCTGCATGGACACAGCTGTGCGGGTGCATGTTCCCGAGCTTACACTGTCTGCATTTGGGGACACGCCCGTACACATATAGTCAATTTTATTTATTTTTATAGTTAATAAAACATAAAAATATATGATTTTATAAACTGTTTTTCTTATATTTCAGTTGTTTATATGTAATCCATTATTTTACAGATGAATATCTATAGTATACCTGTCATACAAGAAATATCATCAGTTCATCATTGCATAATAGTTGCCTGGCTTCAATACTTTCTGGATCACTAACTCCAAACAATGATTCGAAAACTGAATGTTGTAAAATCTTAAATTCCTGATCCAGTGTATTTCTCTTGGGTCGTTGGCCAAGAAAGTTTTGAAGGACATCTGCATGGCAGCCAGAGAGTGTTGGATTAAATTGTGGATCAAACAAATATCCTCTGCAAAAAATAAATAATTTTGTCTTTTCTGCCTCTCATTGTTTTTTTCAGGTTTTTAAGTCCTTTCAACATGATCCTGGGAGCCACGGTGGTGATTTTGATCTTCTTGGCCTTCGTGTGGACCTCACACAACAGGGACATCGTCAGGAAATTTAAGAAGAAATACCCGACCGTATTTGTCATGTCTATCATGCTGTGCAGCTACTTCGTCATATCCATGTGTGGGGGCGTCATGGTTTTTGTATTCGGAATTTCTTTGCCGCTCTTGTGTAAGTTTCCTACACAATTTTTCTACTATTTTGTTTCAATGTATTTCTTGAATTTTCAAAGCTAAATGGCTAAAAAATATATATATTTGAGCAGATATTTGTCAGTACCTAGAACTTAAAGTGGTTGTAAACCCTATATTTTTTTTTTTCCCCAACGACCTGTAAGAGAAAGGCATAATGAGCTAATATGACTAGCATAATAGCTCATTATGCATCACTTACCTTAGATCGGGGCCCCCGAAGCCGTCCTGGTCTCCCTCCTTCAGCCGCATCCATCGCTGTGGCGATAGCCAGAATGTTACTTCCGGGTATCGCCGCACCAGCCAATCACAGCGCCGCTCCGGCGCTGTGATTGGCCGGAGCGGCGAAGACGTGACTCCGCGCATGCGCGCGTGAGCCGTCGAATTCGGCTACGTCGTCGAATGCTGCGACCTAGCCGAATTTCTGAATGGGGTTAACCCCATGCGCGTGACGTCAGGGTCGCCGCTTTTAAATGCAAATATCTCCTTAACCGTGTAGGTTAAGGAGATATTTCATGCACCTACAGGTAAACCTTAATCTAGGCTTACCTGTAGGCGTTTGTTTACGAAGTGGGTTTACAACCACTTTAAGTATAAGAAACGGTGTCATGTCATTATTCAAAGGTTTTCTGACATAAAAGCATGCATGGAGAATCAACTACCTTGTGCTCAACAGCAAAGGCCATACAGAAAGTAAAGGCACATATATGGTCTTTAGTTGGTACCAAAGATCTTAAAGGGCATACAAAGAAGTTTAAAGTGATATTAAAGTTTCTTACAAAAACATGTTATACTTATCTGCTCTGTGCAGTGGATTTGCACAGAGCAGCCCGGATCCTCCTCTTCTCTGTCCCTCGCCGAGTGCTCCCAGAGCAAGCAGCTTGCAGTGGAGGCACTCAAGCAGGCGAGCTCCTGAGTTGCGGCTCTGCATGTCCGTTTTACACACAGCCGCGGCCCAGCCCCCTCTTTCCGCTGATTGGCTTAGTGGCTGTAATTGACAGCCAGTGTCTCAGCCAGTGTCATGAAACCAATCACTGGATTGAGAGGGGGCTACGGTAAGTACTAGGGGGGGCTGCTGCACAGAGGAAGTGTTCAGGGGTGTTTTTTTTTTTTCTGCTCTTAATCTCATATGCCTGTAAACGCCTATAGTGTGCATGGACACATTGGCTAACATGGAGGGGAGTTTCCAGGCAGAGAAAAATGGAAGCTCAAAAAACCTCAAACACCTGTAGGAGCAGCTTCTTTTGAGCTGCAGTTTGCATGAGCCCTAAATATTCAGAATGAGTGGAAAGAAATACAAGCTCTTTTACATTTAAAGCAGCTCCCTTGTATATATTTCAGTGTTTATTTAGCAGTTTGCCTGGAGGTATTTTAAAGAGGAGCTCCAGTTGGTTTTCTGAAAATTAAAAGTCAGCAGCTATAAAAACTAGCTGCTGACTTCTAATAAAAAGACACTTACCTGTACCAAGATCCACCGCTGTGCTCACCCGAGGGGGCGTTGGATCATCTTCAGTCCTCTGCGCCGCCATCTTAACTGTGGGCACCCTGTGGTGACTGCTTGTGGCTTCACAGCCAGGTGGCCTCTTCGCATACGCAAGCCTTGCTGCTCATTGTGAATGGTCCCGCAGTCTTCTGGGACCTGTGATGTGTCCAAGAAACAAAACCAGGTCCCCCCCCCTCAAAAAAATGCAAAGTGTCAAAGAGCAGCGGGGGAGGAGGTCTTAAAGCGGAATGTCCCCTTTTGGGTGGCATTCTGCTTTAAGTCGCGATTTTAAGTATATCCTTTTAAACCCGCCAGCAGCTGTCATCTAACATTTAACCAAGAAAGCTGCCTTGGCAGACGGTCTCTCTTCATATAGAATTGTAATTGTATTTCTTTATCCTTTTCCTCAACAGTAATGTTCATCCATGCCTCCCTGAGGCTCCGTAACATAAAGAACAAGCTGGAGAATAAGATAGAGAGCGCCGGACTGAAGAAGACTCCAATGGGGATTGTGCTTGACGCTCTCGAGCAGCAGGAGGAAAACTTTGCGAAAATAGCCGACTCCTTAATTAAATTGAAGGAATAAGATGAAGGGTCTTGGAACCCCAAGATCATTAAACGTTCCACTTACCTGCTGAAGTTTTTTCTGTTTTGGTTCAGTTGTGTATACCGGCAGTAGCACCTCACTGCCATGTATGTTATTCCCCAGAATACTGTCAGACAATCTAATGCGGTTTGTATTTAATGGTATGAAGCAATCAGCCTGCTGTTACCAATAAGATTGTTTGCCTCGTTGTCTCAGAGCCGAAACTGATGATAGACTCCACCAGTTTCCCCCTTGCCACCACTCGCTTCAGTTCGCTGACTCGTTATTTTGTGTGGTTTTAGGAATCTGGGGGATCCACTGCCCCACTCTTAGAGGTGTTACCCCCAGTGTTACAGTATGATTAGACATGAAATGTGTTAAGTTTCCTTTACACAGCGCTTGCTTTGGTCGCTGTAAAATGACCGCCATGCCTCTTTTCCCTGCGGGATGACGTGACCCTGCATATCGGGGTTTATTTTGTTCCTCCTTTTCCATGTTATTGAATTGATGATTTTTTCATTTTGTAACAGTCGCTAAATATTACTTGCTTCATAACTTATATGTTATAGGATTGTTACTCCTTTTCTTAGACTAAGGATAGAATGTCATTGGCACTTGGTACAAGGGATCATTGATTCTTTTTAAAGAGGTATGAATAAATGCATAAAGAATTTAGGAGCAATACCAGTTTATTAGCCAAACTTAAAGCTGAACTCTGGGTTGGAAAGGAAAAATACCCTACACACTGTAAGGATTAAATGCTTGTTGAGTTTAGAATGTTCAAGAATAAGGTGAAATATGTACTGTACCTTATTCCTGGCTCCAGCAGGCTTCCTCCATCCATATGACTGGTCCAGTATTGCTGTATCCCAGAAGCCACCCAGTATGGAAAGTAATACAGCCTTCTCTGATACCAATAGAAATTAGCACATTACCCTTGCAGTGCAGGGGGACCCAACTAAAGGTTTTTTTTTTTTTATTATTTATTTTTAAATGTAAACCCGGAGTTTGGCTATAAAGCTATCCTTGGATCTAAATATAAAGTTTGCTTATGGCCTGTACACACTATCCAAAAATCTGACGAAAAATACCTCTTTCGAACCAATAGTATGATCGAATCGTTAGTACAGAGCTTTCGAGAGCCGATCACCACAGTTCATCCGATCGGACAACATGACAAACACAAAAAAAAATTCTCGTATGTTACCAGATCGTACAATTTTCATTTAATCAGTACAGTTGTCGTCCAAAAATACAATACAATATACCTTCCGAATTTTTCTTTTTTTTTTTTTCTTTCTGTCATTCAAGGATTTTCATCACTTTTAGTAACCTCTCCATTTTCGATATGCAACTAGCATGAAAAAAAAATAATGGACGATCTGTCGTCCGATTTTCAGATCGTGTGTACGGGCCATTAGTCTTTAGATTTCCCCTCTAGTTAGCCTTATATCCCAACCTCTGCCTGCAGCGCCAAGGCAAGTGTGATGTGGCCTTCTAACAAGATCCTTGGGGAAAAGAGGGCCCCAAATCTCAGCACAGCGCAGGAATTTCTTCTAGTGAGATTTAGGATACCGAGCTTTCCCAGGATCTCACCAGAAACACTCTCACTGGGGTTGGAAGTTTTTTTTTTTTTGCTCTAATATCTATTGCCTAATTTTTACATGGGGGCTAAAGAATAAACGGACCTTTCATTTTGATGCAAGGTCTGTTTTAATGGCCAGGGAACAAGCTTCTCAGCTGCCAACAATAGACTAGGCTCAATTTGTTTTAGCACCTGCTGTCATATTTTAGGTATATTGGCAATCTGGCTCCCTGGATTTGCTACAGAGAGAAGGCCAGCAGTTTACCAAAGCTTTCCTTGCTGTTGTAGAAAGGACCTTTTTGACTTGAGGCTGGATTCACACCTATGCATTTTTAGTGCTTTTTTGCATTTTGCAGATTTGCACTACAGCCCATTTAATATGGTTTCCTATGGAACACGTTCTGTAGAGCAAATCTGCAAAAAGCTAAAAAAAAAATGCATAGGTGTGAATCAGGCCCAAGACAATGCTGAAACTGCATGCATAGCTCTTGGGCAGCTGCTGTAAACTGTTGACTACATGGTCAGAGGTGTCCTGTTGCAGCTGTGCATGGTATCGGCTTGTTCAGTTAAGCTTTCACAAGGAAAAAAAAAAAAAAAAACTGGAAGCTGATTGGTTTCTATGCAGAACTGCACCAGGTTTAGTAAATCAACCCCAGTCTGCGGTATCCATGGCAACCAACCAGTTTCACCATTGTTAAAAAAAAAAAAAAAAAGTTGGCTGGTTGCTGTAGGCAGCACAGAGAGTACTTCTTTTCATCTTTTGGCACTCTTTTGCATGTTTTTTGGATTACATTAGCATGTTGACTGGTTCTGCATGTGTATGAACTCCAACAGCTCAAGATCACAAGTGTCTGTCTCACCATTTGTCATGTAAGGCCTCCATTTATTGACACTGTTTGGCTCTGTATGTGTCTATTTCTGAGATATTGGTCATCCAAAGAAATGGACAGTTTAGGGCCTGCAAGCAACACACGCACACACGTCTCCTCTCTAGGGCACTCTGGGCTCATCAGGGAGGAGCCGAATGTGTTGGATCAAGAAGTACAGCCTCAATCTCCTGAAGTTAATGAACATTTAACCCTTGCATTGTGGAGGGCACCCTCTGCAAGGGATTTATTTCCACCATATTTTTTTTAATATAAAATGAGTCTTTGCTCGGCTGTTATGAGTTCACGTAACTCTCACACTTTTCCAGTTGAACATACAGAACCCGAGCCCCCTGTCCACCACAAAGAACCATTATCTCTACATCTGACACAGCTACACATGGAGCCCAACAGCTTGTGAATGTGAGCTTTAACAATTCAGGCCAGCAACTTCATTTTTGAGTATGGTGATTATGGCAGCCATGTTCTGGGTCATTTGACTTCAGCTGGAGCTTGGCCATAGGCTTTATATGCTTAGTAGTTTTCTTGCTTTATTAGCAAAAGCTGAATTGGCACTAAGCTGATGAATAACGTGCATTTTAGTGATTGCGCTTCTGTTGGGTATATCTATTATACATCTGTTTGTGCTGCCCATTTTCTGCTTGAAATCCTGTTTTATTCTCTAATTTAAGTTTTATAACTAAATAGTTTCATTGATAAGTGCACCTTTTTAGAGCAGACTTTGAAATACAGATCTGATTTGCAGCAGTTTAATTTCCTGCCCAATTTAACCAATTTAATAGAGATTTGTGGAAATTAGTTAACTCGTTTCAAAGCTGTTTTTTTTTTTTTTAAAGGTTTACTTATGTTGATCTTGTTTCTGATGCTGTTTGCACAGTTATAGAAATGACGTGATAGAGAAATTAGAGAAAACTATGCAAACCCCTTTGTATCTTGTGTAATCTTGCAGTTGTGCTTTGCATTTTTCCAGTTTTATATTTTGCACTAAACAGATATAATCTGACCTCTGTTACACTCCATCCTGTCTATTGGAAGACTAGCTATTGTGTGGACTTGACTCAGTTCTGAGAACCCACCACTGTCATTACCATTGCTTGGCCAATGAAAGAGAAGCCATCCAGACCATTGTTATAGACTAGAGAACTGTTGTGTACATGGTCACGCTGCAGTTCCAGATCTTGCCAGTGGGTGAAATCTGTATTTGACTGTCGCGTCCCTGGTAATATCTGAAGCTACAACTATGCAGATAGAGGCCCTTCTGTGCAATCAAAATCCAACAAGCAAATTGCAAATTTTCCATTTTAACTGTCTGTTGCTCACATGGCCAGGCAGAGCACAAATAAGCAACCAATTTCATTTCAGTTAACGGAAGTCCAAGAAACCTTCCTAACTTGTTGCTTTTGGATACTGTCAAGTATGCAGCTTGCACCTCCAATGATTGGGCCTTATACCTGGTTGCTCTGGTTACTACACCCTGCATCTCATTCTTGTTCCATGCACTACTTTTTCAGTTATGTTTACCATCACAGTTTAAATTGCAAGAATGTGCAGCAACCAATCAGATGTTGGTAACTGCAGACAACAATTATTGCATGATAGATCAGTGCAGCTTTGATGAAATCTCATTGTCTACTCTATCAATCTGATCTCTGTGCAGGCCTTTGCTGCTTTGCAAGATCCCCTTATGTATGTTGGGGTGGGACTACAGCTTCTGGTCATATGATGCTATAGGGATAGAAATATGGGAGCTGCCATTGCAGGCTCTCAGTCACATTCTTTACCAATTAAAGTTACTAAACAGGTTTGCAGCACAGAAATTCAGACTTCACTGGCTGCCTCCATATTTCTGTCTTGGCAGGCTCTCTTTATCGGTGGTGGCGCAGTGAATAACAGCTATGCCTGGAAACCCTGAGCAGGTAGGATGTCAGATGGGTGACTTGGCCACTAACAACGCATTGCCAGCAGAGCAGTCTGTAGAATCGCTTTATCATTGGCCTCAAATACTGCTGAATCTCACTCGCCAGAGCAAGGGAGCGACATCTCACTGGTCCTTCTAGCAAAGCAGCCATTCCAAAGAGCCTGGTGGGAAGGTTCTTGGGCTGATGTCAGGAGGGCTACCCTGCCGCTAGCGAAATCTGCCTCTAATAATTTGTCAAAATCTAAGAGGCTGCCTGTTTGTCCTTATGGAATGGCTTCCTCTGTAGCTGAGGCAGGAGATCGCATGACTATATTCAGCAACATTTGGGCCACAGATGGAGTGACATCTCACTGCATTCAGTTACAGAGGGAGCAATATTTCACAGGGACAGACAGGCGGCCTATTTAGCAATCTTGCCACTAGCGATTTGTCTTTAGTGGCAGAATGGCATCTGACATCAGCCCATGTGATCCTGACTGTTGATTTTTCACCGCCATCAAGATTGCCAATGTGAGACAGCCCTATGTCCGCATCCTCCATGTACTTCAGACTAGAATGTATTTTGACAAGTCTCATTTCTGATTGGTTCCTACAGATTACTGCACACTCTGTTAGTCTGCATGTACTCATCCATAGCGGGAGTTTGAGCAGGCTTTTGTCTTTCCACTATTAATGTTTAGGTTTTTTTTTTTTAGTTTTTTTTTACACTTTTGGGGTTAGACATACTGTATGATTGCACTTGTTTGTATGGTTTGTTTACAGGCAGATGATGGAGAAACGAGTTTACATGCTTGGTATTGTTTAGTAAAGCCCTCTCATTACCTATTAATGCAAACACCTTTATCGTGGCTGTGTGATGTTCTAAAGAACTGTTTAACGAATAAATATCCTTCCTGTGTAAGTACACATTGCTTGCACGCTGCTTCATTTTTTTGATGCACATCTGAATGCAATAAAAGTTTTTCTTATGTTCACTTCATCCATATTGTGGTCCATCCCAACATGCTTGACAGGCTATGAAATTGGAAAATCAGATTGTACATGAATATAAACCGTGTGTGTGCAAAATGCATTTTTAAGCAGATTTTCTCCTGGAAGGAGAGAAGACGTTCAGGGGAGCTGAGCAAACACTCACTGTGCATGAGGCCTGAGAGCAGACCTGTGCTTTGTCCTTTTCTTATGGCTGGGTTCACAATATCTTAGCATGCAGCTCACAGGAGGGGTCCGGTGTGTCCCCATTCACAGTTTCAGGTCCGACTTCAGCCCCAATTTTTGGTTGAAGTTGGAACTGAAACAGAC
Source organism: Rana muscosa (assembly GCA_029206835.1). Classification (NCBI taxonomy): domain Eukaryota; kingdom Metazoa; phylum Chordata; class Amphibia; order Anura; family Ranidae; genus Rana; species Rana muscosa. The sequence continues at coordinate 356,348,944 of CM055120.1, forward strand.
CAAAAGACGCACAGGACGCGGTGCAAATTCGCACCGGAGCCGCAGCAGAGATATGTGAACTGGCTCCATAGAGAAATCTCCCGCTATTGCAAATTGGATGCGGGAAACCCGCATGTATGGTGGCATATACTCACCTTTCCTTCAATTTTCTGCCACTCATGTCAACTGCTTAGAGGGAAGAGAAATACTCTGTACTTCCTGGTATAGACAATCATGTGACTTTCCACTTACTTCCATGTCATAGCGCTGGTACTAACACACCCAGCGCTATCACATGGGAGTGAGGAGAAAATCCAAAGGCCCATGGAAGCTTCAAATTGCCACAATGAAAGTGCCCTGCAAGGACAAAAGCACAGGTTCTATTTAACCAGTTCCTGCCCGGCCATGTAAATGTCTGCTTGCACAGGAAAGCCAATTATCGGCTTTCCTTTCCTCACAGTGACAGCGCTGAGGAAAGGAAATGCCAGTAACAGGCATTTGTTTACATGGGATCAGCTGTGATTACACACAGCTGATCACATGGTAAAGAGCCAATAACATTGGCTCTTTACCCTGATTGGTGATGTGACTGTCCAAGGTACATGGATCGCCACGTGCACGAGCGGCGTCACCAGGACCAGGAGGACGTCATATGACGTCTGCAACTGCCAGACACCTGCAACTTCCAGAGCATGCAAAAAGCCAAAATGTTATGCCTCAATAGGCCGATCTATGGAGGACCGCACCAGAATGGTTATGATCGGGAGCTGGTGGGACAGCCCTTCACAGTGGTTGTGTGATTTAGAAGCGCACCTGCAATCCCCCACTTCTCCCCTCCAAACCTCAAGACATAGTAAAAATGCCACAGTGAATGGGAAGGGGTCAAACTTTACAATACATACTCATTTTATACTCCATTTATTTAATGTATCATAACATGACTTGAGAATACTACGCCTATTGGTGATGGTTCCACTTTGAACACTGCTAGGCTCATGTGTAAATACTAGTTTAAGGGAATATTTTGTCCATGGTTACCAGAGTTCTCTTTCTTAAGATAAAGCTGACCTTTGTTGCAATTAGCAGCACAGATATTGCTTTCCTTCAATCTTTTCGAATTCCCTGATTTTATTTACACCCTCCTTTCAAAAAAACTTTTATTATTAAATGGCTTTTTACAACTTTGTCTGAACTTCCTCCACATTCTTGACTTGGTCAGAATGACATCGCTGGTACTGTGCAACCTGCAGGTTTCTGGGACTTGAACGTCATATATCCCAGAAGTCTTCAGGCAACTCCAAGAACGCCCTGGGGTACGTGCACTCATCTGGCAGGGAAAAAAAAAATCATTGTCTACACAATAGCACCGTCAATCCTGAACTTTCGCACTCAGCACTCTACCCACGGAATCATACTAAAAATTGTGTGGACCATGTGATTCCCAAGCTAGAGCACCGAGAGCCAAGCACAGGATCTTCTTGCATGTCAGTGTGGGGGCAACAAAGAATACCATGAAGTAAGGGGAAAGGGAATCCCCCACCCTCACAGAAAATGACAGCCAGGATAGAATCGGGAAATATTAAAGTTTTAAAAAGTATCCACAAAAATAATAGCCTGCATTTAACAGTAAATATCTGATTTACATTGGAATTTTACCAAACTTTTATTGATGCCTTTATTTCAATTTTCCCAATCCAGGCGAAATTCCTCTTTAACCGTGATAGACTGGCATCACTTTCTTATCTATTTACAGGCTGACACGGCCCTATTTTCTAGGCGTTTTAGCCATAGCCAATACTGGGGTATATCTTTCAGAATGACTATAATATCGACTAAGGGAATATTGGAATGTTCTGCTTATAATGTATGGGTAAGCGTGTCGTATTCATGCAGTATTTCACAAATGTGTATGGATTATTTAGAACTGAGAAGCTAATTACCAATAAACAGTCACCTGAAGAAACTGAACAGTCCAGATATTTTATTTCATATATGTGTTCTTGGTGGAAAAAAACTCATGTTTGCCCAAACTTCTGGAATGAACTTGTCAGTGCTGACCCAATCAACTGCAGCAAGGATATTCTCTTCCCCACAGGTGCACATACACACAAAGGGGTGGAAATGCCCTGGCCGCAGCCAATTTCTCCCCCCCTAGTAATTGATGGGCACACTGGCACAGTGAGGCTGCATTGATGGGCACACTGAGGCTGCAATTGATGGGCACCGTGAGGCTGCATTGATGGGGACACTTGCACAATGAGGCTGCATTGATGGGCACACTGGCACAATGAGGCTGTATTTGACAGGCGCAGTGAGTCTGCAATTGATGTTTTTTTTTTTCCAGAATTTTTCAGTTTGTTTGCGCCCTGATACTGAACGGTCGGCATGTGGGCTTTAGCAGGCACTATTATAGGAGATAAAAAAAAAAACTGTCAACCGTGTATATCAGGGGTATTAAATTAAAACTCACGAAGGTCCAGGTGTGTGATTCATGATGACACCTTTTTGCAGTGGCAAACTGCATGGTGTCACAGTGCCATGCAGCATGGTACAGGCTTCCCCCTTTCTGCATAGCAGTGACAGAGCCCTCTTCCCTGTCCTACCTTACACGAGGCGAAGGGCGGGAGGCACAAAAGGTCTAGACCTGATATGAGAAGAATAGCACAGTGATGGATCGAGGGTCAGGCCCAGTTAACTGATTGCTAGGACCACCCTGCATCCTAGCAACCAATCAGTTAACTGGGCCTGCTCCCACCCTCGGTCCATCACTGTGCTGCTTCCCGATGTTATCTCTGCAAAGAAGACAGTGCTAGCGGCGGCTGAGAGGAAGAATCAGCTCCTAAATGGTGCATCATTGGGGCATTAACTCGGTCCAGATCTAGACCACGGTCCACCATCTAGTGATGCCAGGTGTATATGAAAGGGGTCCATGTTTCATTCTTTCTTGGATTTCTGCAGAGACCTGGCAGATGATGGCTGTAAAGAACACAACCTAAAACATGACAACGGGATAATAGGCTCAATTCACAGCATTAAAGCAGAACTAAACTCCAATGATTTAACTGCTTCCCAAAACAGTTACACTCAAGGCATGCCATGAATGATAACCGTCACAAGTGCTTGTGCTCTCGACCGAACTGTCAAGCCATCAATCGCTGTTGTCCTAACTGAACACATGTGCAGTACCATGCCAACTGCAGATCAAACAGAGGCTACGATTGCAGCTTCCTTGGCTGTAAAGGAGAGGGTTTAGTTCATCTTTAACACAATAGGATATTTAACACATTAGGCTGGCCATACATGTTCAATTTTATTGTACAATTTTCCTTTAGATTTACGCTAAACTATGTAGTGCAAGGGCCTACCTAATTGGATACAATTTGAAAGTTGCTTAGTTTGTTTGACCTCATTATATGGTTTTTGGTAAATGTATGGCCAACCTTATGCTGGCCATACACTATACGAAAAATCGGCCATACCTATTTTCGAAAATCGGACATTCGACCGCAAGAGCAAACGATAGTGCCATCATGTAATGACCGATAAATTGTTCAGTGGACATAAATTAATAAATTTTTTTTGTTCGTTTTATTTACATATACCGTACCTAGTGCAAACAGTTTGGATGGGAAACACATTAACCTTTCAATTTATCGTTCGTTTGGCAGAAAATTTCCAAACTTGTCTTTCGTTTTTTTGGCTCAAACGTCCCAACAATTATTGATTTTGTGCCCATTAACTGGCCGAAAAATTAACGAACTGGCCAAATGACCCAATTTTGGCCGATTTTCGTATAGTGTATGGCCAGCATACGTTTCAAAAAGTGACAGTTAATTTCATTCAAACCCAATAAAATTTAAAAATTACAGTTACATGTCTGAAAATCATGCCCTATACCCTCACAATTTTGCTGCAGTCCTGTAATACATGGAACCACAGGTCTTTCTTGCAGGTGCGCTGCGTGATATTTTTTTTTATTTTTTTTATAATTAACAGTATTTACTGAACTTTTGTGCAGTACAGAAAACAGTTATACATTGCCCACTACAGTGGAAAAGTATTGTTCTGGATAGGACAAAAGCAGGAATCGTGATTTCCAAAAAATAAGTGTGCACTGAAAACAATATACAGTAACCCAGAGCAAGCTGATATCCTAAATTAGCTGACATCTTGACAATACACCTGGTACATCAGTGTTAAAGGGCAGTAATTCTGTATACTGATGAAACAATATAGAAAATAGACAGAAAAGGGAAAAACAAAAGCAGAGGAAGACAATAGCCCCCAGCCCACCTCATCTCTGGCCTCTTAATGTCTCCCGTGGTCATGAAGCCAGAAAAGTGGACTATTCTGAAGATGCCACGGTTCCCATACAGTGTTATGTCTCTCCAGGGTATCGTTAAGCCTAGCCGTCATTATTTCCATTAATTCCACATATAATGCTGTCTGAGAGGGGGGATCTCTCTGTTTCCAATGGAGTGCAATTGAACACCTCACACCTGTGAGGATATGCCTCAAGAGTTTTTTTGTTCGCTTTGGCAAGGTTCAATGAGAGGTAAACCTAACAGAAAAAGTTTAGGAGTAAACGGGATTGTGGAGTCAAATAAACATTGTAGCACATGGTGCACGTTCTTCCAATAATGTTCAATTTGTGGGCAGCTGCAAAAAATATGAAGAAGGGAGCCGAGGAGATAAGAGCACTAGCTGTCGGGGGAGCAAGGGATACGGTAGGTAGAACTGGTTTTTCCATTCCCTAGACAACAAAAGCATTCAATTTGTATTTTTCCTAGTTTTAATATTTCACGTTTAACCTGAGCCCTAAAACGTAATCATTAAATTAACCAGTGAAGCCAAACTACAGTTCTTTTCCTTCCCTTCCAGGCCCTTAGCCACCTTCAAGTACTGCTGTGCCTCCTCCCCTTAAGATCTTTATACATACAATTTTTCAAGTGTCTTTCAGCTGGTTGCATGTCTTCAATGGTGTATGGCATCAGAATTATTCTGCGAGTCCAAGGCGGCTTGGCTCAGGAGGCGGGTCCTTGACACCCTGGGCTCACAAGAAGTGGGTGTCATTCAACCCTGACAATGATTGAAACTGGGTCTAAGAGTAGGGAAATTAGTTTTACAGTCAGAGCTGCTTCATTTTGGGTGGCTAGGGAACTTTTTATTTTCATAAGGAACCTGGAGTTGGGCTTTACTTCTTAAGCTGACCCCAGGGCTGAATATACTATTAGACACAGTTTTCACAGTTTACAGCCACACAATGCACATTGTGGCTGGTGATGGAGAGTAAAAATTGACCATTTGTCCACTTTGATTAAGTACTTCGTCTTCTAGAAAGGACCATTGGAATAGCAGGGCACCAAGACATCCTATTTACTATCGATTCCATTCTAGGTCTACTGATCCAAGGTGGGTGAACTGTAATCACGCAATGAGGACCCAGACAGATGGCATCATTAGTAAGTGAGGTGGTATGAAACCATGTATGTTACACAGAAATATGTTACCATCAGCTACATGACAACCCTCCCGCCCAAAGTGGATATGATGACTATGCAGACATCCGGACCTGGAACCAACAATGATGTCCCCACTTCTTGACTTATTATGGTATAATTGTCATCCAATCACATAGAGGGTTTTCAGCTTCTGCACGTGTGATGGCTGATAGTAGTGTATTACCAGGTTTCCCCAAAAATAAGACCGGGTCTTATTTTAATTTTGGCAACAAAAGACACAGTAGGGCTTTTTTTTCAGGGTAGGTTTTATCCTGTAGTGTGCTGACTTCTCTCCCCCACTCCCTCTCTGCCTGTCAGGAATCTCCAGTGTGAATGGAGTTAAAGTGGTTGTAAAATCCTATAATCCACTCTATTACAATATTATATAATGTACAATGTGTGTGCATCTGTAATATAATTGTGGCAAATACCTTTGTTACGGCGCCACCGTGTCCTGCTCCGAGCACTGCAGAGGGGGGGGGGGGCCGAGATCCCCCGTTGACAGCTGGGAGAAGAGGGGGAGAGCAGTGGGAGGTCAGCTGAGCGGCGCTGTAACAAAGGTATTTTGCACAATTATATTACAGAAACCCACACATTGTACATTATATAATACTGTAATAGAGTGGATTATAGGATTTTACAACCACGTTAAACTAGGGTTTATTTTCGAGGTAGGGCTTATATTGCAGCCCCCCTGGAAAATCAGGGTAGGTCTTATTTTCGGGGAAACACGGTAGCTCTGCACATTTTCTTTACTTTTTGCAAGTATAATCCTATATGAAAGGAACACTATTTGTACAAAATGTCATTATCATTCTTGTGTACAACATAATACATCAATTTGCTATGTATGTGTCATAAAAAAGGAAGGAAGCCCTAAGGCTAACGTTGCGCTAGAAAAAAGCAATTGAGGTTAAAAAAGTGATCAGTGGTCAAAAGACAGCAGCTAGCATAAATAGCTATATACTAAAACTATACAAAACATAAAAAACAAAGGTATGCAGCGCTGAAATAAGATCTCCAAAATTTAATATAGAGAACACAAAGTGAGTTGGTAATCAACTGGTATAATAATTAAAACAAAAAAAATTATTAAGTGAATAATAAATTGGTGCAATAGTGAACCATAGAGAAAATTATGACAGTGTAAATAATATTAATGTATAATCCGTGAAAAAGTTCATAAATAAAGTCCATCAAAAAGAAGACCTCCTTAGTGCAAAAAATCAAACACAATCCAATGTGAAGTGAAGTGTTCCAAAAAAAGAGAAAGAAACTTGCTCCCAACCGTGAAGTAATGGATACAATGGTGACACCCGGGTGAGAAAGATGTATATCCTGCTTACCAGATGTCCATGACTGCATACAACAGTCTCACCCAGCACAGGGAAATTAGGCTTCCCCACAGCCTTTAGATTTCAATGGTGTGGATTCCTCGACCGACCTTAAGCTCAGGTATGAAAAGAAAATTCCATAGGGTAGTATATCAAACCAGCTTGGTTTATTTAAAAAGTATTGCACTTACAAAGTCGAAGATCGTTAGAAGCAGTGATCGCAATACAACGATATGGCAGTAACAGCTCTGGCGTTAGTCTGTGTCTCTCGTTCGTTCCTGTTTCTGTTTCTTCCGCGGCACTCCCTCGTATTCGGAAGATGCGTGATGACGTCACTGGCCCCCTATGCGTTTCGTCACGATAGGACTTCAACTGGGGATTGGCCTCGGCCATTGTGGTTGTAGTTTAAGGATTTTACAGAATGTAAAGACAAATGTTATAGCCTATAGCTATTTATCACAGTCCTTTTACAGGGAGCAATAGCAGTAGTGCCATCTGCAGGTTATAGTCACAAATCACATCACATGAAACCATTTTAAATCAGAAAAGAATATACACACATAACATAATTTAAAAAAAATCCAGTTTATTGATTTTAGTCATTTATATAGCACTGACACTTTTTCCACAGCACTTTACAGACAACCATTCACAAAAGTCCCTGCCAGAGCATCCTCAAAATGTCATACACACAGTATGGCCAATCACAACAATCACTTACTATTTAGATTGTGGAAACATTGTTCTCGGCTAGAAATAAATCTAAAGACTAAGGTGCTGAAAGTGTTAACCACTGAGCCATCATATTGCTTCCTATCTGCTCATCAATTATTAATTGGATTTAATTAAAATATGATATTTTTCACCTTTGTTGTATCTCGGTGCTGCTGATCTTCCGGTCTACAATATGCACCCCAGTGAAGGCTGCATTGCATTTCTCAGGGAAGGTTTCTTATTAAGAGAGAGGGACAGAGCATTGTCACCTTTTAGCAGAAAGTGCCCGAACCAGCACCTGTTTGGCAGGATCACCAAATAGTATTCTAATAGAAACTGCTCAGATATTATGGATTGGGTTTACACATACGGCTAAGATTTCTTCTGATAATAGTACAAAAATAGAATAAACTCTTTGCCCTAGTAATGCATACTGTGGTTCCAATTCACCCTGTTCACACCTGTGCAATTTTACATGTGTTGGTCAATACATGACCAGAGGATTACATATTTTTTTTTATGCTACCCATTCACACTTGTGCGTATTTCTTCTGAATGTCTGGAAAAGAAGTGCTGGTGCTTTTTTGGTGTGACAATGCTTGTTCTTTGTCCTTATACTTCAATAGATGTGTATGAAAAATGCATTAAAAAAAAAACACACGAAAATGTAGACACAGGAGTGTGAACCTAGGCAATTTTCAAAGAGTGTTATGTTTTTCTGCCACTAGAGGGGGTAAGATCATTTTCTGTTGAGCAGGCAGCAAAATAGACTAGATACCTCTATTATCCTTCACAATCAAGTTAGATTGATTTAATTTGCAGCACTCAGTTACCCTTTCAGCATAGTCACATATCATAAACCTATCCAAAATGCAGACATAGTTCAGTTCAAATATGACATCCTGAAGTCCTTCTGCAAACTTTCCATTATTTCTTCTAAAACTTTGCTCACATCAAACCGATCACCAACTTTTGAAGATTTTAAACTTTCTTTAGTTTCTCAGAACACCTGCCATATGGTGTCATTGCCCAGGGTTTAACATAACTTCCAGGGACAGTCACACACTAATGTAAGGCATCTTGCACATGATACTCCTCTTGGAGCATCTACTTTTTCAGACATAATTTCATGCGTTTTTTTGTACATATTAGCGTGCATTTTCGCGTATATGTGTTCGCGCATTCCCACTTGCGCATATGTGCGTCGTTCTTCTGCACAATATGCAAATGGGCATTTGCGCGCTTAGATTTGCACGCTCAAGGTGTAAATTACTGATCAAAAATGCAGATTTTTATTTTTTTACCGAAGAATGCACGCCGCTTGTTTACGCACCTGTGTGCATAGGCACATTACAATGAATGGGATTTATTTTAGCTCAGCAAAAAAAAAGCTGTACTGAGATTTTTCAAGCTGCAGTGTGCAAGAGGCCTTAAAACTGAGTTTTTTACCCAAAAATGGAACTTCCGCTTTAAGGGAAGGTGACCCCCTGACATGTCACATTTGGCATGTCATTTTTTTGGGGGGGAGCGGAAACCCTCTTTTTAGACAGTTCCAGCTCCCACTTCCTCCCGGGGCACCACGGCACCTGAAGGCAGTTCACCTCTCCCCCCTCCCTCTCGGCAATCATCTGGAACAGGTCACAGGTCCCAGATGATTGCCCGGCCAATCACGGCGCGCAGCGCGGCTCGTGCATGCGCAGTTCGTGCCGAGCTGTGAAGCCACAGCCAGGCGCTCACATTCACGATGCCGGCGCCGCGAAGAGGAGGGGGAGACGACCAGGGCTTCGTACGCCCGCATCGCTGGAACCTGGGACAGGCGAGTGTCCGATTAATAAAAGTCAGCAGCTAAACTTTTTGTAGCTGCTGACTTTTATTATGGTGGAACTCCGCTTTAAGTTGATTCAACATTTGCTATACTCCAAATTACAAAATGGCACAGCACAGTGCAGTTTAAAGCCATAAAAACATTTTGGCTGGAGTTAGACTTTAACATTCACAGACAACCTTGTTATATTATATACAGTGTGTGTGTGTGTGTGTATGTGTATATATATATATATATATATATATATATATAATGTGATGGCCTGATAATAAAAAGTAAGTTAGCGACAACCAATTACAAAGAACTCTATAAGCGCAAGTATTTTTTTTTTTTTTCGTGTTCCATTTGGGGATTCAGAGATCAGAATATTTCCATTGTATCTGTAAATGATGTATGATATGCATTGATTTTGATGACAATCTTGGGATTTTCTCTTGAGACACATCAGTGAAGCGATGCACAAGCATCTATTCCGGAATTCCAGTACATGTGGGTCACTCCTAATGATGCCACTATATGCCGTATCCAGCGACTTTCCGGGCCTGTCACTTGCAGTGTGCCATTCCTGAATAGGTTGTTGACAGATACGTGTTATCAAATCACACCATTCAATCTACTATTCATCCCATGTGCTGCGTTGATCCCATATAACTAGATAAAAAGACTTTCCATTGTTTCCATAAGTTTATTGTAAGCAATATTTGTACAGCCTATGTAAAAAAAATCTTCACAACAATTCATCCAGGGGGGTTTCTAGCTCTTTGGGTAGGGGTACCTGGAAATACAAATAAACACACAAATTAAAATTAAGAAATATACTTATCTGATGTGTCACATTATAGTATCATTGAAACGGATATTTTAAAATAGGGTGCCTTTGGCCAATTTTGGCTCAGGGGGACTAAGTCCACGCCCCACACTGTATAAGGCCGCCTGCACGTCGGCCTTGTGTAGTGTGTTGCTGGCGTGGACGGAGAGAGAGTGTCATTTAGATTGAGCAGGCAGGCAGGTTATTCAGTTAGCTGCAGTGTATTTAGTATATATATATATATATATATATATATATATATATATATATATACATATACACATACACACACAGTTGGGCAAAAAAGTATTTAGTCAGCCACCAATTGTGCAAGTTCTCCCACTTAAAAAGATGAGAGAGGCCTGTAATTGTCTTCATAGGTATACCTCAACTATGAGAGACAAAATGTGGAAACAAATCCAGACAATCACATTGTCTGATTTGGAAAGAATTGTTTTTGAAAATGATGGTGGAAGATAAGTATTTGGTCAATATCAAAAGTTAATCTCAATACTTTGTTATATATCCTTTGTTGGCAATGACAGAGGTCAAACGTTTTCTGTAAGTCTTCACAAGGTTGTCACACACGGTTGCTGATATGTTGGCCCATTCCTCCATGCAGATCTCCTCTAGAGCAGTGATGTTTTGGGGCTGTCGCTGGGCAACACGGACTTTCAACTCCCTCCAAAGGTTTTATATGGGGTTGAGATCTGGAGACTGGCTAGGCCACTCCAGGACCTTGAAATGCTTCTTACGAAGCCCCTCCTACATTGCCTGGGCGGTGTGTTTGGGATCATTGTCATGCTGAAAGACCCAGCCACGTTTCATCTTCAATGCCCTTGCTGATGGGAGGAGGTTTGCACTCAAAATCTCACGATACATGGCCCCATTCATTCTTTCATGTACACGGTTCAGTCGTCCTGTTCCCTTTGCAGAGAAACAGTCCTAAAGCATGATGTTGCCACCACCATGCTTCACAGTAGGTATGGTGTTCTTTGGTTGCAACTCAGCATTCTCTATCCTCAAAACACGACGAATTGTGTTTCTACCAAACAGTTCTACTTTGATTTCATCTGACCATATGACATTCTCTGAATCCTCTTCTGGATCATCCAAATGCTCTCTAGCAAACCTCAGACGAGCCCGGACATGTACTGACTTAAGCAGGGGGACACGTCTGGCACTGCAGGATTTGAGTCCCTGGCGGCGTAGTGTGTTACTGATGGTAGCCTTTGTTACGTTGGTCCCAGCTCTCTGCAGGTCATCCACTAGGTCCCCCCGTGTGGTTCTGGGATTTTTGCTCACCGTTCTTGTGATCATTTTGACCCCACGGGGGGAGATCTTGCGTGGAGCCCCAGATCGAGGGAAATTATCAGTGGTCTTGTATGTCTTCCAGTTTCTAATTATTGCTCCCACAGCTGATTTCTTCACACCAAACTGCTTGCCTATTGCAGATTCAGTCTTCCCAGCCTTCGACAGCTCTTTGGTCTTCACCATAGTGGAGTTTGGAGTGTGACTGTTTGAGGTTGTGGACAGGTGTCTTTTATACTGATAACAAGTTCAAACAGGTGCCATTAATACAGGTAATGAGTGGAGGACAGAGGAGCCTCTTAAAGAAGAAGATACAGGTCTGTGAGAGCCAGAAATCTTGCTTGTTTGTAGGTGACCAAATACTTATTTTCCACCATAATTTGCAAAAAAAATCTTTCCAAATCAGACAATGTGATTGTCTGGATTTGTTTCCACATTTTGTCTCTCATAGTTGAGGTATACCTATGATGACAATTACAGGCCTCTCTCGTCTTTTTAAGTGGGAGAACGTGCACAATTTGTGGCTGACTAAATACTTTTTTGCCCCACTGTGTGTATATATATATATATATATATATATATATATATATATATATATATATATATATATATATATCCACTGCTTTCAGTGTAGCTAGATCTGACTGCAGGCTGTTCCTGGTGTACTTTTTCTAATATACTTCAGGCAGGCAGGTGATTTAGTTAGCTGCAGTGCATCTAATATATATATATATATATATATACACAGTTTCGTGTATATATATATATATATATATATATATATATATATATATATATATATATATATATCCACTGCATTCAGTGTAGCTAGATCTGACTTCAGGCTGTTCCTGGTGTACTTTATCTACAGTAATATACTTTCGGGCAGGCAGGTGATTCAGTTAGCTGCAGTGCATTTAATATATATATATATATATATATATATATATATATATATATACACACACAGTCTCGTGTATATATATATATATATATATATATATATATCCACTCCATTCAGTGTAGCTAGATCTGACTTCAAGCTGTTCCTGGTGTACTTTATCTAATATACTTTCGGGCAGGCAGGTGATTCAGTGAGCTGCAGTGCATTAAATATATATACAGTCTCCTACATATATATATATATATATATCCCCTGAATTCCAGTCTAGCCAAGCCTATATCTGACTGCAGGCCATTCCTGGTGTACGTTTTCAAATATAGTTTCAGGCAGGCAGGTGATTCAGTGAGCTGCAGTGCATTAAATATATATACAGTCTCCTTCATATATATAATCATTGCATTCCAGTCTAGCCAAGCCTATATCTGACTGCAGGCCATTCCTGGTGTACGTTTTCAAATATACTTTCAGGCAGGCAAGTGATTCAGTGAGCTGCAGTGCATTAACTATATATATACAGTCTTCTACATATATATATTCACTGCATCCAGTCTAGCCAAGCCTACATCTGACTACAGGAAATTCCTGCTGTACTTTTTCTAATAAACTTCAGGCGGTGTTTTGCTAATCAAAATTTACAGCATGTCCGGAAGGCCAGCAAGAAGAGGCAGACGCTCACAGGCCACTAAAAGAGGGCAAGCAGGCTCTGTGTCTACAGCCAATAGTGCTGGTCGTGGAAATGGCGCATCCTCAGCACGTGGCCGTGGGACACGCTTGTCCTTTTCTTCTGCAGCTGGCCGTGTTATTGAGCCACAACATGCAGAAGAGTTGGTGGAGTGGATAACAAAGCCGTCCTCATCCTCCTCATCCTCTGTCACCCAGGCTCAGAGTAGTTTGCCTGCCAATGCAGCTGCCAAAGTGGCCTATTCCATCGGCTCCATGTCATCAGTCACTCCTTCCCTAGCCCCACCATCATGAACGGAGGAGTCCCCCAAACTGTTCGACCACAGTGTCGGATACATGCTGCAGGAGGATGTGCAGCGTTTTGAAGGCTCCGATGATGGTACCCAGGTTGAGGAAGGGAGTAACGTGAGCCTAGAGAGAGGGGGTGCCCAAGAAGGACAAGAAACTGGCAGTCATGTTCCCCCAGCTGCAGCATACTGCCAAGTTTGCTCCAGTGACGAGGAGGGAGGGGATGATGAGGTCACTGACTCTACGTGGGTGTCTGATAGAAGAGAGGAGGAGGAGGAGGCACATCTCCAACGAGGCAGGATGCCCTCCAGGGGCCAGCTTAAGGGCAGCCACACTATTGCATCACACCGCAGAGCTAAGCATGTGCAGGGCGCTACTGACTCCCCACGTATTTTGAAAAGTTCTTTGGTGTGGGCCTTTTTTGACACGTGTGCAGCAGATCGCACCGTTGCTGTTTGCAACATATGTCTGAAGCATATCAAGCGTGGCCAAAACAGCAGCCGCTTGGGCACCACATGCTTGACCAGACATATGTCGACCTCCCATGCAGTCCGTTGGCAACAGTACTTAAAAGACCCACATCAAAGAACAAGGCGGACCTCTCCTTGCTCCTTATCAGCTGGGATCTCCAACCCCACTATACCTTCAGTCCTCTCAGAAACCTGCACTGAGAGGAATGAAAGTGTAGAATTAAGTGTGCCAAGTACTTGCGGGCAATCTGCTATTGCTACACCAGCATCTGATTGTAGCAGGCAAATTTCCCTACCCCAGTTGCTAAACCGTCAAAAGAAATTCGGTCCCAGCCATCCACATGCTCAGCGTCTGAATGCTAGCTTTGCTAAATTGCTAGCACTGCAACTGCTGCCTTTTCAGCTGGTAGACTCTGCCCCCTTTCGTGAATTTGTGGAATGTGCGGTACACTCAGTGGCAGGTTCCCAAACGCCATTTCTTTTCACAGAAGGCCATTTCGGCTCTCTACCGGCATGTGGAAGGCAATGTCTTGGCCTCGTTGGACAGGGCGGTCAGAAGTAAGGTGCATATTACCGCTGACTCATGGTCCAGCAGGCATGGACAGGGATGTTACCTTTCTTTCACGGCGCACTGGGTAACTCTGCTGGTAGCTTGGAAGAATGCAGGACAGGGTGCAGTATTGTTGGAGCTTGTTCCACCACCACGCCTCCAAAATGCTAGTAGTGTTGATTCTGCCACAGCTCTCTCCTCCACCCCCTCCTCTTCTTCTTCCTCTATGACCTCTTCCTCTGCAGATTTGTCCTCTGAACCAGTGGTGCTCCATAGGCGTTCAAGGGGCTACGCAAGCACTCAGGCAAAAAGATGCCATTTCGGTGCTTGAGTTGGTCTGCTTAGGGGAGAGGAGCCACACTGGGGCAGAAATTCTGTCAGCTCTGCAGGGGCTGACTCAGAGGTGGTTGACGCCATGTGAGCTTCAGCCAGGAATGGTTGTATGCGACAATGGCACCAACCTCCTCTCCGCCCTCCGACAGAGACACTTGACCCATGTTCCCTGTTTAGCTCACGTCCTGAATTTGGTGGTGCAGCAGTTCTTGTGCAGGTACCCAGGCTTACAGGATCTCCTGAGGCAGGCCAGGAAAGTCTATGGTCATTTCCAATGGTCATATAATGCCAGTGCTCGGCTGGCTGACCTTCAAAAGGAATGCAACCTGCCCAAGAACCGCCTCATTTGTGACATGCCCACCAGGTGGAACTCAACGTTGGCAATGCTGCAGTGGCTGCACATGCAGCAGAGGGCCATCAATGAGTACCTGTGTGAGTATGGCACCAGGACAGGGTCAGGGGAGCTTGGCTTGTTTTCGCCACGCCAGTGGCTACTGATCAAGGATGCATGCATTGTCCTGTCACCATTTGAGGAGGCCACGAGGATGGTGAGCAGTGACAGTGCATGCATCAGTGATACTGTTCCTCTTGTCTTCCTGTTGGAGCACACGCTTCGTGGAATAATGGACAGGGCACTTCAGACAGAACAGCGGGAGGAAGAGGAGGACTTCCTTCCCTCTCAAGGCCCCCTTTATCCAGATAGTATTCCTGCGGGCCCGCCAATCACACAGGTAGAGGAGGAGGGGGATTGTGTCAGCATGGAGGTGGAGCATAGCACTCAGCATTAGCAGCAGTCTTCAAGGGATCGTTTTCAGTCCCCAGAAACCCATGGACTTGTACATGGCTGGGAGGAGGTGGCTGCGGATCATGTGATCCTTAGTGACCCAGAGGACTCCGGATCGAATGCCTCAGCAAACCTACGCTGCATGGCCTCCCTGATCCTGCAAAAGGACCCTAGGATTTGTGGTATCAAGGAGAGGGATCATTCCTGGCTGGCAACCCTTCTTGATCCACGTTACAAGGGTAAGGCTGCAGAACTTATCCAGCCTTCGTAGAGGGAGCAGAGGATGAACCATCTTCAAGAGGCCTTGCAGAAAGGTTTGTGCAATGTGTTTCCAGAGCCTGGGAGGTTACAATTTCCTGGTGCTGGACAACGTGTTGCTGAGGCTTCGGTCAGTCACTGAAGGAGTGGCGGAGAAGGTGGCCTTCTGACGGATGCCTTCAGACAATTCTTCAGTCTGAAGCCCCAAGGTCTGATCGGTTCCAGCAACCATCGCCAGCGTCTGAATTACACGGTGCAGGAACACCTAGGGGCAAGATCAGACTTGGAGATCTTTCCAACAGAAAATTCACTGGGTTACTGGGTCTTGAGGATGGACCACTGGCCAGAGCTTGCACAATATGCAATTGAGCTACTGGCCTGTCCTGCATCCAGCGTTCTTTCTGAATGCACATTCAGTGCTGCTGGAGGCTTTGTAACCGATCACAGAGATCGCCTGTCCACAGACTCTGTTGATCGGCTCACCTTCATAAAAATTAATCAGTCTTGGATCAGCAGCTACCAAGCACCTGATGCTGCTGTAACCGATTAAGTTTTCTATGGATGTGGGATCCCTTGAAGACTGCCTATGCTGAGTGACTATCCTATTATGCTGAGTGACTATTCTATTCCTTCTCAATCTTGATGATGCTAGCTTCTAAGAATATTTTTGTTTCAGGGCACCACCATCACTGCCTAAGGCCCAATTTTTCTGCCCCTGTTTAACATGGGCGTGTAATTAAAATTTTTGCTGTAATATATTGCAGCAGGGCTCGTTCCTGCACTCAACGGGAGTATCTGAGAGGCTTTACAGTGTTGTGTCACCACCACCACCGCCTAAGGCCCAATTTTTCTGCCCCTGTTTAACAGGGGTCTGTAATTACAATTTTTGATCTAATATTTCACAGCAGGGCACGTTCCTGCGCCCACCAAGTGTAACTGTGAGGCTTTACAATGTTGTGCAACCACCACTGCCTAAGGCCCAATTTTTCTGCCCCTGTTTAACAGTGGCATATAATTACAATTCTTGATATAATATTTCACAGCAGGGCCCGTTCCAGCGCCCACCAAGAGTAACTGTGAGGGCTTACAGTGTTCTGGTACCACCAACACCTAAGGCCCAATTTTCTGCAGAGTATATAGGGCAGGCCGTATAGTATATACAGGCGGTCCCCTACTTTCAAACATCCGACTTACAAATGACTCCTACTTACAAACGGAAAGAGACTACAGGAAGTGAAAGGAAATCTACCCCTAGGAAGGAAAATTCTCTCTTGTAAGAGTTAATATGGGAAAAAGGTGTCTACACTGATGCTTAATCACCAAGCCTTGTTTCCCTAATGTCATTGAGACAGAAAGTGAGGTGAAATCTTCTGAACAAGGGCACAGACAGCAAAACAAATGTTACACGGGTGATAACCCTTCCTTATGTTATCCAAAAAGCTTAAAAATAGATTTTTTTGGCTGGAGCTACAATTATAAAATGTACCTGTTCCAAATTACAAACAGATTCAACTTAAGAACAAACCTGCAGTCCCTATCTTGTTTGTAACCCGGGGACCGCCTGTATACTGCTGTTCAGAGTATATAGGGCCTGGGGGCCCCACGCCTTTTCTTTTTTTAATTTGGGTGTGGGGTTCCCCTTAATATCCATACAAGATCCAAAGGGCCTGGTAATGGGCTGGGGGGGGGGGGTACCCATGCCGTTTTTCTCAATAATTTTCATCTATATTGCCGGGACCCAACATTACATTACAGCCGCAAGCAGTTTTAAATGACTTTTATTCCTTTAGAAATGTCATTTTGTGCAGGGACTGTTTTAAACATGGGAAAAATGCGCCACTTTACAGGCATACTATAGACACCTCCCAGATACGATATTTAAAGGAATATTTCACTTTTATTTTTTCACTTTAAGCATTATTAAAATCACTGCTCCCGAAAAAACAAACGTTTTTAAAACTTTTTTTTGCATTGATACGTGTCCCCTGGGGCAGGACCCGGGTCCCCAAACACTTTTTATGACAATAGCTTGCATATTAGCCTTTAAAATTAGCACTTTTGATTTCTCACGTTTGGGTCCCATAGACTTTAACGCTGTTCGAATGTTCGCGCAAACTTTCCGTCCGTTCACATGTTCTGCCGCGAACCGAACCGGGGGGTGTTCGGCTCATCCCTAGCCACTAGTAGCTTCCTATAAAAAATTAAAGTATAAACTATAGAGTGTGCCAGTAGCTCCTGACTATATTGTGAAAAATGTTTCAGAGTGATCACAACAAAAACCAAGAACAAAAAGTCATATATTATACCTTACCAGTCTTTATATGTGTGTTGGCTGTACTTTTTTATTTTTCATGCTTTCCTTTTTCACCTGGTGAATCTGCCAGTAACACACTTCCTGTCCTAGGGTGACAACGCTCACACACTGTATATCTATAGAAAAGCAGCATTGTCACCCTAGGCTGCTCGCTCATCACTTGGACTACAAAGCTGACTAAGCCTAATCAGTTGCTGCCAATACAAGAGCAGCACAGATTTAAAAAAACAAAATGGTAAATATGAAAACAGATTTAAATAATAATAATAATAATCAGTATTAAAAAAGTTTTGGCTAAGGCTATGCTATCCTGTAAAAGGGCGCTTCCTTATCTTTTAAGAATGCAGGGTGTATGAGAAGACTGGATAAACTTGGTTAAGTAGAAAACCTTTTTAAATTGGAATGACTCACCGCTTTAAGATAAGCCACGTTACTCTGGCGAATATCTTTCAAAAGTTCATCCCTTGGCGTCAGTTCGACAAGAGGTGGTGGCCGGTTTCTTGGCACTGGCTTGAGAGTTTTTATTACATCTCTGAGATTGGTTTTCTCTGACAGCTCTGAATTTTGAGACGTACTTGACTTGGGTGCTGCTCTCTTTAGTTGTATCATGTCTCGCAGGCTGGTTTTATCTGCCTCTTCTCTCAACTTTTGGGCAACAGATTTTGGCTGGAATTTTTTTAGTTTCACATCCTTGAAAGGTAGGGGTTCAGCATTGACCTTGTTTTCTGAGCTAAGCTGTGTCTTGTTTTGTTTACTTTTTCGGAGCGGTGGGATTGGAATCTTAGGCTCTTCAGGAATTGTTGGCATCCTTGAGTTAGGAGCTGGTGAAGCTTGATTAATCATTGCCCAAAGTTGTGGAGGAATACCCAACTCCAGACCATTCTCTAGCATAGACATGATCTCCTCCTCATCTTGTACTTGTTGCTGTTTCTGGTCTTCTTTCCTTCTCTGTCTTTGCTTGTCTTGGTTTCTGGTCAGCAGATTGGTAACCACCATTCGGGGACCAGGCAGCTCAAAATGGTACCCCATTTTCAGTAAAGTGTTATTAGCCTTTAGAAGCCTTCCAATTTCCATTTCAGCATGGTGGCCCAACATATGTCTCTGATTGTGGAACCTCAATTCAGTCAAGTATTCATTAAACTGAAGGCACCTCATGATAGCCACAATACCTTTACCTGTGATAAAATTTGACTCAATGTTCAAGGTGACGATGCTTCTATTTTCACGTAACATGTTGGCCAAAGCAAATGCAATGTTCTCATCAGCTCCCACATTGGTCATACTGAAGGTTTTTACATGCTTGTTCTTTTTCAGAGCATTTACAAAGTCAACCAGCATTTCCTTTGGAATATTCTCAATGTTGTTCAAGTTGACCTCTTTGATGTTTGGATCATTTTTCCTGATACTCTGCAATGTTCTGTCCAAGTCAGTTTGGTTGCCAGAAGGCCTGGCAGTCATCTTGATGAAGCTTGAGTCTATAGCTAGTTTCTTGGGGATGTTCAATTTGGAAATCCCTGCTGGCTTTATATTTTCTGTGTTGTCCACCAGATCATTGATAGCAGTCAGTGTGCTACCATTTTCCTTCTCAACCGCAGACTCAGTTCCTTCCTCCTTCTGTTGGGTTGGTTGTTCACCCTCACTATCCAGTGCAGTTTTGACACATTCCTTTTTTGGCTCTGCTTCTGGGATTTGCTTTGTGTGTACCTTCTCTTGCACATCTTTTGTGCCATCAACATGGTTGTCTTTGTTGCAGACCTTCTCCAATACTTCCTTTCTATTCTCTTCTGTTTGTTGTTGTTTCTCCTCTCTGTCCAGACGTTCTGGTCTTTCTTTTTCTGCTGCAGCAATTTTTCTCTATCAGTAATAAATGGCATAAGGTTAATTTTGAGAAAAAGTTAAATTATCATATTCCATATCTGCCTTAAATAGATGTAAACCCTCACTGGATGATATTTAGTTAGAAAAAACAGTTGTACCATAAACAATCAGCTTTTTTTTCTTTGTTTTAAAAAATACAGTAAAACTTTGGATTGCGAGCATAATTCCAGCATAATTCCAGAAACATGCTTGTAATCCAAAGCACTTGTATATCAAAGCGAAGGAAGCCTCCAAAAGGGGATCAGAAGAAAAATCCAGCAGGAGCTACAGAGTATAAAAGAGAAGAGAGGCGCCTCTAAGTTTAGCAATATGTTTCTAAATGTTGTACCTTCATTAATTGTAACCATGTTGCTACACTTAGGAGGCACCGCTCTTCTCTTTTATACTCAGTTGCATGACGCTACTTGTATATCAAGACATCGCTTGTATATCAAGTGAAATTTTATTAAAAATGTTTGCTGGTCTTGCAAAACGCTCTCAAACCAAGGTTTTACTGTACTTGAATCTCTTTTTTCCATTCATTTTAGCGCTTCTGACTTCCATCAGGGTCTTTTAACCACTTCCTGTC
The DNA here is from genome assembly GCA_029206835.1 of Rana muscosa. Classification (NCBI taxonomy): domain Eukaryota; kingdom Metazoa; phylum Chordata; class Amphibia; order Anura; family Ranidae; genus Rana; species Rana muscosa. The sequence goes on from CM055120.1 coordinate 356,369,444, forward strand.
TAAATGCACTTTCTCCAGCATCATTGCTGTGGACCGGCATACATATACATACACACACACACACACTATATATATATATATATATATATATATATATATATATATATATATATATATATACATACATACACACACACACACACAGTATCTCACAAAAATCTCACCCCTCACATTTTTGTAAATATTTTATTATATCTTTTCATGTGACAACACTGAAGAAATGACACTTTGCTACAATGTAAAGTAGTGAGTGTACAGCTTGTATAACAGTGTAAATTTGCTGTCCCATCAAAATAACACACAGACATTAATGTCTAAACCCCTGGAAACAAAAGTGAGTACACCTCTAAGTGAAAATGTCCAAATTGGGTCCAAAGTGTTAATATTTTGTGTGGCCACCATTATTTTCCAGCACTACCTCAACCCTCTTGGGCACGGAGTTCACCAGATCTTCACAGGTTGCCACTGGGAGTCCTCTTCCACTCCTGCATGACAACATCACGGAGCTGGTGGATGTCAGAGACCTTGCGCTCCTCCACCTTCCCTTTGAGGATGCTCCACAGATGCTCATTAGGGTTTAGGTCTGGAGACATGCTTGGCCAGTCCATCACCTTTACCCTCTGCTTCTTTAGCAAGGCAGTAGTCATCTTAAAGTTATGTTTGGGGTTGTTATATTGGAATACTGCCCTGTGGCCCAGTCTCCGAAGGGAGGGGATCATGCTCTGCTTCAGTATGTCACAGTACATGTTGGCATTCATGGTTCACTCAATGAACTGTAACTCCCCAGTGCCGGCAGCACTCATGCAGCCCCAGACCATGACACTCCCACCACCATGCTTAGCTGTAGGCAAGACACACTGGTCTTTGTACTCCTCACCTGGTTGCCGCCACACACGCTTGACACCATCTGAACTAAATAAGTTTATCTTGGTCTCATCAGACCACAGGACATGGTTCCAGTAATCAATGTCCTTAGTCTGCTTGTCTTCAGTAAACTGTTTGCATCAAATTGGTCTACATGGCCGTCGTCCCAGAAGGAAGCCTCTTCTATAGATGATACACAAGAAAGCCTGCAGTGTGCAGCGTATGGTCTGAACACTGATAGGCTGACCCCCCACCCCTTCAACCTCTGCAGCAATGCTGGCAGCACTCATAAGACAACCTCTGGATATGACGCTGAGCATGTGAACTCAACTTCTTTGGTCGACCATGGCGAGGCCTGTTCTGAGTGGATCCTGTCCTGTTAAACCGCTGTATGGTCTTGGCCACTGTTCTGAAGCTCAGTTTCAGGGTCTTGGCAATCTTCTTATAGCCTAGGCCATCTTTATGTGGAGCAACAATTCTTTTTTTCAGATCCTCAGAGAGTTTTTTGTCATGAGGTGCCATGTTGAATTTCCAGTGACCAGTATTAGAGAGTGAGAATGATAACACCAAATTTAACACACCTGCTCCCCATTCACACCTGAGACCTTGTAACGCTAACGCGTCACATGACACCGGGGAGGGAAAATAGCTAATTGGGCCCAATTTGGACATTTTCACTTAGGGGTGTACTCACTTTTGTTGCCAGCAGTTTAGACATTAAAGAGGAACCCTAATGGGTTTTACTTCCTATTTTTTCCCCTGCAAAGTAAAAGCATAATGGGCTAGTATGCATCACATACTAGCCCATTATGTGCCACTTACCTGCAAACGAAGCCCGCAATGTCCCCGCTGGTGGCCAAATCCATCTTCACCCCTCTTCCTTCTAGGGCTACAGACTCCGGCTCTGTGACTGGCCGGAGTCGCGTGACGTCACTCCCGCGCATGCGGGTGGGAGCCGTCAGCCACGGCACTTGCTAGTGAAGAAACGGCACGGAGGGCCGTTTCTTCACAGCGCATGCGCCAATGACATCATTGGCGCACTACAAGGTAAATATCTCCTAAACGGCGCACGCTTAGGAGATATTTACAGTATCTATAGGTAAGCCTTATTATAGGCTTACCTATAGGTACAACTTCCGCATTGGGGGTATACAACCACTTTAATGGCTGTGTGTTGAGTCATTTTGAGGGGACAGCAAATTTACACTGTTATTCAAGCTGTACACTCACTACTTTACATTGTAGCATTTCTTCAGAGTTGTCACATGAATAGATATAATAAAATGTTTTCAAAAAATGTGGGGAGGGGGGGTGTACTCACTTTTGTGGGCTACTGTGTGTATATTTATATATATATATATAATACAGTATATATATGCCTGTGTCTGGCATCAATGCCATTTGTATGTTGAGTGGCTCCCTAATAATGACCAATCACAGCTGAGACAGCTGGCAATGTCCTGTGACTCTGTCTGTTCTGATGTTGCATGGATTAATCCCTGTACACATGCCATCTCTCTTGTGTCATGTACTCCTATAGACAGGGCCTCATGTATAAAAGTGTCTGTAACTAAGAACCGTCTCTGTTGGCCAAAAGAACAAGTCAAATCATTCCTTCCATCCTCTATTCTACACTGGAAAGACGAAGGTGATAATCTGTTTTCTGTCGCCCACACAGAGTTCTGTTGTGGTCAAAAATTCAGTCATAAAAGTAAAACCACCTCTATAAATTGTAATATATTTTTTTTTTATACTGCCAGCTTAGGTGTGATTCTGTTCAGTGACACACAAACATTTTTTTTTAACTTGAATTAGATAAATAAGGAAAATGCATAGAGAACATTGTATAATCCCTTTAAAGCTGAACTTCTGGGAAACTTAAAAAACTATTCTTGTAGTAGGGCTCCCACTGCAATGCACGGATTTGATGCTTGTTTTTGGCTAGGCTACTAGTATAAAGAGGTTTTACTTACCCTATCCCTTGCTCCTACGGGTTCCTCCTCTTTGTGTGACTGGCCCCTTAAAGCCATTTCTACTCAGTGCTCTATCAGTTGGTAAACCTCTGATGTCATCACAAATAATGCAGGACCAGCAGTCCAAAATTGTGAGGACATCAAGGACCTTCCCGCAACTCAGAGCGCTGATGAGAAGAGGAGAATTGCAGCTTCTGGAGGAGTAAGAGATAAGGTAGGTAAGTAAAATGTATTTTATTGGTACCCTAGACAAAGACAAGCAAAGTAAAATTCCATTGTCACTTTACATAGGTCATTTGGCCCAAGTATTTCCATTACTAAACAAAACGGGGACTCCTCCACTGTCAGAATACACTGATCAGTGCTGCCGCCCACTGGCTGCAGACACTGATCGAATGGAAATTTTCCAACATCCCATTCAACAAAAGTCAAATGTTGGACGGATTTCTGTTGAGCAGGAATGGCCACATATGGGTCAAAATTTGGCCTGTTTCTGCAGAACCAGACAAATTTTGATCCATCTATGGCCAGCTTAAGTGCTTTTCCACCATTTGGGAGAAGCCTTGTATTTTTATCAATAAATACATTGCTTCCTTTGCTTGGTCAAGGTGGCAAGGCAGGCAGATGAAGTCACAATTTCCACCTCAGCCAATGAATACAGCCCTGATTCGTTGATATAAATACAAGGCTTCTACTGAATGGCAGAGAATCACTAAACCCAACTCTCTTTATGTCCGGCAGTAGAGAGAAGTTCCCAGAACATGCGCCTACTGTATGTAGCTAATGCTACTATAGTAGAATATAGCATACCAAGCAGCCACATCATTTAGTAATAGAAATCGTTAGTTTGGGCCAACTTGGCCCAAAAAAAAAAAGAAAATTGACAAGAAACCTGGAATTTGACCATTAGCCATTGCAGGGTGAGGGGGGAGCCCCACTACAATGGTAGTTGCAAATTTGTTGTACTTCCGCTTTAAAATGGTTGTAAAGGCCCAGACCCCCCCCCCTAATACTTACCTGAGACCCATCTCGATCCAGTGATGAGCACGAGAGCAGCGTCTCTCCCTCTTTATTGGCTGAGACACAGCAGCGGGAGCCATTGCAGTCAATCACAGCCAGTGAGGAGAGGCGAAGCCAAGCCGCGCTTTGTTTGTCTTATGGACACACAGATGTGGCTCGGGAGCGAGCACGCACAAGTTCCCCCATAACAAGTGGCTTGCTATAAGAGCACTCAGAAAGGGGGAGGGGCCAGGAGCACCAGCAGGGGACCCGAGAAGAGGAGGATCAGGGCAGGTAAGTATGACATGTTTGTTATAAAAATTAAAAAAAACATGAGCCTTTAATATCACTTTACAATTGACATCAAGCATAATATTATATCAGCAAAGTAGGAAATCACTGAACATTTCCCTTTTTTTGTGTAGCTATAGACAACTTTTTATTTTGGATAGAATGAGTTAAACTGGTAGTAAAGTGCCACCCACCTAGTTGGAGGAATTTCTTTTCTGTTCCTGTCCCAGAGATGCAACAGGAAGTGAGAGGGAATCTCTCCAAAGTGGGTGTAATTATCCCATTAGACAGTTATCATCAGAACAGGTGTCTCCATTGGAGGACTTCCCTTCTATTTCTGTTCGGAAGACAGCTGGAGAATTTTGGCTTTCCCATTACTTTCTGTTCCAGTGATGATGGTCAAAAGGCCACACAGAGAGGGTGTATTTCACACAGACAGCAATATATACCTGAAGGTAGAAAGAATATGTGGGGTGCTCCATTTCAGTATCTCACATCATGGAAGAAACGATCATCCTTAGGTGTAGTAGCCAAGGGTTGGCTCTTATCTCAGGTAAAGATGATAAATATAGAAGAAAATAAGCACCAGACGTAGATTGTGTAAAGTCCAGATTTACTCTTACTTGAGATCTTGTACCATAAAAATCCAACAGATTTAAGGGGCTGTAATGGTCCCCCTTTTGTCTGGGCTTAGTAGTGCTGAAAACGTGTTCTGAACTAGCAGAATTGGATAAATCCTGAAGGCTATTTAATCACCAAGCAGGAGGGATCACTCCAGGTACCTGTTTATTTATCCAATTCTGCTAGTTTTTTACATGGTGATCCTGCCAGTAACACAATTCCTGCATTGTGGTAACAATGCTCACTCATTGTGCTCTGTCTGTAGAAAACAGTATTGTCATCATAGGACCAAAAGTGTGTTAGGACTACAGAACACTTTCCCCTCCTAATCATAACATAGCAAGATGTTCTGTAGTCCACAATGAAAGATAGGAGTAATGCTAACAGGTAGGAGTGCTGCACAGGAAGTTATCAGCTCACAAGATTTCTATTAGGATTAACAAGTATTTTGCCACTTAATGCTTTCAATTGTATATTAACCAGACCAAAAGGAAGCAAATAAATAAGTTCATAGGGTTAACATAAACTTAAAAAGAAAGTCAAAGGCGTTGTTTACACTAGAGGTACTCTCTTAGGCAGGCCATAGATGGTGCAAATTTCAGAAATAAATTTGCACAAATCCACCATCAACACAGACAGTGCTGACAGGTAAATCCCTCTTGCTGAAACATTGTGTTCTCCCAGCAGGGGATGGGGTCCTGAGAACGGGGAGTGGCGAGGGGAGCTGTCCCCATCAGGAGAACACTGTGTTTATTGCTAGCAGCTATAGCAGCTGCTAGTGATGATCGCAAGTAAATCTGGGCTGGTTGTACCCAAGTCGATCAATCCATCAACTTGGTACATTCAGCCTGCCCACACATTTAAATCACGCAAGTATAAACATTTATTGAGCGGAGGACAGTAGCTTAACCACAGTAAAAAATATTCATGTTATTTTTTAATGTACCGGTATGTTATATTCTAAACCTTGTGTTGTGCTACAACAAAAGCTAACCTATTATATCCATACAAGATCCGGTAAATTTAATTTAGAGTAGAAGTCTGGCCGAACAAAGTTTAGTTTTGGACACAGGAAGTGAGAAGAATCTCTCCAATGGAGACTCAGCAAAAAAAAAAGTACTATTTTTTGGCTGTGTTCCTACGTGAGAAATTCTTCTCATTTCCTATCTCAATAACTCCGGTACTGAGGCCAATCTTTAACCACTTCCTGCCCAGCCTATAGCAGAATGACGGCCGTTGGGTGGGTTAGTTATCCTGACTGTGCGTCATATGACGTCCAGCAGGATAACATGCCGGGGGGTAGCACGCAGCGCGGCATTCAGTGGTACTGTGTTTCACTCTGACACACTGTATCTCCGATGGTAGTAAGGAGCCTCTGACAGAGCCTCCTTACCACATGATCAGCTGTGACCAATCACAGCGTGAACCAGGAAGTGCCGGTAAACGGCTTTCCTCAGTTCGCTCTGAAAGGGAGAGTCGATCGGCGGCTCTCCCTATCAGAGGGGGGGGGGGTCTATGTTGATAATCAGCACATTGATTATCAGCATAGCCCCATCAGATGTGCCACCAACAATGCCAATCCGTGCCCATCAGCTGCCAGTCTGTGCCCCATCAGAAACGCCTGTCAGTGCCCAAAGTGCCAATCAGTGCCTATCACAGTGCCAATCAGTGCCCATCAGTAAAACCTGTCAGTACCTCATCATCAGTGCTGCCCATCAGTGCCATCTATTACTACCCATCAGTGCTGCCTGTCAGTGCCCATCAGTTCCGCCTGCCAGTGCCCATCAGTGCTGCCTGCCAGTGCCCATCAGTTCTGCCTGTCAGTGCCCATCAGTGCCACCTATCGGTGCCCATCAGTGCTGCAGGTCAGTGCCGCCTATCGGTGCCCATCAATTCTACATATCAGTGCCACCTCATCAGTGCCCGTCAGTGAAGAAGAAAACAAAACTTTATAACAGAAACAAAGAAAACCTTTTTTTTTATTCAATATTTTCTGTCTTTTTTAGTTTAGCAGAAAATAAAAACCCCAGTGGTGATCAAATACCACCAAAAGAATGCTCTATTTGTGGGAAGAAAATTATAAAAATGTAGTTTGGGAACAGTGTTGCATGACCGCGCAATTGTCATTCAAATTGCGACAGCGGTGAAAGATGAAAATTGTCCTGGGCAGGAAGGGGGGAAAGTGCCTGGTATTGAAGTGGTCACCTCGGACACAGACAGCCATACAAGCCAGGCGGATTCTAAGCCTTTTGACGTTATTAAAACTATTGAACTAATCCAGGAAGCTACTCCTTGTTCATTGAAAGTCCCTTATTGCAAGAATGGTTTAATCATGTAAATACAACTATCAAACTAGAATTAAGTCTTAATAAATAATAATAATGGACTTATTTTTAATATAACACATGTGCGTATGTGTACAAACTGGCCTTATGTGTCAAGCAGAAACATGTTTAGCTGCTTACCCAAAAAGTGTTATTAACAGAAAACACTCAGTAAAGCCTCGCACACACGATCGGATATCCTATGGATTCTAATCCGATGGTTTTGTCCATCGGAAATCCGATGAAGCTGACTTCCATCAGTCTTGCCTACACACCATCAGTCAAAAAACCGAGCGTTCCAAACGCGGTGACGTAAAACACTCAGATGAGCCGAGAAAAATTAGGTTTAATGCTTCTGAGCATGCGTCGACTTGATTCTGAGCATGCGTGGGTTTTTTATCTGATGGACTTGTCCATAGACGATCGGAATTTGCTATCGGTTTTTGATCCATCGGAAAAATTTAAAACATGTTCTATTTTTTAAAACCGATGGAAAAAAGACCGATGGGTCCCATACACGATCGGTTTGTCCGATGAAAAAAGTCCATCGGACTGTTTTAATCGGTAAAACCGATCGCGTGTACAGGGCTTTACAGTTAATTTAATAAACTTTGGTACAATTTAATACTACGGGACCCCCTGCCCCCCCCCCCCCGTTGCTTATATGTATGTGAGAGATACTGTGAACTAAAGGAGATGTGGAATGGTGAAGTGGAGGATTCCCCTACTGGTGTGTGATACCAGAACCAGGGCGCTCTTAAACCTTTTTATTTATAAAGGTCATTTATTTCCAGTGATGATGGTGTGACATGAGGGAGAGCACTGAGAACACTTTATATGTGATTGGAGCACAAAACTGACACCATAGAGGAATGTTTGGAAGAAGTTATAGTGATCCATGCATGCACTTTATTCAGAGCACTTTAATCTGCAAACTTTGCACGGGATAAAATGAATTAAAGGCACTGGAGTCATTTATCAATTTATTTCTTTGTTTGGTTTGTGGGCACTGACCTAATTATTCATTTATTATCAAACTAGAAAAACTGATCTACATTCACTGGGGCACTGTTTGATAAACTGTGGGCTGGCAGGTTGGCATATAAAAAAAAAAAAAGGACAACATGGGTTCCAACTATTTCCTATTCTCTCCAAAACGGAAAAAAGAGAAATAAGTTTAGGTTACATTAAAGTGTATGTAAACCCTAAAAATGAACTTCTCTTATTTGCTCCCTCTTATTCCATTTTATATATCTGTATATATACCATTGCAAGAGTTTTGCTACAGTATATCCTGTGCATTCTTCTGTCTTTTCTCAAAGTTCTCAGGAAGTGTGTTAGGCCCCATGCATACGAGACGCCGGTGCAAACTCTGCTGAACAAACGTTTTTAAAGGCTGAAACCGGCGTTAAAAAACGCCCGTTTTGCTGCATTTGCAGCCGCGTTTAGCTGCATTTTACCGCATTTGCGTCTATTAGCGTTTAGTTAAGAAACATCATAAGACCCAAAAACAGTATTATTTAACCATTTCAGCCATTTTGTGAGACCAGAGTGAGTAGCTGCAGCTGAGAGAGCAGCAGTGTACTTGTATTTAGCGTATCACGTGCCACATCATCTGCCACAAGTTGTGGATTGTCCACTTGCCATATCACCTGCCACATCACCTGGCCACGTCACCGGCCAAGTTACCTGCCACGAGTTGTGGATTTCCACCTGCCACGTCACCTGGCAACATCACCTGCCGCATGTTGTGGATTTCCACCTGCCACGTCACCTGGCAACATCACCTGCCACAAGTTGTGGATTGTCCACTTGCCACGTTACCTGCCACAAGTTGTGGATTGTCCACAATGCAATCCAAGCAATTACATTTTTTTTTTAGTTTTTTTTAATGGGTTTTCATCATTTGCCATCATTTTTGAGATTTCTAATGTTAAAAAATAGGTCACCTTTAAAAACGCTTAAAAACAAAAACGCGGCAAAACGCCGGTGCCGCGTTTAGCCGCGTTTTGCGTCTGAAACGTGGAAAACGTTTGCGTCTGAACCCATTTTTTTGCTTCTGGAAAAACAAGGTTAAACGCAACTGCCTAAAAATGGCAATAAACGAGACTGTGCATGGACACAAAGGATAACATTGAATGGGTTCAGGAGCAGTTGAAAAAAGTGTCCAAATGCCTCTGAACATGCGTTTAACAGCGTCTCGTGTGCATGGGGCCTTAGGAATACAGAACCCCCCATCCCCACATGTAATGGTGATGAGTAGAAAGGGAGATCTTATGTAGTCTGAAAGTAATATTATAGTCTTTATTTTGTTTTTGTTTAAAAATAACAAACATGTTATACTTGTACCTGCTCTGTGTAGTGGTTTTGCACAGAGCAGCCTGAATCCTTTTCTTCTCGGGTCCCTCGCCGCCGTTCCTGGCCCCTCCCTCCTGCCGAGTGCCCCCACAGCAAGCAGAATGCTATGGGGGCACCTGAGCCAAGCCGCTGCTCTGTGTGTCCATTCAGACACAGAGCCGTGTCTCAGCCCCCTCCCCTTATTGGCTCACTGATTGACAGCAGCGGGAGTCCATGGTGCCCGCTGCTGTGTCTCAGCCAATTAGGAGGGAGAGTCCCGGACAACCAAGGGTCTTGTGCAACATTGCTGGATCAAGATGAGGCTCAGGTAAGTATAAGGGGGCTGAGGGGGGCTGCTGCACACTGAAGGTTTTTCATCTGACTGCATAAAACATTGTCACTTTACACAGGAAATGTGTTATGCACAAGATCATCAGGTGACCATAAAGAAAACAGGTGACCATAAAGAAAACAACCCTCAGCCCTGGTTCACATTGGTGCGATTTGACATTACCGGCAATGGCACCGTCCTAATCGGTGCGACGCTGCATTTGCGGCGCTGCCGCAATGATTTCAAAAAGTCGTTTCTGTACTACTTTTTGCGATTTCGGGGTGCGATTTCCATTAACATCTGTGCAGAAAACCGCACAGATGTGAAATCGCAGTCGAAATCGGGACTGACATGTGGGAGTGAAATCGTGCAAGTTCAGCTGAACTTGCAGTTTCATTCCCGCAGCTCAGTGTGAACCTGGGCTGAATTTTTTTTATTAATGCAGCCACCACATTTAACCACTTCCCTACCGCCAGCCGTTATATGAAGTCCTGGACTTTCGGGGGGGGGGGGGGGGTATCTGAATGATGCCTGCAGCTACAGGCATCATTCAGATATCATTCTTTGCAGCCGGCGATCCTGTGCACTATAAGAACGATCAGAGTGGCAGTTCCACCGCTTGATCGTTCTTATAGGCGACGGGAGGGGATGTCAACCCCCTCCTACCGCCATCCGGTGCTTCTCCGGGCTCTCCCATGCCATCGGGGGGCCCGGAGAACGAATCGGTCGGCGCCGGATGATGACGATATTGATCGTCTATGACCGTCGGAGGCCAAGGCGCGACGTTATGACGTTACACCCGGGATCCCGAATGTAAACATGTCAGCATGAGAACAGTGAATTTTTTTTCTCGATCTCATGCATGCCAGCCTGGAGGAGAGATGTGGGGTCTTATTGAACCCGCATCTCTCCATAAAGAGGACTTGTCACAATAGATTCCTATTACAAGGGATGTTTACATTCCTTGTATTAGGAATAAAAGTGTTTACATTTTTTTTTTTTAAGTGTAAAAAGAAAAAAAGTTAAGTAAAAAAATAATAATTTTTTTAAAAAAACGCCCCTGTCCCCGGTAGCTCGCGCTCAGAAGCGAACACACATGGAAGTGCCGCCCACATATGTAAACGCCGCTCAAACCACACATGTGAGGTATCGCCGCGTGCGTTAGAGCGTGTGCGAGATAAAAAGTTGCAATGACCACCACTTTATTCCCTAGGGTGTCTGCTAAAAAAACATATATAATGTTTGGGGGTTCTGAGTAATTTTCTAGCAAAAAAAAATATGATTTTTACATGAAGGAGAGAAGTGCCAGAATAGGCCCGGTAGGGAAGTGGTTAAGGTGTCATGAACACTGGGTGTTTGGCCCATGTAAATCCTGGCGTTTAGGGCTGTATGCATTCAGGAACACATGAAGCCCGAGGAATGGTAATCTGCAATATATTACGATTTTGTTCTTGGGTTAAGATTCACTTTAAAGCCCTCATTCATATTGCATCTTATTTCCGGAAATGCCACTGTTCAAATCGGTGCGATGCCGACTTTGCTGTGCTGAACTGATTTGCATTACTTTTAGCAATTTCGGTCACACTGAAATGCGGCTTTGAAATTGTGCAATTTCAGATGAAGTTGCACAATCTCAAAGATGCAGTCAATGTGAACGGGGGCTAAGGGCCACTTAAGAGGAACATTATATCTCTCCTCAATTATTATACAGCCCAAAAAAAATTAAAATTTCTTGGTGCCTTGCTTTTTAGACCTGTTCTTGGGGTTATTTGGGGCACCAATTCAGAAAATGTAATTGGCATTGGCTAGACTGCATCAGCTCTAGTTTCTTAGATATGGTCGAATTTATATAATTTTTCAGTCAGTTTTTTGAAAAGATCTTGCTGATCAACTTATTCTTCTGTTACCTAGTCTGTGCTTTTGGGTACAAGTTAGCAGGTATAGCGAGAGTGTTTACATACTTTGAACTGCAATTTTACATTGGAAACATTGGATTCTAAAGTGCAAGTTATTAACAGTATTACAGTTCTGATTATATATATGAGGTGTGTGTATATTGCAACTCATCATTTCATTTTTGCAGATCTAGCACTGTAGAGGTTATGGCTACTTTTTGTGTTTATTTCATGCTACAAGGAGATTACCTAAGACTGGATTCACATTGCTGCAACCTGAAAGTCGCACAACTTACAATGCGACTTTGCCTGGCGACTTTGGCGTGACTTTGAAGCAACTTCAGGGATTGCCTGTGTAATCTTCATGTAATGTTGGATCCAAATCACATCAATTAAGATGAGGATCCGACTTGAAGGCAACTTCCATTAGAGTCTATGGGCACAAGTCGGATAGAAGTCGCCTTGAAGTAGTACAGGAACCTTTTCAAAGTGAACCAAACCTAAAACACTACATTAAAATATCCCGATTTTTGATATGCAGCCAGAGTGAAGAGTGGTATATGACATGTACATGGTATCTCAAAAACTAGAGCAGACAGGGAAAAAATTAAGCCATTTTTGGATTCAGAGGGTAAAATCCAGGAACAGGTCTAACATTCGAGGCACCAAAATTTGTGTTGGCATGTGATTTATCTTAAATGGTAAAGCAGAACTTTTATTTCCGTAACTCGGGTAAGTACTTGGCCTAAACCCACCCAGAACTTCTGATCTGTTATGCCCCGTACACACGATCGGTTTTCCCGTCGGAAAAGGTCAGATGAGAGCTTTTGGTCGGGAATCCCGACCGTGTGTATGCTCCATCTGACTTTTTCCAACGGAAAAACTGCCGGAAAAAGATAGAGAGCAGGTTCTCTATTTTCCCGTCGGGAAAAAATCCGATTGGAATTTTCGATTGTGTGTACAAATCCTGACGTGCTAAATTCTGACACATGCTCGGAAACAAATCAACTTCATTTTCTCGGCTCGTCGTAGTCTTTTACGTCACCGCGTTCTTGGCAGTCAAAAGTTCACCGAACTTTTGTGTGACCGTGTGTATGCAAGGCAGGCTTGAGTGGAATTCCATCGGAAAAACCATCCAAGTTTTTTCCGACGGGAATTCCACTCGTGTGTACGGGGCATTATCCACTCTTCTTGTCCTGTTGACAGTAGATTCACCTAACAAGATGTGAGGGAAAATCTCCAGTAGGGACAAAAACAGAAATAAAAATCGAGATACACAAAAGCAAGACCCCTCTATACAATTTTCTGCACCTTAAAAGTAAGTAAAATGAAAGAGTTCTTCATTATGAATGACAAACACGATAAATGTATTTATATATGTATAAAACATGTAGGACAGGTAGTGTATCTCAAATCAGTCTATACAGTATCAAGAGGTCAAATCAAGTAGTGGAGCCCAAAACATCTATACTGTATGTATTGCGGCATAGGTGGCTTTGAGTTCCTAGTGTCTTATTAGGAGATCCCCCCTCTGCAGACTCCGTGAGGGTGGTTTGTTCTTTCAGAAATAAAAATATGAAAATTTGATCTACCCAATTTGCTCTGCTAAAAAATAATTTCTATTTGTCTGTGTTGCTGTTGGAGATTTGACCTCACTTCCTCTCTGGTGAAACAGTTGCCACCTTGACAGTAATGAGGGGAAATCTCTCGGAGGCCTGGATAGCAGTAAAAACCCAACAGGATTTTAATCCTTCCGCACTTTATCCAAAACTAAGAAAATATTTAGCTGGACATACACTTTCATTGATAAGATCTCTGCTTGAGTTGATCTGCCCACCTTTTATGGATAGTGCAAGAGGATTCTATTCCCCTGCTGGATTTTTTATTCATTTTATAGTAAAAAGAATGGAGCTGGAGGAGTGAGACTGACAGGAACACAACTGGGACACTCGAGTCGATAGGCGATTCACATTACTAAATATTTAGGAATAGCTACTGATCAGGAATGTTTGCTCCTGTTTTGATGTACCGGTAGCACCCAGAGACACATTATTGGTAATTTCCTTCTCTTATGTTATGATTTACCTCAGAGGGCAGCAGCGTAACGGGAACTCTCTCCTCCTCCAACATTCGCGTTGACTCCTTCTCCCAGTGCAGGTAATCAATGAGGGATCGGTGGTCGAATTGTCCTGTAGGTGCTTTCTCAGTCTGGTCCTTCTGTATCATCCCCACTGGTAAACGCGGATCTGGAGCCAACACTTCCATCTCTTTCTGGAGCTCCTTCAGCTCCTCCGGAGAGAGATTGGACAAAATTTCATCTTCGTCGATGTCTCCAATAGAGTCCTGGGATTGGAGGTCAGACTGGCCCGATGAAGCATTATCTGTTTGGTTCTTTGGTGTCATTCCCCCTGGTAAATCTGTACCAGGCGCTAGAACCTCCATCTCATTCTGAAGCTCCTTCAGCTCTTCCGGAGAAAGATTAGCCAAAATTTCATCTTCATCGATGTCCTCAAAGAACTCGTCCAAGTCTGAATCGTGGCTGGACTTTGTCATGGTTATCAGTGCTGTCTGAACAATGAACGTGAAGGAAATAAGAAGATACGGTACCTGTACAGAGATCTTCACCATCAGACAAGAGTCACTCCAGCTGAGGCCAGAGCTATATTAAGCTGCCACAAGGCTTCATAGAGAATTTATGACAGTGCTGCCATGTTCTGTTTTCAGCAACTGGTGTCAGCTGTGCAAACGCTTCTGACATTTGAGTACAGCTAGTTCCCCCCTCCTCACATGTAGAAGTCACTTTCTAGAGGATTCCACCACAGACAGGCAACATATGTTGCTCTCTGTAGTGTCACCGCAAACCTGTAGCTTTAAATAAAGATTTCATGCTTTGAAACCTGACTAGCTTTACACCTGCAGTGATGTCTTCATCATTCAGTGCAGGTACTGCTTAAAGTAAACCTGTGTTTTGACAACACTGCTAATACTTAATAACCTCAAAACTTTTAGCTACTGACTTGGAACAAGCATGAAAATCAGTCCTGACTTTACTAACTTAAAGCGGAGTTAGTACAAAACTACAATCTCAAATTTTTGTTTTTTAGAACCTTTCAAAAGCGCTTACAATGTCATTATAAAACTCACGTCTCCTATTAAAATCGTCCCCCGATGTCCGGTTTCATCCTCTAAAATAACTTTGATGACTGTGTTCTGGGCATTGTCATTTTGCTTGTGGGCATGTGAAGCCCACAAGCATCCTGTTCCGGGATATGGTGCTGCTGAGAGACCAGAATGCACCTCCCGTTCTGTCCCCGATTCCGCGCATGCGCATTGAGGCAATGTCGGAGCGCCGTCAACTACACAGGTTGCCATCACAACGGGCGGCGGAAGTGCCCGTCCCGTTGTGATGGCAACGAAGATAACAAACAATAAAAACAGAAGATTGAAGTTTTAAAATATCATCTGCCAGGCTGCATTACTTGTTTTAAAATTAGATTCTAATTAGAGCTAAGAATAGATCTGCCTTTTATCACGTCACTTCCGGTTTGGAAGTACCGCGATTCTAGCCCTCGGCGATGCAAACTGACTCCTAGGAAATTATGACACACATTTCCCAGGAGCAGTAGTGAGCGGAGGCGCCGAAGGAAGTGACGAAAGGAACCAAGGTGATGAAGGAGGAAGATTTTGAGGGATCACATAGCAACAGCCATTTAAAGGTGAGTAAAAAATAAATAAATATCCAAATGTTTTTTTATTTTTTATTTCATGCACATTAATGCCATATTTGTTTTTTGGGTGGAACTCCACTTTAACATGTTACATTAAAAATAGTGTTGGTTGCATTATATTGCCCTCTGTCTTGAACATCTAAACATTACTTACTGTATGTTACCTTATTCTGTTAAATATGATAAAAATATATTTTTTACTCTAAAAATAGTGTTGGCCATATAACAAAAATTTCAGGGGTTTGTTGGTAATGCAGCTACCACGTTCATTCTTTTCAACTTTTTGAAATGATAGAGATACCTTTTAGTACAAAAATTGTAGGTACAGGACACATACTTTGTCATGTCCTCAGTTAGGCAAACCAAAGAATTAATATGCAAAACTGGTTAAACCCACAAAGCTTTTTTCACCACTACATTCCTCTATACTTTCTTCTTAAAATGACAAACACAATCAATTGATTTAGAATTATGCAGATCTAAACTGATTGGTGAACCAACCAGGGTTCTGTGGATCGATCCCTAAGGTTCCCCAGAGTTTCCTCAGGGTTCCTTGAGCTATGGCTAATTGACTTCTCATCTGTTGGTACCTACATAGTTTTGGGTCCAATACCAATTAGCAGAGCCAGCAACGTGACACCAAACATCTGTTGAGCTGTGTGTGGATGTTGCATTCTTCCCACTGACCACCAATGAAATGACAATCTTCCCACTGACCCCTAAAAATAGATTTTAGTTGGGGTACCTCAAGACCCAAAAATAATTTTAAGGGTTCCTCTGTGGTAAAAAGGTTGAGAAAAGCCAATTTAGAGACTGGATGACCACCAGACCAAACAGAGGTACAAATGAGGAGGAACCGAGGCCAGATGATTTGATTCCAAAAGAGAGACAGCCCCTCCAAATGAGGAACTGAAATTCTTTATATAGCCCTACAGAACAGACACAGTGCACAGTCCACATGGCCATTGCTGCTGCTTAAAGAGGAACTTCAGGCTCCCCCTAATAAATTTAAGGTCAGCAGCTACAAATACTGTAGCTGCTGACTTTTAATATAAGGAAACTTACCTGTCCAGGGATCCACCGTTGTCCTCACCCAAACTGAGTCTTCATTCAGCTTAGGATGCAGGCGCCGGCATCTCTAGTCAGGCAAACAGGAAGTGAAGCCTTGCGAATGGTGCTGTGGTCTTTAGGGACCTCTGATGTCCCAGAAGATAGCGGGGAAGGAGTGGGGGGCAGAACTTCTGGCTCAGGTTGCAGCGTTGATCTGAGCCGGAGGTGGGAGCAGGTACCTAGTTTTGACCCCCCCCCAAAAGTGCCAAATGTGGCAGTGGAGGTGGGGAGTATGCAAACAAGCGGAGCTTCGCCTTTTGGGTGGAGCTATGCTTTAACTGCAGGCAGGCTATCCATGGCAGCATACACGATTGCTTCGCCCACATCCAACCTAAAGGACTCTATAAAACTCCATAAAACAAAACAATGCCCCCTGCCCTATTCCCGTAACTAGACTCAAATCAGCCACAAGATAAAGAACAGGGGATGGATTACGCTGTCATGGATAGGCACCGGGAAAGGAAAATTATGGAAAAGTAAGTATTAAATTTTCTGATTTCCTGGTGCCTTTATGACAGCATACACATGGTAAATAACTCACTACTAGGGAGGGAAATGCTGCTGAAATCAAAAGTTTAATTAGCCTTTATGAAACAGAAAGTTGCAAGGTCTTCCTCCCAAAATCTCTAGAGGTGAGACTGGCTGGATCCAAGCTCTAGTGGGACAAAAAACATGGAGAAAGAAGACTAGCTTGCTTCCCTGCAGATTATCTCTGGAGAGATTTTTGTCAGAGCCGCCCATGATGATGAAATTCCTCTTGTCGTGCGCATTCCCTTCCAGAGCGACAGGAAGAGCACTAGCCCGGTATGCCTTATGTATAATATGCACAAACCACCTGCCTATTGTGCGCTTTAATGCTGCTTGCTCTCTTCTTGCCCCGCTAGGCACCACAAATAATCTGTTATCTTTCTGGAGTTGTTAAGTAGCAGAGATGTAGAAATTTATGCTTTGCTTCAAGGCCACCACAGGAAATATACCCCGTCACTTTCCGTGAGCGTAGTGCCTGCTGAACGTGACCCATTCAAGCGATTGGGGCCACTGCGCAATATACGGGGTTGCGGTACACTAGTGCAGGATTCAGGGTGTTGCGCAGGCGGTAAAGAGGCGATACAATGCCTCATCACCATCTATCTAATGCTCTCTAAAGGGCAATCAAAACATTATTCGTTCTTCAGAGAAAACGCTAGTATGAACGAGCCCAAAGTCCATGATATCCTTTTTCTTTTTCTCATATAGACAGGGATGGAGGCATATGACTTAACTAGGTCATTGCTTCATTTAAAGTCCCAAAATCCTCCTTTTTTAGTGCCAAATTAGGGTTGGAAATATGCGGTTATGTTTAGTTAGGTTTGACATAAGGTGCATGCATATCATGTTTACAGTTGGCCCAATATTGCTTCCTTCTGTTTTCCCCCCTTCCCTCTTTGCAAGGTTTATGACATAAAACAGGGTGTGTGAAGTAAATTTTATTTACTGAATAGATATGTAGAAACTATCTCATGTTGTGTTTGTCGGTGTCATGTGGTCTGGTTTTGTGAGACGGTTGGCTGGGTTCTCTTCTGTTCCAGGAGCTGTGATGTGCACCGCTGGCTTTCCCTCCTCCTCTGCCTTCATCTGATGCGGGGTGAGCGGGTGCCCATGCGTTGCACATCAATGCCACGCCCTATGTGCCGGACGTGCGGCATCACCCTCCATGGCGCAAACAATGCTGGTCTTCTTCCTGAAAAAGTTCCCCCGGCGGATAAGTTCCCCCCCTGTACTGCGCAGGCGCAGCGCTTGCCTCCGAAAATAGCCGAACATGTAGAGCTGAGAGTCGGCGCCTGCGCACACCAAATTATGCTACACTTCTGACATCCAGGCTCATTCCTTACCATCCCCGTAGACATGGAGAATGTTAAAAAAAAAGAGCCAGGAGGCCGAGCGAGCGAAGCGAAGACGTGAGGCCGACTGGCCACTTACAGCGAGGTCCACAGGGATGGTAAGGAATGAGCCTGGATGTCAGAAGTGTAGCACAATTTGGTGTGCGCAGGTGCCCTCTAGAGCTGACTCTCAGCTCTACATGTTCGGCTATTTTCGGAGGCAAGCGCCGCACCTGCGCAGTACAGGGGGGGGGGAACTTATCCGCCGGGTGGAACTTATTCGGCAGAACACTGGCGCTTTTTACATCTGCGGGCAACATGAGAAGAAGGTTTTGGCACCAATTGACAGGCATAGCCGCTCAGGTGATGGCACCTCCCTCTCATTCCGCGCTCCTGCGTGCTGTGGCTGCGCCAATATTGGCATCCTTCCCAGGTGGCCCAGCTACCTTGCCTGTTTTCTCTCTTCCTTTGGACACTATGCACCACTTCAGATCACGGTTTTTATGTCTCAATATCAGGTATCACTTTGGTTTTTGAATTTTACTATCAGCCTTTCTTGGCATTCATTTTAATTGGTCTATCTAGTTCTTTTTGGTGGCATATTCTTTTACTCTTTACCTCACTTTCCTTCACACTTCACTGTTTGGGTTTGACTAATGCCACTACCTGTATACCTACACTTACCCTACTCTAACAATGAGTATTGGGTTATATTGCACACTATGGACTAAAACATATATAAACACTTTTTACAGAAGCCCTCCAGACAGTTTTTGGCAATACCCCTGGTCACATAGGGGATCACTATTTCATGGATATATGTCCACTTTAGATGTTGCTTCATGCTGGGTTGTTGTCACACTGCCACAGTTTCTGGTAATGATGCCCCCAGGGAGATCCAAGCTCTCAGTGCCATACCTTCAACTCACAGCTTCTTTTTAAGTTATATAGGGGGGTCTCCTCCTATCTTTTTTTAGTTTTTCCCTTTGATCATGCCAGACTATATTAGGAATTTATGCATTTTATTACAGATATACACCACGTGTCTGCTCCTGAAGAGTGGATTAAATCCACAAAACGCGACAAGCTATTTAGATGCTGTGTTCAAATCAAATATGTGTTTACAAGACTTCATATACAATTTCTTATATATGAATCACGTGTTTACAGGATCCTATATGAACTTTTTGCAACTATGCAATTTTTTACTTAAATTGTTATTATTATTGATATGGATTAGAGAGTGTATAGGTTGCATATTTAGAACTGTTTTGTGCTATCATGTAGTGTGTGTGTGTATTATATACTGTATGTGTATATATATATATATATATATATATATATATATAATCATTGGGATACCTACCATTATTATGTATTACTATTTTGTACTTTGACACATACAGATATATATGAATAAATAAATATGACAATATATTGACCATTTCATCCACTTGTAACCACGTGCTTCATCTAAAGTCCCACTCCTTTTTCTTATATAGATAGGGTTAAGGCCCATACACACGGTCAGACTTTTTGCCAACTAACTTCAAAATGAGCAAGTTTTTAAAAAAATCCGACCATGTGTACGCTCCATCGGACAAACTTTTTCGGTTTTCATCGGACAAAAGTTTGCTCTGCAAATGGACAAACTTTTCGGCAACAAAAGTCCGATGGTGCAAAGTCCTATTGTGTGTACAGAAATCCATCAGACTTTTGTCCAAGGTACAAATACGCATGCCCAGAACCAATGTTAAAATCAACCAACAATAGCAGAAGTTGACCAAAGGGTGGCGGTAAAGAGCAGAAAAGAGCAGAAAAACCACGTGATGTTGGGAGAGTTTTGGGAAAGTTTTCAGAAAAGTCAGAGCGTGTGTATGCTATGGGTGTGCCCAGCCAACTCCCTTCAGACAAAAATCCACGGAAAAGTTTGTTTGAAGTCCGACCGTGTGTATGAGGCTTTAGAGGCATATGACTTTACTAGGTCATTGCTTAATTTAAAGTCCCAAAATCCTCCTTTTTTTGGTATTCAGTACTGCCTTCCTTGTGCTTCTTCACCACCATTTTGATGCTTCTGGTTGGTGAGATGGCCGTTTCTTCCTGAACATGCATACTGCAAGATCCTGTGTATTCACAGACATGACGCACATCTCTGCAAGATATTTGGGACCTGCGGGGAGAGGAGGAATTCTACATCATCCTTGTCTAGGCAAGACAGGGGAGGAAGCAAGGGAGAAGTGATTCAATCAATGGGTGAAGGTCCATATCATGTGTGCTAAGCCTAGAGCAACTCTCCAGTATGATAAAAAATTGGAATTAATTGTTCACAATAATAGACACTTTGACATAAATAATTTTTTTGGGAGTTGCGGTAATGTCTGCACTGAAGGTTAACCGCTTGCGGAACAGGGCATCAAGCATGTTGCCCTGTTCGATCTATTGTGTTGACTATCGAGGACCAACTCCACCCAGCCGCCAAATTCCCAGAAGAGGAGCAAGGGGGGAACAAGAGGAGCACTGGGGGACAGAGGAGCAGGGGGGAACCAGAGAAGCACAGAGGGACAGAGGAGCGGGGGGGAACAGAGAAACATGGGGGAAACAGAGGAGAGGGGGGGGGGTAGAGGAGACTGGGGAGGATCAAAGGAGCACAGGGGGAACCAGAGGAGCACAGGGGGAACCAGAGGAGCACAGGGGGAACCAGAGGAGCAGGAGGGAGAAACAGAGGAGCACGGCATACCAGAGGAGCATGGGAGGGGATCAGAGAAGCACAGAGGAGGGAACAGACAGCTGACTCAAAGCTGAACTGATTCTTTGCCCTGGGTGAAAGAATGTCTAGCTTTGCCACTGGCTGATCCACAAACCTATATTTCATACAAAGAGTTTTCCTACTGTTCACAGACAGACACTCAATGTAGGACATAAGATGGGACAGGAGATTACGCCAGTTGGTGGAACTTAGAGAAGTATATGGTGGGTTCCCACTGGATGCCTGGAGATATCAGCAATTACCTTATTTTTTGGATCCCTCATCTGAGTGATATTGGAGCGGAGGATATTCTCAGTTTCAGGCTAAGTGGGCAACCTGCACTCATTATATACAAAGCACAGGGAAATCGGGTGAAATAACTATGCATGCCATGGTATGTGGGAACTACCTGTTTCTGTTGACTTTTAAAAGTGTGTTTTTTTGTTTGTAATTTTTAGCTCCATTTTGTTGCTAATTTGGGGGCCACTGTACCCCTCTCTTTTCTTATGGGTATATTTTATTAAGATATAGGAGTGTATATATATATATATATATATATATATTGTTGCTTAGATTAAGTTTGTATACCCTGAGGGGGAGTGTGTTATTCTTTGTGTGTGTTGTATTATTATGTAGCGGGGTCTCTAAATTTAGGTAGGACACTCAAGTGTATAAATATGGGAATAATGGACCATTTGTGTTCGTTGAAGATTGGACGGTGTAATAATCTCCTTGGCCTCTGGGTGGCAGGGTACCCGTAGGTTCAAGGTAGATTGACCGTCACAGTGCTACCCTTTTTGTCCCTTTCCGGAGATGGTACGGCGAGGGCGGGGAACCTGCCGTGACGTCAAGGGAGGATATAAAAGGGGGAGACGCCCTAGCCACGAGGTCTCTTTTGGGAGGATCTTCTTCACGCGCCCAGGCACCTTAGGCCTGGGTGCGGGCGGTTCCGGATTCCGGCCCAGGCGCCCTAGGCCTGACCGGAATGGAGTTGGAGTCCATCCCAGGCACCTTCAGCCTGGGGTGAGGTACTAAACCAGGAGGCCTGGGGCCCAGTGACTTCGACTAGGTCCCGCAAGGGTGGAGAAGTCCGAGGATCCCTGAAGTGGATGGGGCCCATGTCTGAGGTGAGGAGGCTGGGGAGGTTACCCATTCGGAGAGTCTGGAGCAGCATCAACCCAGTGACGGATTGGCCTCTGGTAACTCCCTTGGAGGGACATCTTCCCCTGACAGGGGCCGCAGCGCAGCGAAGGTACTCCTATCTATGTTCTCTTGAGTCGCTGGTAGAGACTCTCAAGTTCTAAGTCCTTCCTAGCTAATGCTATAGTAACCGCTGGCGAGATCGCAGTGGTTTAGCTGACAACCAGGATAGTGCCTCGACCTGCTCATCCCCCGTATCAAAATGTTATCAAGTCGCAACCAGTTGGCTACTGAAGCACTGTTTATTGTGAGATATGCAATAAAACAAGAGTTGGACTGTGATCGGTGTGTGGAACTCTGGTTAATGGGAGCAAAGGGAAGTGTTGGCGTAGCAGGACTTGATTCTAGACAAAAGCACATAGGCCCGAGGAAATATCTGGTACTGGCCTTCACCTCACCCACAGCTATGGGGAGGACATAGGCCGTAGCGCATCTCACCCTGTCGTGTGACATACCCCTAGACAAAAGAGATGGGGTGAGGCCGCTACAATTATATAGGAGTTATATATATAATGTAGCTTAGGTTAGGTTTGTATATTTTGTGGACGTTTGCGTTATTCTTTGGGTGTGTTTTATTACTATATAGGAGTTTATTTATATATATATATATATATATATATTGTAGCTTAGGTTACGTTTGTATATCTTGTGGAGGTGTGTGAGAGAATAGGATGGATAATGTCAACTGACCCATCCATGAAAAAATGTAGAGCTGTAGAGCTGAAGGCAACATTGCTAAGCTCTATTGGACATCCTACACCTCCTATGCGTTTTGAGTGGATGTAACTGACTTACCTCATTCAGGGGAGCCAGGTCTTAGAGAACAGAGGCCAAAAATGGGCTGCACAGAGGCTTAGTGGTTAGCCTTGCAGCACTGGGGTCCTCGGTGCAAATCCTGACCAGGACACTATCTGCATGTTCTCCCTGTGCTTGCGTGTGTTTTCTCTGAGTACTCGAGTTTCCTCCCACACTCCAAAGACATGCTACCTTGCGTTGGTGGTGCAGTGGCAAGCATAGCTGCTTTCCAAGCAGCTGACCCAGGTTTGATTTCCAGCCAATGTCATCTCCAAGTACTTTGAGCCCTCAGGGAGAAAAGCACTATAAAAGCTCAATGTTGAGTATAAACCTCTAGTGGTGGAATAAACTTTAGAATAAAAACGAATGAAGCGAATGTGTTGTATATTTGAGGAAGAAATTAAAATGTTCCACCAGAATCTTCAGGAGGTGAACACACAAACTGGTAGAAAATGCTTAATCCTCGCCGTGTCCATCGTACGACAAGAATTTCTTGCACAGACATCGCCCCAGCAGGAATATTACACCGATAACTGACAGACAGACATCTTTGCTGATCTATGGGACATCAGTGAGTAACAATGCTCTGCGCGGGTGGGCCTCTTTTTAATATATATATATATTTTTTTTTTTTTAAGAGAGGAGAATAGAAACACAATATGTGAAATAGGTCTAAGTCTTTGGCTATAATGGAGGCTCTGCCATCTGAAAAAAATAATTTTTTTGTAATATGATAAAGTTGTGGGGGCAGAATTATCACTGTATACTTGTTAATGCATTTATTTATAGAGAGACATTCAATATGACCCTCTTCCCAATGTGAGAAATCCTCTTGAGCTTCTCTCTACCTTCCTGATTAAAGTCACCGGACATTAAAAAAAAAAAAAAAAAATGCAGCTTTGGAATAAAAAAAATGGTGTCCTTCATTTCCACTTGATCGCAGGCTGACAACCCCACAAATCATCATTAGTGTACAGCATAAACTTACAGGAAAGGCTCTGGTAGGAGGACAGAAGATCCAATTATTTTTTTTCAGTGGACTTATGCCGCGTACACACGACCGTTTTTAATGTCATTGAAAAAACCGGCATTTTTCTCGACATGATTCCTCTCAAGCCTGCCTTGCCTACACACTATCGTGGAAAAAAAATGCTTGAGTAAAGCGCGGTGACGTACAACACGTACGACTGCACTATAAAGGGGCAGTTCCATTCAGATGGCGCCACCCTTCACGTTAGTAAAGTTAGTTGAGCGATGATTCGCACTTTTCAGCCTCGTGCTTTTCAGTCCGTTACAGCGTGACGAATGTGCTATCTCCATTACAAACGCTAGTTTTACCAGAACGAGCGCTCCCGTCTCATACTTGATTCTGAGCATGCGCATTTTTTTTCACGTCGTTAAAGCCCACACACGGCCGTTTTTCGACGTAAAAAATGACGTGAAAAATTAGAGCATGTTCCAATTTTTTCATGCCCGTTTTTCACGTCGTGAAAAATGCTCTGAAGCCCACGCACGATCATTTTTAATGACCATTTAAATTTTTTTTATTTTTCTCGTCATTAAAAACAGTCGTGTGTACACGGCATAAGAAAGACAATATTTCTGGCTTATTAGAAGCTAGCAAGCACATCCTAAGGGATGCAGGAGTATTCTCTGTTGATAGAACTCCATGCAGAGCCAATTTTCTGTAACAAGTTTATTAACAATAGCTGAAAACTGTATCAAGTACATGCATGTACTTCCTGTCCTGCGCCTCCATAGATATAAAATTGGGCGTTGTAATCCTAAGACAGGAATCTAAAAGAGAAAACTAATGCTGCCACCACATATAAGAGTAGGTAAGCAGAAATGTATGTTTTCTTGACTTCAGATATACTTAAAGGATTGTTAAGCAACTGTATCTCATCTGGTGCTTTGGAGACCTGACTATATCAGTTATTGGTGGTGTTACAGTGTTCTTGAAGAGATACCATGTTGCAGTTACATTTTATTTAACCACTTGCCTACTGGGCACTTTTACCCCTTTCCTGACCAGGCCTATTTTCAGGTTTTAGCGCTGTCGCACTTTGAATGTTGATATATTGGATGTACCTATGTTTCTGTTACACATTTGTACTAAACTATGACCTTCTACAATAATAAAAATAGTTTGTAAATAAAAAAACAAACAAATAAAAAAACAGAAGAAAATACATGGGTATATTAAAGGGGAAGATGGCTGCCCACATGCACATAAATTATAAAACGGGTATAAACGGAAAGTTTTAAATTTTACCTATACGAGGGTTCTTCAAAAAGTTTCTTGAAGACCCCTTGTTTCTCTGCATTATGTTTATCACACGGACACACAAAGCTTATAGGAGGCTTCCAGGTCTGACAGGCCAACTATAAATAATTGTGGCGGGCACCTGTTAGGATGGCATATGATGCCAGGGCCCCCAGGGATTTACCCTGATATCGGAGACTGGCATGGTTAAAGGCACAGACCTTCTGGAGGATTTGGAGGGGATTAGAATTATCATGTTTATGATAATATAGAAGCGTGAACTTTGAGACCTTGGCTGACGCCAGCAACTGAGGTTTGTCTAGAGTTCTGGGAAAGACATTTGGGCACGGCTGGCAGATTACCTGCTACCATGTAGATCTGGGTCATTTCTATTAACCACATGAGTACCAGCCTGTAATACCTCTCATTGGCAGGTTATTATTCAAGGCTGTGAAAGTGTGACTGACAAAAACTAGCTAATGTGGACGTCTATTCAACAATTAGACCCCTTTCACACGAAGGGAAAATAGCGCTAAAAATATGCCTGCAAAGCGCCTATAATGTGTCTCTCCTTTCACTCCAATGTGAAAGCCAGAGGGTCTTCACACTGGAGTGGTGCGCTGGCAGGATGCTCAAAAAAGTCCTGCAAGCAGCATCTTTGAGGCGCTGTGTATACACTGCTCCTACAGTGCCCCTGCCCATTGAAACCAATGGGCAGCGCCGGCAAAGTGCTGTAGCAGCGGTGCTTTGTGGGTGCTTTTAAGCCTTTTTCGGCCGTTAGCGGGGGTTAAAAGCACCCTGCTAGCATCCACAAAGCGCCGCAAAAACAACGGTAAAGTGCCGCTAAAAATGGCGGCGCTTTACCGCCGACGCCGCTCAGTGTGAAAGTGCCCTTAAAGTGTTACTAAACCCAGGACCCTGCATTCACTATATCTGGTCTCCCACAATACACAGAACATGGAAATGCAATTATATTAGTAAATATAAACTGCTAAATACCTTTTTTCTTTAGCAGTATATAGCAGTCTTGTGACATCTATCAGTGTCCGGCCGAGCACTGGTTAAAGCTTGTAGGAGGAGTTTTCATTCTCCTCTGATTGTCCTATGAGGCTGCATGATCCTTGACACTCTGTTTGGACAGTGCTGATTGGCCCTGTGCTGATCACATGTACCCTCCCAAAAAAAAAAAAAAAAACCTCTAGCAATACTAAATGCAGAGGATTAACCCCTTAGTTTCCACAGTGAGTATAACAAGCATGCTTTACTGCATATACAGACGGATTTTACTGTTGTGGGTTTAAGCCTGGCTCACACCTGTGCATTTTTTTGTGCGTTTTCATTTTTGCAGAATCGCACTACAGTCCATTTAACATGGTTTCCTATGGATATAGTTCACATCTATGCATTTTATGAAAAGGGCCAAGGACTTTTTTCAGTTTTTTGGTTCCACAGACTTCAATGGATCAAAAGCGTGTATTGAAAAATGCACCAGCAATATGCAAACTGCAACCTGCATAGGTGTGAATCAGGACTTAGTAACACTTTAAGGGCTTGTTTACACTAGCAGTTGGGGAAGTGGTAAAACCCTGTGGTTGATCTGTGTTTTTACAGCCCCCTTAACTCGCTTTTATTGCAGAGTCAGCAGCCTCCAAACGTGGATCACTTTTCAGAGACCAAAGCATGCTTGAACGAGCCTTGATATCTCTTCCTGTAAAGAAGCCTTTCTGCATGTGGAGGTTCAAGCTTTCATCTTCTTTTTTCCTGATTTGACTGTAGGTTCCTAAAATAAATAAATATTGCTGTAGGTTACTGCACTTCATACACAGTCCTTGAGCTTACAATCTATTAAGTGGAAAGAAGGATACTGATGCTGGAAGAGCTTACAATCTGTTGGGAAACAGAGGATAAGACAGGCAGAAGAGTTTACAATCTTTTGAGGTATAAGGAAGGATACATAGAAGGCAGAAGAGTTTACAATCTATTAGGTATAAGGGAGGATACAGATGGCAAAATAGTTTACAATCTATTAGGTATAAGGGAGGATACAGAAGGCGGTAGAGCTTACAGTCTAATATACCTCCCTTATACCTAATAGATTGTAAGCTCTTCTGCCTGTTTTATCCTCCTTTATTCCCCCAACAGATTGTAAGCTCTTCCAGTTCTTTCGCCTTCTGTATTCTCCCTTATACCCCAATAGATTGTAAACTCTTCCACCATCTGTATCCTCCCTTATACCCCAATAGATTGTAAGCTTTTGTGCCTTCTGTATCCTCTCTTATGCCCAATAGATTATAAGCTCTTCTGTCTTCTGAATCCTCCCTTATGCCTCAAAAGATTGAAAGCGCCTTTGCTTGTTTTATCCTCCTTTATGCCCAATAGATTTTATACGCTTCCGCAATCTGTATCCTTCTGTATACTTTATAGATTTTAAGCTCTTCTGCATCCTCTTTTTTTGCCCTGAGTCTTCCTTCGTCTCTTAGGTAAGTGACTGTAAGCTCTTGTGATTGCTTTCTTCTTCTGCTAAACTCCCACGCTCGCCCGCCCAGTGAATTCAGCATTGTAATACTGTGACCACTCCTGGGCTCAGTGGGCTGCCACACCCCTTCCTTCCCTCTCCTCTCTGATGGCATGTAGAAGGCGGGGCCTGCTGTCATATGGGAAGGATCAGGAGCTGGGATACGTTATTGTCACCTAGGCAAGAAAGGAGGTGGGGGAGGGGAAGAGTGTGGGTAATGGGGATGGGTGGATAAAATAATTGTAAACACGGCGTCCAATGGGGAAAAGTGAGAGCTTTGTTTACTTCTCAGGAGGGAAGGTCCCCTTTAAGAAGAAATAATATGATGGAAGGAATTCCGCCAGGGCGAGTTTTACATCCCAGGAGCCTATAGAATTTGGTGTCTCTGACTCTAACCAATAACACAGGCCCGCTCCAATCTACACTAATCATCCCTCTCATCCTATTGGTAAAGTAATGAAGCTGCGGAAAACTGTGTCCCTCCCCCACCATGTCATCACCTCTCTGGTCTGTCCTGGGGGGTGCTATAAATACACTTAGAAGGGGGAGGGCAGGAATACACAGAGCCCCACCCCCATCACCTGGATCTGAGTCCAGGATCAGTGTACACAAGGGGTGTGAGGATCGGGACCACCACAAGAGGGTGCAGTGAGGGTTACAAGTCTGACTGCTGAAGAGGAAGGCTCCACCATAGCAATCTACAGAGGCGGCCGGTGTTCTGTCAAAATAGTCAACTCGTCAGAAACTCCAACTACTTAACTTCCAGTTTCTTTAAACCATCAGTAATTGCAGATTTTGACGAATTGCTGTTTGGACACAACACCGGCAACCGAATACAGTCCAGTGCACAATATTATGAGCGGAGATTGTTACTACGCTCCGATACTAGCCAACAAAATGGCCGACTGAGGCGGCGACAACTTTGTCCTAGTTGTCAAAACAGCAAAATCTTCCTGTACCAGACTGTATTCTGTTGCCGGTGTTGTGTCCAAACAGCAATTTGGTAAAATCTCCAACTACTGATGGTTTAAAGAAACAGGAAGTGATGTGGTTGGAGTTTGACGAGGTGGCTAATTTGACAGAACACCGGGAGTGAGGGATAACATAGATTTTCTCAACCAGCATCAGCCGATCCGCCCCTGCTTTCCTCCCGGTAGAAAAATTAAGGCGCTGAGCAATATGCCCACTGTGAGACCACCATGCAAATCATATAGGCCAGTGGCCATCAACCCTGTCCTCAGGGCCCACTAACAGGCCAGGTTTTATGTATTACCTTGGGGAGATGCAGACTAGAATACTGCAATCACTGAGCAGCAAATGATATCACCTGTGATGTATTTCAGTTATCTTGCAAACCTGGCCTGTTAGTGGGCCCTGAGGACAGGGTTGATGACCACTGATATAGGCGATGCATGTGCAGAAGGGTGACAATTTTCAGGACCTTACTGTGCATGCGTCGATTGGGATTCAAAGCATGCTCAGTATGGACCTGAAAAACATCTGGTATGTCTGTTGGTTGTTATAAATGCGGTCTCTCAGTGAGCACAGTGCGGACACTAGCTGTCACTTTAGTGCCTTTCTTTTTTCTAGCAAGGGGAGAGCAGGAGAGGATTGGCCCATGCTGGCTGAGAAAGTGGAGGATTGGAGTGCCCTCTTGTGGTGGCCCTGATCCTGGACTCAGATCCAGGTGATGGAGGGGGTGGGGGATGTATTCCTGTATACAGTGTTATAGTTGGAGTTGTAGAGAGATTTATTAACATTACAGTTACTGGGAGGATTAGTATTCGGGTTACAGAGATGATTAGTGTTATGGCTAGTGGAAGGTTATGGCTTACATGGACGGTTCAGAGTTAGTGTTAGAGTGGGAGACATTGGTGTGCGCAGGGGGTGAGGAAATACAGTGCCTTGAAAAAGTATTCATAACCCTTGAAATTTTCCACATTTTGTCATATTACAACCAAAAACGTAAATGTATTTTATTGGGATTTTATGTGATAGATAGACCAAAACAAAGTGGCACATAATTATGAAGTGGAAGGAAAATGATAAATGTTTTTCAACATTTTTTACAAATAAATATGTGAAAAGTGTGGCAAAAGTGTGAATTTGTATTCATCCCCCCTGAACCTCCTTTCACTGCAATTAGAGCGGCAAGTCTTTTTGGGGATGTCTCTATCAGCTTTGAATATTCTAGAGAGTGAAAGCTCAAGCTCTCTCAGATTGGATGGAGTATTCATACTGCCTTCTGTATCCTTCCACAGTCCCATAGTAAGGTTTACGTTACATAACATGGCACAAAACTAGTACCCATGGCTATACCCCTGGTTTGGAGATAAAATCTATCCTGAAAAAGGAAGTAGTCATGTTCCAACAAAACTTGGTGCCGTCCACTAGGAACTGGGCCTGTCGGGAATGGATCTGGAAATCGGTGCATAAAAAAATGGTTGAGCGCCCTCAAGCCCACCTCATGTGAAATGGAGGTGTAAAGAGAACACACGTTCAATGTAACCCATATAAAATGGCTTTCCCACCTATAGTTCCGTAGGACCTCTATTAAGTGCCCAGAATCCCTGATGTAAGAGGGGAGTTGTTGTACAATATGCTGCAGGAAACAATCAATGTACCGGGATAGCCGGCTGATTAGACATGTGCGGTTCGTTTCGCGCCGAATTAATATTCGGACAAATTTTTCGTAATACGGAGATTCAGATATATCCGAATACCCGAATTACAAAATTAACTACATTTTACAGAATGCTCCGAATAATGTAATGAAATTCGACCGAATTTCAGAACTTTCAAATCAAATTTTACATTGAACTCCAGTCGGATTCTCACAATACGCATATTACTGAAACCAATGACTGTGTGGGTTATTAGAGTATCATTTCGAAATAATGCTGTTTTTGTTAAGCCAAAGGTGATTTAAAGAGTCATTGTAATCATTCGATGAAGATTTTTGTTCACACAAACAATATAACATCTTCGCTTCAACCGATTAAAAAATTTATCGATTTTGATTGTTTCAAATTGATAAAAAAATTGTAAATTCAAAGAAAGTTTGAAAATTCCGAATACGAATTCTCAAAACAAATTGAATGAATCTTCCAAATTTAACTAAACAAAATAACTAGATTAACGAATCAAAACGAAACAAATTTTTTCATCATACACATGTCTACTGCTGATAAAGCTGTTAGTACCCGCCACAATGGGTCTACCAGATTTAGGTAAATAATAAAAGTAAGGGGTACTGCAGGTGGTGGGTAAAAGAAAAGATCACTTCTTCTTATGAGTACCCCTTACCTATGAGCCTCATTTACAAGGTCCCTAAGGTCCAGTTCAAAATCGGGAAGGGAATCCTTGGGCAAAACCTTTTAGGTCTTGGTATCTATAAGAAGCCAGAGGGACTCCTTGAGATAGTATGTCTGATTTAATATCACCAGGCTGTCGCCATTATCTGCCTGCTTGACTACTATACTCTGGTGATTTTCCAAAGACCGTAAAGCTTGACGTTCGGCAGGGGTCAAATTGGATTTGGGGCGAGATTTACTATCACGTGTGTGAATGAGGTCCCTATAGACGACCTGGTAGTAGGTCTCCAAATAGGGGCCTCTGGCCTGTAGGGGATAAAAAGTGGATACGGAGCAGAACTTGGTGTGTTCTATGGGTGGGTCAAAACAATCCTCTAATGGTTGGCTGTAAATGTGCCCCCCTTCCTAGAGTTCCCAAAGATTCTGGAGAGTGAGGGCTTCATCGGTGGCCACCACATGAGACGCTATGGGAGGATCATCCTGGGTGGCCCGATTGGTGTAGGTGTTCTTATTATAGTGGCGTTTAACAGTAAGGTCTCTAAGAAAAGATTCAGGTCCTTAAATAGATTGAATTTGTTGGCTGTGGTAAAGGGAGAAAAGCTCAGGCCCTTCCTAAGAAGGGACTGTTCAGCCTCATCCAGGATGTGGGAGGAAAAATTGAAAATTTTAATGGTGCTGAATAAATGGTCTATTTGGGATCCTTACGGTCTTTTTTCCCTTGTTCTGATGTCGCCTTCCCCGACGTCTACCTCTGTATACTTTATTTTTCCTTCTACGGGAGTGGTGGGGGGCTGCTCTAAAATCGAAACTATCCAAGTTGGAATTGACAGCCCGAACCAGAGATACAGGGCTCTTGGGTTGAACGGACCTAAAGGAGTAGTCTGAAAGTCATCCGGAATCTCAGACAGGGGACTGAACCTATTGGCTGTAGAGATGGATGAGTGGGGACCGTCAGAGGTACCACGTAATTTTTCCACCTTTCACTAGAAAAATTACAAAGCCCTGACAGTCTTGGCCATCGAGCATATACCCAAGGGGTCCCTTACAGACAACAAAAGATTTGCGTTGTTATGTAAATGAAAGATCATATGGACTTAAGTTCAAGCCACTCTCTCCCCAAGAGTTAAATGAAGAATTTGATACCAATGCAGTCATATAATGAGAGTTTACATTCATCATTCATTTTTTCATTCATTATTCTTGCTTCTTTTTTCATTGTCATTTGTTGTTATTCCTTTTTGTTTTATTCTTTTTCTTTATCATGGATATTTGGATATCATCCCCCTTACAAAAGTTTTTTGTTTTGTATTTTTTTTTTTTTGTGCTTCCACATCTTGCTTGCAGCCTTGAGTGTTGCGCGTTTACAGATACGCATACACATATGTTTGTTGGGTCATGACAATTTGGTCTTTTAATTCTTACAATACACGGTTAAAGTGTATTTAATTTCATTGTCTCATTCCTAACCATTCTTACTAAAGGGGTTAATCGCTGATTGGGGGTGATGGATAGTTGATCCGTCCACTGGCATTTCCCTATATATTCTTTTAGTGTTGGCTGTAGATGTGAGGGGACATGCCAGGACAATAAAAAAAAAACAGCATTTTTGCTTGCATGTGATTGGATGATAGAAATCAGCAGAGTTTCCCCTCATTTCCGATCTTCTCCCCCAGATCTACAGCGACTACATTTCCAAGTGCACTTGTAATGCACAGTGGATTTGCCTTTAGTAAATCAACCCATATCAGTCTACAATATTGAACTTTTTCACAATATTCTAATTTTCTGAGATACTGAATTCTGGGTTTTCACTAGCTGTAAGCCATAATCAAAATTAAAAGAAAGAAATGCTTGAAATATATCACTCTGTGTGTAGCGCATCTACAGAATATAGGAGTTTCACTTTTTGAATTGAATTACTGAAATAAAATTAACTTTTGGATTATTTTCAAATTTTTTGAGATGCACCTGTAGTAGGACTGTGATAGTGGGGAGTTAGCAATCTGAAACTAACTTACACCGGATGAGAACTGCCACTAACATCACTAGAGACACTAATCAGTAATAATACTATAGTATTATCACTGATTAGTGTCTCTAGTGATGTCAGTGGCAGTTGGTTCTCATCCAGTGTAAGTCACTGTACTGCACCAATGACAGTCTGGGAAAGGGTTAACATTCTGGGTAATAAAGGGGTTAAAAACGTGTACCCAACATGTGGCAATTTGTGTAATGTGTGCTGCTTTATACTAAATATCCATTTGCTTCTTATCCCTGAGAAACGGAGATTGTTCCTTCTGTACAGAGCCCTGTGTTGATTGTCAACACAGAGCTCTGGGCTGTGACTAGACACAGCTGATCAGCAGGTCCTGGCCATGAATCATTGCTGACAAACTCCTGCTGTGTACAATCACAGAGGGTCATACCAGTATGTTGCTGTGCCTGTACGTGCCACCCATCCGCAGTACATTGTGGGCAGGTGGGCAGTCTGTAAGGGGTACAATTGACAACTTTGTGGGAAAAAAAAATTAATTTTCATTTTCTTTCTGTATTGTTCAAAAACTTGTGGCAAAAAAATAAACCATCTTCAAAAGACTCACCATGCCTCTTAAAAAATACCTTCGGGTGTTTACTCTCCAAAACGTTGACATTTTGTGGGTGCTTCTACTGTCCCGGCACTCCAAAATATATGATAGGTAGTCAGGACGTTAGTTGCCTTAAGACTATAGCTTCCCTTTAAACCCAATTTGACTTTGAGTGGAATGACCCTAAAATGACTGACAATACGAACAGATAAGAGATTATGGAACAAGTTTATTTTATTAAAAATATGACTGAATATACATTGTATTACTGAGCCCAATAATCATACACATGACAATCCCTCTGCCTTCTGTAAAACAGATTTAAAGTGCAAAAAAAGTAAATTAGATTCAAATTCACCAAGTGTACCATCTATATTAATACAATATCTCATTGCCTGGCTAATATATAACATTTTGGTAACAGATTAAACATTGTAAACACCTTATAGTCTTAAAAGGACACGTTTGAATGCATGTTGCTGGAAACCAGAGTAGGGATTTACTGGTATTGTGGGGCTTAGTGATCCCAGTTGTCCGTTGCTCATAACTACCAGTTATATTGTAAATGAACCTGTAATGGAGGAGTTAACGGAAGAATCTGGTTGCTATGAGCAGTGTACATAGGGTTGCCACCTATCCGGGATTGACCCGGACAGTCCAGGTTTTGAACCATGTGTCTGGGTTTCAGGCGGACTGAAATCCAGACACATTATTCAGAGCGGGCTGTCGCTCCCCAAGTAACCAAGATATTCACACACAAATCTGTTGCTGTCCGAGAGATGCGGGTGGCTGACTGGGGGCAGGTTCATGTCAGCAAGAGCAATTTGGCCACACCCACATTTTGCTGCAGCACGCCATGTGCGCCGCATTACTACTCTCCTTGGCACCCAAAGGTGTCCCAGGCCCCTACTGTGTTCGGGTTTGGCTTGAAGAGAAGGTGGCAACCCTAAGTGTACACCTTTGAGGGCTTGGCCCAGATTTCAGCCTCATTTATCAGTCTGCAGATGGTTGTTTTACAGTAAATTGTGTAAACTATAGATACAATACATTCCCTGTCCAAATGAAAAACTTGTTTGTTAGATCCCCCCCCCCCCCCCAGTGCAGTTAGAGAGTGGCTTTTTTTTTTTATAGGTCCATATAGATATCTGCAGCCTTTTCTTTTCTAGGGAGGAATTGCGGAGATACATTGAAAAAAATCCATAATCGCTCAGAATGGCAATATTATGTGCATTGGATGATGGTTGGATAACGCATGAGCCATCCAATCACATTCTCTGTACAAAGTAGACACACATTTCAGGCTGCTAGACAAGATCTAACCTACCTGCTAGCATTCCCTTTTTATTAAATGCAATGAAACAGTATTGTTGTATTTAAAGCAGATCTTCACTTACAAGTAAAAGTAACACTCATCCTCCGTCCCACTCCTAAGGCCCATTTCACATAGATGCCTCCGCTTAGCAGGATCCGCTGCTCAGTGGGGGATCTCTCCGGATGACAGGTCCGTGTTTGCTCCGCAATGCAGAGTGGACATCGACACAGTCCTGCTCTCCTCTATATGGTAATCGGATGGAAACAGACCGCCCATCCGTGTTCATCTGATCCACCGGATGGATAGGGAATAGTACCACCATCTGTTTTTGGCGGACAGGATTAGATCGGATGGCGGCAGGTGTCAGTGAATCCGCGGCCCCATATTAGAGACTGGAGGGTTCGATCAGGTCCACCTGAAAAACAGATTGGCGGACCCGATTGGACAGCCCGTGTGAAAGAGGCAAAACACATTAGAGGGGCTTTTTTATTTTTTCGGGGACGTGGCACCTTTTCTTCACAGGCACCCGTTTCCACTTCCTCAATTTTCATCTAGGCGAGAATGATATTGCTCATCCTGCTCCCATCCTGGACCGCAGCCACTTGAGACACCTCATACGTCCCAGGAGGCTGCAGGACCAGTCTCACTGTGCCACACAATCGTGCACATGCACAGTAGGAGTTGGCTGTGATTCATCAGGAAGTCCCAGCTGACTCCCAAATCCAAGATGGTGGTGTGAAGGGGCCACAGCTGTGAGGAGAAACGGCTGTGGGAAGACCGTACTGAACTCCATGGACTGGCAAGTATGTGATTTTTTTTTGATTTTTTTTTAACATCAGAAGCTGCAGTAGCTGCTGACTGTCCAATAGAAAAAAAAAAGAAGTTCCTATTTATGAAATGACACTGGAGCCCTATTAAATATGTAACTATGCTAGGTGTTTATTGTTCGTGCCTCATTGGAAAAATTTCCCATTCGCTACTAGTCCTGGAGATGCAGAACAGGAAGTTTGATGACATGTCCTCATAGTGAGGCATTAAAACCCATTGGGGAGACTTCACTTCACCTCCTGCTCTGTAGACACCACATGAAATAAGAGAAATTACCTCTAAACAAGGGGAAACCCCTTCTCAGACAGTTGTTGTCAGTGGGAGCAGATGTCCCTATTATGAGAGTCCCCCTCTGATCCTGTTCCATTGACAACTCTAAAATGTTTTATTTCCCCTCACCTTCTGTGCTGGTGACAATGCTTACCAGGATAGCAAGTGACAGAGTGACAGCTATTATGAGGTACTTTCAACAATAAAAATCCTGTAAAGTTCTAACCCTTTCCCACTCTCCAGGGAAAACCTTTTTCTAGTTTTGGGTAGTTTCTCTTTGCAGTTAGGTGTTAAGCCCTGTACACACGATCGGATAACCTATGGATTTTCGTCCGATGGATTTGACCATCGGAAATCCGATGAAACTGTTTTTCATCAGTCTTGGCCACACACCATCAGTCAAAAAACCGACTGTTCCAAACGTGGTGACGTAAAACACTCCGATGAGCCGAGAAAAATGAAGTTTAATGCTTCTGAGCATGCGTCGACTTGATTCTGAGCATGCGTGGGTTTTTTAACCGATGGACTTGCCCATAGACGATCGCAAATTACCATCGGTTCTTGATCCATCGGAAAATTTTAAAACAAGTTCTATTTTTTCCATCCGATGGAAAAAAGACCGATGGGTACCATACACGATCGGTTTGTCTGATGAAAACCATCCATCGGACGGTTTTCATCAGTTAAACCGATGGTGTGTACGGGGCTTTAGAGTTACGTGGTTAAAGCGTATAAAAACTGCTTTCATCTTACCTACGTTGGACATGGACAGGTAAAGTAAATAACCTTGATCATCTTGTTGCAATGGCACCTGAAAATGGGTGGGATGTATTAGGCAAGTGAACATATTGTCCCTAAGTTAATGTGTTGAAAGCAGAAAAATAAGCAACTTTGACAAGAATTGTAGTGGCTAGACGACTGGGTTAGAGCAGAGCAAGGTCTTATGGTTGGGATGTTCCCGGTCTGCAGTGGTCAGGACCTACCAAAAGTGGTCCAAGAAAGGAAAACCAGTGAACCGGCGAAAAGGGTCATGGGTGGCCAAGGCTCACTGATGCACATGGGGAGCGAAGGCTGGGCTGTGTAGTCCAATCCAATAGAACAGCTACGGTAGCTCAAATTGCTGAAAAAGTTCATGCTGGTTTCCGATAGAAAGGTGTCAAAACACACAGTGAACGGCAGTTTGTTGTGTATGGGGCTGTGTAGCTGCAGACCGGTCAGAGTGCCCATACTGACCCGTGTTCACAGCTAAAAGTGTCTATAATGGGCACGTGAGCATCAGAACTGGACCTCGGAGTAATGAAAAAAAGGTGGCCTGGTCTGACGATTCATATTTTCTTTTACATCATGTGGATAGCCGGGTGCGTGTGTGTCGCATACCTGGAAAAGAGACAGCACCAGTATGCACTATGGATGGCAAGCCGGCGGAGGCAGTGGGATGCTTTGCCTAGTGGGGGGACAAGCCTTGATGGGGCTGGGCTGTTTTGGTGGCTAAATAGAGACCTATTCGATATTACGTGGGTGGTCATAATGGTGTGGCTGATCAGTGGGTTTAGGTGTTTGTGTGTACAGAGAATATATATGCCCCCCCCCTTAATCCATTTATGTAGTATATAGTCCTCCAATGTGTTTCTGTAATAGCCTCCTGTCATCCCCCTGCACACCAGCATTCAGAGAAAGGGGCAGCACAGTTGGCCTGGTCAGGCTTTGCAGAGTGCTATGAAACACATAAAGCATGCCTATTGGAGGATTGAGCACAAAGATTGCCTCATCGGTGAGCTGCTGTCCTTTCACTATACAATCACAATCTTCACCAAGCTGTATTGCTTTGACTACATAGGACAAAACTGAACGGCCAGGAGTTGTCCATAGTAATTGGAAGTGGGTCTTTCTGGGAAATTTTGCTGAAGACAATTACAATCTATTGGGCTCATAAGACGCATGCAAGTATTTCAACTGCGTCTTTATCCATTTAGCTGCACTTCAGTCCTGTGCACATGAACGTTCACTTGTAGAACAGCCGTGTGTACTACAAATGTATTTAAAGCTGTCTGAAAGCTTTGTAAAGTGCCAAGCAAATGCCAGGTCCCAGTTTTAGAATGTTAAGTAGAGCTCATAACAGGAGTGCTGGCTCTCACTTTAAATGTTTTACTAGGCTTCAAGTAAGCTTCAGCACTATTAAAAAGGGCATAGTCCACTTTTTAAGGGGAAAATAAACAAATAAAATTCACCCACGTGGATAAAAGAAAAAATGTGCTCTTCTTTTGTGCCTTCTGGGCCTGCAGAACATTGTAACCGCAATCAGGGCATCACAGGCTCCTGCAGACTCAGCCCCTAGCTCCAGATCCGTATTCAGATACAGACCTACCGGTTTGGAACTGGAGGAGGCAAGCAATGAATTACAAGTGCGGTGACATCGCCTCATGGAGATCTGCGAGTACCAACTGCCTCAGTAGAGGACACCCAAACTGGCTGGCAGTACCTGCGTTTAGGTAATTTTTTTATTTATTGATGTTTGCTCTGTTCTGAGTCCTTAGATTCAATCACAGGGAACCTCTGACAATAGAAATATAGCAGCAGCCATTGAATAGACTCCAGAACTATCACTCTGTTCCTAGCTTCTATTCCTAGCGAGTCACCATCTCAAAACAAGTATGGAGGACAGGAGTTCAGCCTTCACTGCCTGAATTCTTGTTCCTGGTCAGTTACTTACTACAAAATAAAGTCAGGGTCAGGATAACATTCCAGAAAGACACCAATTAGGAACCAAGTTGGCAATGGCAGCTTCCACATTTCTACCTTTACTTTTAAGGCTGGGTTCACATACGTGTGGCTGAGGTTTGCAGTCCAGGGTCTGATGCGTGTCTGTTCATTTGTCTGAATTCACACCTGAACCGGACCCAAAAACGCACCGTGGCTGTCCCGAACATGTGTGAACCGACTCCTTTGGCTGCCGGCCACATTCACATGTCATGCGAATAGGATGTGGTGTAAAAGGCATCCAATTTGCATATTCGTGAACCCAGCCCAAGGCCCACAACAAAGCACATTGTGTAATACAATAGGTAAATGCTCGTACCTGTTCCTTGATGGACTGACAGTGTCCAATGAAAAATATTTGCCCGTTGCTATAGGTGAAATGCAGACACAATTCTGTTTCTATGTGAATTTACCATAGACAGCTGTAAACGCCCATAGCACCAATGGCCAACCTTGCCAATGGGCACTAAAAGCAAACTAGAAAAACCTTGTTCCTCAGGTCTGTTATAAGGTCACTTCCACGCTCATGGAACTATGCACAGAGAATGAGGTCAACTTAGAATACATTTATAGTATGAAGTACGGCATTCCTAGCACTTCATTTCAAACCCAAAATCTGTTTTTCATTTGGTTTAGCACCATACTTCACTGCATAAAGTTTCCTTTAATCTGAACCTCACCTTAAAGCAGCCTTTCTCAACCTTTTCAACACAGAGGAACCCTGGAAATAATTATTCGGGCTTGGGGGAACCCCTGCTAAAAATGAAAAATCTACAACTCATCATACATTAGCGTGATGGTCAATGAGAAGAATGCTTCTTACACTTGTGGTTATTGGGAAGAATTACCCCCTTACAGATAACTAAAAAGATCAATGGTGTCATTGAGAACTTACCTGAGAGGAAGAAATTGACCATTGCTCAGGGAACCCCTAGCAACCTCTAGAGGAACCACCCAAGGGTTCCACGGAACTCTGGTTGAGAAACCCTGCCTTAAAGGATAAGTTCACCTTTGAGAACATGTTACACCCGATCCCTCCCTGTACTAGCTGTAAGTTTTTGAAACCAGCATGGCAGTGCGGGACTCCGCCCACACGCGTCTGCGTCATTTATTCACAGAGTTCTGTGAATTAATGAACTTCGCGGATGTCGGCTTGAAGTTCTCAATGAACTACCACAGTGCTCCACAAGGTTCTTCCTGTCAGAGTATCTGGTTGCCCGCATATCCCATATGGGCAAGCAGATACATGGCACCAGCAATCTAGTGATCAATGGTGCAATGCTTTACAGGCTTAAAAAAAAGTGCTATTTTTATTTTTTATTTCTACCTGCAAAAAAAATGTGCATTTATTTTTTAAAGTGAACTTATCCTTTAAAGTGGTTGTAAACCCACGTATGCAACTTGCACCTACAGGTAAGCCTAGATTAAGGCTTACCTGTAGGTGTTTGCAATATCTCCTAAACCTACACGGTTGCATAGAGAAGCACAGAGATCAAGTGATGCTCTCACCAAGTCCAAAATAAGGTACGTAATAAAGAAAAGATTGTTAGTTAATTTTTTCATTATGATGTTGGTTTGGGAAGGAAGGAACCAGGGAAACAAAAATATAAGCAGATTAAGGCTGGGCTCACACTGCAGTATGGAGCGTTTCAGGTCTGATTTCTGTCTGAATTTTTGGGCTGAATTCTGACCTGAAACGGACCAGAAGACGCACAGGACTCCTGTGCAATTTGCTCCAAAGATGTGTGAATTGGCTCTATAGAGAGCTGGTCACAATCTCCTGACATGCGAATTGGATGCGGAGAAATCCGCTTCCAATTCGCTATAGTGTGAACCCAGCCTAAACCTCCGCTTTAATCAACTCCTTTTTTGTGACTGTTACAAAGTTTTTTTACCTAGTGATCCTGGCAGTAACAGAACTTCCAGTTGCAGGCTGACAATGCTAAGTCATTGCCCGGGTATTAGCAGCAGCTTGTCGGCATGCCATGTGAGCACCTTCAGTTGGCTGTTGGGCTGCCTGACAAACCTGGCATACAACCCAGCAGCCAACCAACCTTCGAGGCAGTGTCTTAGGGTTCTCATTGTGCTAAAGAAAGTGAAGAATGATGGCAAACAAAATTAAAACAGATTTCAAGTTTACATAAACATTTGAAAACATATGGCTGAAGATTTTAGCAATACTATCTAGCAAACCTTGCCTCCTGATGATAACTCTGTAATATCTTCTTTGGGAGGCATGCACTCCTTGATGGAGTCCAGGATGCACTGTATCATACAGCACTGGGGTTCAGCGTAGGACTTCCCACATCTAAACAGATGCCAGAGATGCACTGTATCATACAGCATTGGGATCGAGCACAAAACTTCCCACTTTGCTGGTGTTCCGTCAGATTAGGCGACCCGTCAGAATTGGTAACGGAAGTGACGTTCCGTCGCCACCATCTTGCTACAGCCCGCACTCCTCCACAGTAATGATACACTGAGAAGGGGGCAAGCAAACATCTTGTTACACCCACCGGAGTTTTGCATTTCACAGTTATTTTTAACAGTAAAAACGGAGCTTAACCACTTAACCCCCAGACCAATACGCAGAATAAAGGCCAGGCCCCTTTTTGCGATTCGGCACTGCGTCACTTTAACTAACAATTGCGCTGTCGTGCGACGTGGCTCCCAAACAAAATTGGCGTCTTTTTTTTCCCACAAATAGAGCTTTCTTTTGGTGGTATTTGATCACCTCTGTGGTTTTTATTTTTTGCGCTATAAACAAACATAGAGTGACAATTTTGAAAAAAATGCAACATTTTTTACTTTTTGCTATAATAAATATCCCCAAAAAATATATATATATATATATATAAAAAAAAAAGTTTTCCTCAGTTTAGGCCCATATATGTATTCTACA
The DNA here is from genome assembly GCA_029206835.1 of Rana muscosa. Taxonomy (NCBI): domain Eukaryota; kingdom Metazoa; phylum Chordata; class Amphibia; order Anura; family Ranidae; genus Rana; species Rana muscosa. Next base: position 356,411,266 of record CM055120.1, read on the forward strand.
TATTTTTGGTAAAAAAAAACAAAAAAAAACGCAATCGCCGATTATTGATTGGTTTGCGCAAAAGTTATAGCGTTTACAAAATACGGGGTAGTTTTATGGCATTTTTTATTAATTATTATTTTTTTTTTTACTAGTAATGGCAGCGATCAGCGATTTCTTTCATGACTGCGACATTATGGCGGACACTTTTGACACATTTTTGGGACCATTGTCATTTTTACAGCGATCAGTGCAATAAAAATGCACTGGTTACTGTAAAAATGACACCGGCAGTGAAGGGGTTAACCACTAGGGGCGCTGAAGGGGTTAAGTGTGCCTAAGGGAGTGATTCTCATTGTTCGGGGGTGTGGCTACGAGTGACACATCACCGATCTCCGCTCTGATTACACAGAGCGGAGATCGGTGACAGTGTCAGTAGTTGAGCGGGGAGATGTTGTGTTTACACTAATATCTCCCCACTCCATGCCTCTGTGAGACGATCGCAGGGTTCCCCGCGGCGATCGAGTCCGCGGGACCAGCGGTCCGACTCACGGAAATCCGACGGACTGTTTAGATGTTAAATTTTAAAAGCAGCTGCAAACCTGCTGACCTCACAGTTTTGCTAATGTGACAGAACACCGCTGACTTTAAAATTCAACATGTAAACAGTCCGTCGGATTTCCAAATACTGTATTTCACCATACATGCTCTGTTTCCTGTTAAAACTAACTGTGAAGTGCAAAACTCCGGTGAGTGTAACAAGATGTCCGCTTGCCCCCTTTCTCGGTGTATCATTACTGTGGAGGAGTGGGGGGTGTAGCAAGATGGCGGTGACGGAACGTCACTTCTGTTAGCAATTCTGACGGGTCGCCATATCTGGCGGAACACCGTCACTTTTAAATCATTTGCAACTGCTGTGGTCTTTGCTCAACAGCTGCAGAAAAGGAGTAGGGATCCGCAATAAGATTAGCGGATATTGAAAGTTGCCCAGATAATCTAGGGCTTGTTCCCTTAACCAATCTGTATTTTGACTTTACAGTAATCTCTTTAAGGCAAGTTAAGCAGCAACTAGACTTTACCAAATGACTGGTATGTTTTATGCCAAAATATTACATTGCAGCATTCAAGCGGAAGGGATACATTGTGCATGGTAAACTGTACAAGAAAGAGATGATCTGTTTACTGAATCTGTAAGATGATCTCTTAAAGTAGACGTTCACCCAAAACCTAAATCAAAAACGCTAAACCTACTCGCAGCCACATTCTAAAGCAAATCTATCAAGCCCTGTAAAGCCGATTCGATCCGCACTGAGCTGTCAGCAGCAGCTTCACTATGTAGGCGTGTGCAGGAGAGGCAGCCAACAAATGAAGCCCCATAGTAAGTCTATGGGTGACGTCACTTCACTGGCATTTAACAGCTGTTGTCGGTTCTCTCCTGCACACAGCATCCGCCGCCAAAGACTGGACCGGATCGGCTTCAGAAAAGGTATGTATAGCAATTTCTTCTTTACAGGGCTAGATAGATTCATTTAAGAATGCGACTGCAAATAGGTTTAGAGTTAGTTCAGTTTTGGGTGAACAACTACTTTAAGACAAAAATGGCATCATATACCAAAAGGTTGCAAAGAAGGACTGTCTCTCATACAAATCTCTGCTGCATTGCATTCTAACTTTGACCTACATAGCAACAAAAAAAATCTGACTACTATATGCAACATAGATTGCCCAAAGGAAATCTGTGCTTTGTCCATTCAGGGCAAAGGCAACAGGTCTAATTTAATGTACTCTTCCCCGGCAGCACACATTCACCGTTGTGGATGAACGGAGCAATAGAAAAGTGCAGGAAGAGTGAGTGTATGCTGCTGGGGAGTGGAGCATTAAAGTATACCTGTTGTATTGCTCTGCATGGGCAAAGCATGCGTTTGTGTTAAGGCCTTATACATATGGACTTTAGCATATTAAAGACCAATGTGTACTGCAAGATTTTAAAGAATTTGCAAAGCTTTCAGGAAGCTCTGTCAAAGCAAACTCAGTTCCAGGAAGAGAATGTTAATGGGAGTGCTGTCATTTTAAAGCCAATTTCTTAGCAGTTATAAAAGACACCAACACATGCAGGTTTGTCATCATTAAGACATATTTAAATGTAGTTTTTAGGACTAATTCACATGAGCTTGGCTCTCTAAAGAGCGATCCGTATTAGAATCGCTCTTCTGAAAGCATTTGACAGGTGGTGAGGTGTTGTATCTTCTCCTCATTGTCTGATTTAACCCCTGAACCCTGCACTAGCACACAGCAACCATGTGCATTACATATTGGGCTATTCATTCTTATTTTATTATTTTGCGTAAAGCCTCGTACACACGAAAGGTTTTTTCGGCAAGAACCAGCAAGAAAATTGCTGGCAGAGTAAACCGTGCGTGTGTACGAGGCTTTCAGGTTTCTCATCAAGAAAACTGGCCAGAATCTCGACGAGAAAAATAGAGAACCTGCTCTCTATTTTCTCGTCGGCCTTTTTTTCCGACGAGAAACCTGAGTGTGTGTACGCTTACCTGTCGCCGTGGAAACCCGCGCATGCTCAAAATTACTTTGACGCATGCGCGGTAGCTTCCTAGGCATAGGTAGGGTGTAGCAAGATGTCGGCGACGGCATCGAATGTAACGAGCGCACGCTCGTCGTAGTCGATGACGTCACGCGTTCGTTCCATTCAAAAGAACGGCGGTTCTTGTCAAAAATCTCATCAGGGAAAAACAACGGGTTTTTTCCTGATGAGATTCTCGGTCGTGTGTACAAGGCTTAAGAGTCCTGCATTAAACAAGCTTCAAGTAGTGCTAAGGCTTACTGAAGCCTGCTAGCAGCTTATTTAAAGTGATAGACCCTATTAAAGTGGAACTCCACCCAAAAGGGTAATCTCTGCTTGTTTGCACCCTTGGCCCCATCCCCCTTCCACATTTGGCACTTTTTTGGGGGGGGGAGTGGGTACCTGATTTTGACAGGTACCCACTTGCATTTCCGAGTCAGATCACTGCAGTGATCTACAAGGATGTTCGGCCCCTCCTCCTCCCACCACACACAGGTCCTAAAAGAGTGCGGGACCATTCCCCATGTGCAGCGCAACTCGTGTATGCACAGTAAGAAGCCCGAAGGCTTCACTGCCAGTTTCCCCTTACCTAAGATGCCAGCGCCTGCACCCAAAGACGATTAAAAAATCCGCTCAGGTGCCAACATCGCTGGATCTCTGGACAGGCAAGTGTCCGTATATTAAAATTCAGCAGCTACAGTATTTATAGCTGCGGACTTATTTTTTTTGGGGGAGACTGGAGCTCCTCTTTAAGATCTGTGTTAAACCTTCCCAAACTTGAGCTGAAGGGTGCTTTAAAGATTTCAACCATGCTGCTTGAAGCTGGATAAAAGCTTTGCATACGCTTTGTAGAAGCTTGCAGTACAGCTGTACACACTGCTCTTAAAGTGAACCCGATAAGTATAAGATGCAAGAGTCCCTCCTTGAGAAACTTTGAAGCGAGTCCAGTATTGTGAATTAATTAGGCCAGACCAGGCCTATATTTTACACTTCAACCTTTCTTAAAACGTAAGGCCTTCTTTCCACTATACACTTGCTTTTCCAGAATTTAAATCCTTCTCTAAAATAAAAAATCTGAACTGAGAGCAACCCAAGCATTATTTTATATATATATATATATATATATATATATATATATATATATATATATATATATCCCATATTTGGCGCCTATGGCCAGATGCAGTTCAATTGCTGATTTCAGCTGATCCGTGGGGTGCTGTGGTTATTGGTCACAGACTTTTTCAGCACTCCTTTCTTGAAGCTTTTAATGGAATTAAGTAAGGCTCCACGGTCTGTACCATTCACTGCGGGGGCGACCGACTGTGTTGGCACATCCTTGCTTGGAGGAGGGAGAGGCGCAGGTGGTGGTGGTGGCGGCGGCGCAGGCGGTGGTGCTGGTATTTGAGATGTTGCATTTCCTGTGGAAAAAAACATGAGATTACAATATTAGAAACCCAACATTGTAAAGAATGCCTCCTTTATGGTTTTGATACAGCCAGCTGAAATAACATATGTAACCCTTAAATATTATTATGCTATACTTTATTATGGATAATCTGCACTAAAACCTTAAGAAATATCCTCATAATACAGGACAGTAAACTTGTTCCTACAACAGTGTTCTACTACATGAGCTACTGGATGCTTAACATAAACTTGTATTTTGCCCATAAATTACAAATCAACAGTTTCACCTAAATAAATGCTAGCCCCACTGGTTGATGGGAGGGAGGGCACTCTCCTCCTCAGACACAGTTTGATCCCTTTAGGGGTGTCGGGGGGGGGGGGGGGGTTTGGGTGTTGGGGACCTTCTCTATTATTCATCTATAATTGGAGTTAGATTTTTCTTGTGGAGTTTAATATGTGGATTATTCCATAAGTTATACAATTGTCTAGAACAAAGCCATATATTTTTTATTTTTTTGTGTCAACTGGACAGTTATGATCTCGTTAAAGTGCTACTACATATTTGAGTCTATTGTAATGGTCTCTTAATTCTACAAGAAGTTTATTGTAATAATTTCTGAATGTTTCCTATCCTGTAATGACTCTTTTGATGAAAATAAAATAAAATTTGTATGAGAAAAAAAATTAAAAAATGCTAGCCCCACCAGCAGCTTAAAAGGTATATAAAACATAAAAACAAAAATGTAATATATTGCAATTAAACAGCTGATTTGGTGGCTTGCATTAGTTTCCTTTATTATCACCTGGTGATCCTGCCAGTAATACATTTCCTCACCCCACTGTGTCAGGACAGCAGAAACAAGACTAGACTACAGAAGCATCCCTCTCCTTTTCTCCATAACATAGACAGGAGGGCTTCAGTAGTCCTCAGAGATAACGGAGAACAATCGAACGGATAAGAATGCAACACAGGCAGTTGTCTGCTTATAAAAGGTTTCTGGTAGGACCAACGGGTTATTTTTTGCACATATTAAACAGATATCACAAAATGCATTTATTGCTATATTTAGCAAACCAAAAAGTACACATTCAGAGTTCATTGTTCGGATTTACCCTTTAAACTTACCTTTTCTTTGCAGAAGACTCCCCCCCCCACCCTTATTTGACAGAGCTAGGTGCCTGAGCAGCCAATTGCCAAGCACCAGTGCTGTCACATGAGAAGAAGAAGTAAATGCTGTGCCTTCCCTGTAGGCAAACAGAATGGTCAGGGAGCAAAGTGAAGGCTAGTTTGTAGGCCACCATCATAGAGGACCTTTTGTTTTGCCTTAAATAGGCTACACAAGTTGAACAACGGGTAGGCACACCAAATTCTTGGAGACCAAAACATTACAACACTCTATGCAAATACTGACCACCTTCAGTGGTTGATGGCTCTGGCCTACCCCCTTCTGTCTCTTCCAATGGGCTGCTTGAGTGGACCTGACCATAGGAGGTGTTCAATATTTGTATAAATTGCTCCGCATTTATGGCTCCTGCCCGCTCCGCAATCAAAGGAATTTACTTCCTGGAGGTTCTGCTAGTCAACATTAGTAGTAGTTTAGTCTGTGCAGCCTGGCCACTGGTTTATTTTAAATCACGCCTCCTAAATAAATGCGATAATTTAAATCATGCTTTACAGCACTAATATTCAAATTAGATTTTAAAATATGCCTTCTAAAGAGGTGAGGATTTGTCCACCACACTAAACTGAAGATTACATGTAAACTGGTAACAGTTTCAGAAAATCAAGAACTTCTCTGAAAAAAAAAGAAAGAGATAAAACACTACCATTGTCATACACATGCTGAAGAATAAAAGGAAACCACCGTGTAATTCTCATTAGGTTCACATGTTGAATTACTAATGTATTATTTACATGAAAGTAATCTTCATACTTTGCTTACTCTTCTGTATTTGTGCCATTATATGTTATATAACGATATGAAAATGTTTCCTCCAGTGATTGTTTGTATTTCAGGAAACGTAATTAACAACCTTTCTTGGATGCAGGGGCCTCCAAACTTTGCCAAATTTGTTATCAGGGCTAGGAATGGTGTCCCATTGTTGGTGTCAGTTGAAGAACTGGTACCCTATTGTTGAGCTTTAGTCGGCAGAATGGGGTCTCGTATCAGTGGGAGGAATTAGTGTCCCAAGGGCCGGAAAAAGGCAAGCAAAGGGCTACATCCGGCCCCTGGGCTGCAGTTTGGAGACCACTGATTTCATGGATAATAAACCTTTTAAACAGCTTGGGGCCCTCCCCCATTCTATATGTATCACACACTACTCAACTGAGATCACATGATGATTTCCCACCACTAGCAATGGTCTACGCAGATTTTGGCGGTTCTGCAATGCTGTGGTCATTTCTCCATAGATGCCAATAGAAATGCTATCTTTCTGCAGGCCTGCAAGTAGACAGCTTCTCCATTAGGGCCTATAAATAAAAGTCACTCACGTATAGTACACCATGGCCTTTAAAGGTGGTCACTGGCTTGTCTCAGGTGAGAAATGTAGGGAATATATCTAATGGTTGAGGAAGGAAGGAGGGGTTTGGCAGTTGGCCCAATGTTGTTTAAAGGCCTTGTTCACGTCATGGTGCAGAGGTCAGTTTTTCTGCACGCGTTCTGCAAGGGCACAAAAAAAAACCATGGTTCTCTATGAGCCCTGTTCACACCACAACCCGCAGTTTTTTTCTATGCAGGAATTTGCAACGTGTATGCGGTTTTCTGCATAGGAAAAAAAACTGATGTGACATCAACATTTGTGTGAATAGGACATATAACCGACACACGTGAAAACTGATGTCAACGTGCATAAAAACCGACTGAAACGCGCATGAAAACTGATGTCTCTGCAAGTGAAATCTGCACAGTTTTCATGCATTGTGAACGAGCCCTAAAAGTTTTGTTATTCCTCAAGTGTACCTATGGAATTTCTAAATACAATGTTGCATCCCCTTCCTCGACTGGTTGCATACGTTCTATTATTTTTATAATGTCCTGGTTACATCAAAAACCCAGAGATGTCCAATATAGAAATGGTGACCTGACATCTAATGGCTGCATTATGACCTTCTCTTCCCACTGTTAAACTATGAGATCTGTGGTCCCCTTGTTTTATTAGAGCACCTCAGCGTTTTTGGGGTATCAGGATACTACAAAAATAAAAACGCATTTGCAGTAGCATGCGTTATCATCCTACTACTGGGATATTACATTTTAAAATGCTCACATGCATCTTTAAGGGCTATTGAGATAGACTCAGCTAGCCATAGTCTATGCTATGGTTTTCAGTTCAATAACTGTGCAGCACATAAAGCAGAACACGCATTGATAAGCAAATATGGCTGCTCTGTGTACTATACACTTGCAAACAACACACAGAAATTAAGGTTATATAAAACATTAGCACTTATTATAGGAGACTTACATTGTGTGGACCTCGTTTACAAATAAAGCAATTAAAAAATAAAAAAATGTTTCCCTCTATTCATGGCATTTTCACATTGTACTAAAAACCTTACTCCGTAGACGAGCCAAATAGCCCACTCTCAGCTGACTCTGGGTCACATGAAAGCAAAAGTAAGTGCACAACTGTGACTCACAAGCGAAGTATTCCCAAAAAAGCTTTGGCCATACTTCTCTTTTAACATGACATAGATGGGGAAAACTAGGTATGATTTTTAAGCACATAAAAAGATATGAAGTAATTTTGAAATACTTATTATGCTATGTAAATGGGACCCAACAAAAAAGTAGGTGTGTAAATTTGGTTGCAAAAGTGGAAATACATTTTAGGATGAGAGAGAAAATCTGACTGCATATGGATTGTAGTGTAGACATGTCTAGGCACAAACCCGAAGCAGCTTCTATGACTGTGCTGCTATGGATAAATTCCAGGTCATTCTGATTAGTACAACTTGATTGGTAGCTTGATTTTCATATGTGCACAAATTAAAATACATCATAACAATATGGTACAATGTATTTATAAATGAAATCTGCAACTGCTACTTGCAGGCTTTATTTATGTAAGAGTTGCTATCGACATTCCTGACACACAGAATGGGACCCAGCTGTCAAACTGACAGCCGAGCCCTGTGTTTTATTTTTAGGAATGGTCCTAAAGTGTTAGTTCAACTACAGAAAAAATGAAAAGGTGAACTAACATCGGATGCTATCCCCACCCCTCCGTCCCCACTCTACTTACCTCCAGGATGCTGTACTATCAGTGCGTATCAAGCCGGTCCAGCAGTCCGGGTATTTGAAATCCCTGCTCTTCTCCCTTCCCCTCTGTGCAGAACTTCCAGGACAGATCAGAGTTATTCTCTGTGATGGCTCTGAAAAATGAGAATTTCTCTGGTTCATCCTGGAAGCACTGCAGAGAGAAGAGCAGAGATTTCAAATCCTTGGACTGATGGACTGGCTGTGTGGGCACTGACAGCACAGCATCCCTGAATGCAAATACAGCGGAAACCAGGGGGTGGGGAGGGCATCCGATGTTAGTTCACCTTTACAGAAAAAGATTAACTAACACTTCATATCAAAGAGCATTTTACCCAAACAAACCAATCATCGCACATTTTTCACACTGCAAATGAAAGATGAATGGTTCCTTTTATCCACCACACTTTATACATCATTAGTGTTCTCTGATCTGCATCAGAATGCAATAGAGTATAAACAGCATAGTACTGCATCCGGGTCAATGAACAACAAAACTTTTTTTATTCCACCTTAGCATTGATGGATGTTTAACAAAAATAGTCACGGTGGAGAGATTTTTGAAGTGCGGAAAATGGTTTACATATAAATGACAAGAGAAGCATATAAACAAAAATGACAAAGTGATGCAAAGCAAAAGGTATGTCTCGCTGTTAGATCTTTGCCAACAAACTGTAAATGGTATAGGGGGGGGCAATGACAAAATGTTCCACACTGTCCATTAAGAATGACAGTGAAGGTGACAAAATGAAGCTTTGCTTACTTTACCGATAACTCACATTTAAAATCATGCATGCTCTACAATGAAGAGAGACAACAAAGGGAGAAAAGAAAGACACTGATCATTATTTGGGTATTGAAGACAATATTCACAACACATAAGGGCATATTGGCATATTTATAAAGCAGTAAATTCCACTTTCATCATACATTCACTGGTGGGGAGTCAATCAAAAACACATATACCAGGAAGATTCATCTGTAGAGAATGTTGACCGTCAGATTCACTGCTTTTTAAATATGCCCCATACAATTGGTGGGGCTGATCTTTAGTTTGGGATAGAGTGGGGAAGGATGCTGACAGGTTTTTATTGCTTTCTGTGTCCCTGTTGCATAAATGTCTTCCTCACCTGGATAGGAAGAGAAGGGAAATCTCTGAATCCATTATACAAATGACAATAAGTACACGTTTTTTTTTAGTAGACATCATGTATCCGGATCACTGTATGCCAGGGTGATACCAGGACAGGAAGATACAGGAAACTCCTCAACGTGGTCACAGACAGCAATCTACACCTGTTTGAAACTGTAGATGGGAGGCGCTGGATCCAAACACTGTTGGGTTCCTCTTGAATAAGGAGGGTCTATAACACAGAGTATATTATCCCTTGCAAGTATCCCTGAATACACAAAAAGGGCCACAAGGGGGTGCTGCGGGTCAAGTTCATAGAAAAAAAAAAAGTGCCACTCAAATAATAGAGTCCAATATTAACTTATGTGAGCTATTAAGTAGTGATAATCGTTATTTCTACTTATTTATTTAATTTTTTTTTTTTTTTTTTTTGTTTATTACTCCAAGGACCCCTACACTTAGTGATCTTCATTGTGTTACCCCAAATGTTGATTGTGACTGTACAATGTTATGTTGCGACTTTTATACATTTTGTATGACAAAACTTGAATAAAAATATTGAAACACAATATTAAATATTTCTTTAATCATATCATATACGCCAACACACACCCCCCCCCCCCCTTCATCAGGGAGAGAACTCTACCAAATGTAGCAAAATGAAGGACAGCGCATCCAATGCACAAGGCTTTTCATCTGTATGGTTATATAATCTCTATTACAGAACTGAAGAAATGGCTTAAATATGCTTGAAATGTCTTCAAAATTACAGAACAAGTCCAGTTGAATGTGACGTACTACTACTAGATATACCATGACCTGGATAAACGAGAACCTTCACAGTGGATGTAATGTATGAATTATAATGTGATCCCTATCTATAGGGGGACACGTGGTGGGTTAGAAATGGCGGTGATGCAAATTATAATAGAGCATCAAAGTATATATTTTTAAAGCGGTATTAAACTCCGCTAAAAGGTTTGTATTTTTATGTGCCCCCAGGAGGTTTATTGCCATGATGTGCTCGTATGTAAGGCATACTGGCACATTATGACAGACTTACCTATTTAAGGATGTCCTCCAGCATTGTGCTGTTAGCACGCTTCTGTGTTCACCTGACCTTCTTTTCGGGTTCCCTCCATTGCCTATTTGAATGGCCGAGCTGCGATGATGTCACACCCATGCATGCGCACAGAAGTCACTTCATCATGGCACAGAATGGGTGCCGTAAATGTGCCCTGAGCTGCGCGTGCACGGCTCAGAGCACATAACTACTGACAGGTTAAGAAAAAAACATTTATGACAGAAAAGACCCTGCCTGTCAGCGGTTATTTTTTTTTTTTAGTTTAATACTACTTTAATAATGACTTGCGTAATAATATCAGAATTATGTTTTTGTAATGACCCTCATTTGTACTTTTAAAGTCCTATAAGTAGTTGTTTTTTCTTGCTGTAATTATTTAGAATGTTAGTACATTTTTCATTATACATAAAGTGTGACATCCCTACAATCACCATATATTTAAAAGTTTACTTCAAAGGGTAGTCACCTCCAGCAAATAGCCAATATTGGCGCCAATGATTTAAGACTGAACATTAATTTGGTAACAAAGTCAAAAATCTAGACCATTAGGCTGGGTTCACATCTAAGCCGCATGCGGCTGAAAGCAGGAGTCCGGTGCGTCTCCATTTACTGTTTCAGGTACGATTTCAGCCCGAATTTTGGGCTGAATGCGGACCTAAAAAAAGGACCAAAAAAAGACGCACAGAGTTTTTGTGCAATTCGAATTGGAGTCGCTGCAGAGATGTGTGAACTGGCTCCATAGAGAGTCGGTCACAATCTCCTGCAATGCAAATTCGATGTGGGGAAACCCTCATCCGATTCACATAGGTGTGAACACACGCCTTGCTGTTTAGTGCATCAATATTAGAATTATTTTTTAATTACTAATTATTACAAGTTGACATGTATAAACAGAATAATAGGATTTTTATAACAGCTTACCTGTAAAATCCTTTTCCTGGAGTACACCACGGGACACAGAGCGACATAGTCATTACATAATGGGTTAAGGGTCACCAGCGGTGATTGGACACTGGCACAACCAATGGAAGACAGTTCCCCTCCATATAACCCCTCCCATCAGGGAAGTACCTCAGTTTTGTAGCAAAGCAGTAAGGTTCCCATAAGAAGGGGGGGACCTCTGTGTCCCGTGGTGTACTCCAAGAAAAGGATTTTACAGGTAAGCTGTTATAAAAATCCTATTTTCTTTATCGTACACCACGGGACACAGAGCTAGTCATTACATAATGGGACGTCCCAGAGCAATGCTCATATGAAGGGGGGGAGACACAGATCAAAACAGGCCGCTTGCGGACCAGAAGCCCTATACTGCTGCCTGCAGCACACTTCGCCCAAAGGCGGAATCCTCATGTCCTTTCTCATCTATTTGATAGAATTTGGAAAATGTATGGACTGAAGACCAAGTTGCAGCTTTACAGATCTGAGCCATCGAAGCCTGGTGGTGCACTGCCCATGAAGCACTTATCGCCCTGGTAGAGTGCGCCTTAACAGGAAAAGGAGGAGTCCTGTTCTTTAAACCATAAGCTTGAATAATTACTTGTCTAATCCACCTGGAAATGGTGGATTTTGATACCGCTTGGCCCTTCTTGGGCCCATCTGGTAAAATAAACAAAACATCTGTTTTACGTATCTGAGCGGTTGCTTGCAGATACACCTTTACCGCTCTCCCTAGATCTAGAGAGTGTAATAATTTTTCCCCCGCCGTCCGCGGGTTTGGAAAAAAGGAAGGCAGAACAATGTCTTGATTCAAGTGAAAAGCCGACACCACCTTAGGTAGAAAAGCCGGATGGGGTCGTAGTACGATTTTGTCCTTGTGACAAATTAGACAAGGCTCTTTACAAGAAAGAGCTGCTAGCTCTGATACTCTCCTAGCAGAAGCTATAGCAATCAGAAAAGCCAACTTCCTACTTAATATAATTAAAGGAATATGGCGAATAGGTTCAAAAGGTTGCTTTTGCAACACTGACAATACCAAATTCAAATCCCATGGACACAAGGGAGTCCTAACTGGAGGATTTATCCTCAGTACCCCCTTAATGAATGTCCGAACTAGGGAGTGAGATGCCAATGGTCTCTGAAAGAAGACTGATAGAGCCGATATTTGCCCTTTGATGGTGCTAAGGGCTAAATTCATATCCACTCCTAACTGGCAAAAAGCAAGAATCCTACTTATTTCATACTTCTGAGGATTCCAACATCTGGATTCACACCAGGAAACGTATGCTCTCCAGACTCTCTGATAGATGAGTCTGGAGGCTGGCTTTCTAGCATTAATGAGCGTAGAAAGAGCCGGACCAGAGACCCCTCTCTTTTTAAAAATGTGGGTCTCAGCAGCCAGGCCGTCAACTTTAGCCTTTGTAAGGAAGGGTGGAATACTGGACCCTGTGACAGCAGGTCGTGTCGGAGTGGAAACTTCCAGGGCCTTCCTATCGTCGTTTTTACAATCTCGGCGTACCAAGGCCTCCTGGGCCAGTTTGGGGCCACTAGGATTACTGGTATTCCCTCCTCCTTGATCCTGCGAAGCAGTCTTTGTAGAAGAGGGATCGGAGGGAATGCCTAGATCAGTGAGAACTGATTCCATGGAGTTATTAGAGCGTCTGTATTATTAGAGCGTCTGTCCCGTAGGCTAGAGGATCCCTCGTTCTGGACACAAAGTTGTCCAATTTCTTGTTGAACCTGGCAGCTAGCAGGTCTACATCTGGGTTTCCCCATCTCAGACATATGGCCTGAAAGATCTCGGGGTGAAGAGACCACTCCCTGGTAGCAGCTGCTGACGACTCAGGTAGTCTGCTTGCCAATTTTCCATCCCTGGAATGAAGATTGCAGAAAGGCAAGGTACATGCTCTTCTGCCCATGCCAGGATCCGGTTCACCTCTCTTTGGGCTGCCCGACTGCGGGTGCCTCCTTGGTGATTGATGTAAGCTACTGCAGTAGCATTGTCGGATTGAACCCGAACTGGGTAGCCCTGTAACCTGTATGTCCAGGTTTTGAGGGCTAGATATACCGCCCGGATCTCTAGCACATTGATGGGCAGGATCCCCTGAGTCTTGGCCCAGGTTCCCTGGGTAGAAGCCTCCTCGAATACTGCACCCCAGTCCGATAGGCTGGTATCCCTAGATACCACCTTCCAGGCCACTGGGTGGAAGGACTTTCCCTTCCGTAAATTCCTGGCTTCTAGCCACCAATCGAAGTTGTGGCGTACTTGTGAGGACAGGCGCATGGGTATATCCAGAGCTTGGCTCTTCCTGTTCCAGGAAGCTAAAATATTGCCTTGAAGTAGTCTCGAATGAAACTGGGCGTAAGGGACCGCCTCGAAGGAGGCTACCATCTTTCCCAATAGTCTCATGCAAAGGCGAATAGACGGCCTCTTGTTTGCTTTGACCTTGTGGATCAGGTCTTTCAGAGACTGTATCTTCGGTTCTGGCAGGTATACCCCGTTTTGGGCTGTATCTATGATCATGCCCAGGTACCCTATCCTTCTTTGGGCCTGGAGAGAGGATTTTTGTAAATTTATAATCCATCCTAAATGCTCCAGGTATCCTACTGTAGTGTGTACAGCGTGACCCAATCCGTCCTTTGACTGATCTATTACTAGTAGATCGTCCAGATAGGCTGTTACCGCAATGCCCCGTGTTCTTAGGTTACTAACAGAGGAGCTAGCACCTTTGTGAATACTATGGGCGCGGTGGCTACACCAAACGGCAGAGCCACAAATTGAAAGTGGCGATCTTCTACCGCAAACCTTAGGAATCTTTGGTGAGCGGGGAGGATGGGTATGTGTAAATGTGCGTCCTTGATATCTATGGACGCCATGAATTTTCCGCCCTTTAAAGTGGCGGCCACGGATCGGATCGTTTCCATTCGAAAATGGCGATCGTTCAGGAACCGATCTAGGGATTTTAGATCCAGGATGGGTCTGACATCTCCATTTGGCTTTGGAATCACAAAGAGGTTTGAGTAAAAACCTGAACCTCGCTCTTTTTGGGGTACGTCTGTAACTACCCCTTGAGCCATTAAGTGATTCAAACCTTTGAAGAAGGATTCTCTTTTTTGTGGATCCTTGGAGAGTCTTGAACCTCGGAATTGAGAAGATGGGATCTCTCGAAATTCCAGTTTGTACCCTGAGGATATTGTGGATACTACCCAATTGTCCTGGATTTCTGACCACCAAGTCGCTCAGAACTGACAAAGCCTTCCTCCCACTCGGCCGAGCGGGGGCGCCCCTTCACTGAGAGGCTTTGGGGGCTTGCTTATTAGCTCTTGCACCCCACGGCTTCTTGTTCTTCTGAGCTTGCCCCTTGGCTTTTGTGGGCGGCTAAAACAGGCCGCCGCCACTGGTTGGAGTCAGATTTCCCGGGAGCTGGGGAGAGAGCGTTTAAAACAAGATCTCTTGTTTTTCTTTCTCTCAGGTAAAAGTCATTTTACCACTTGATCTTCTGTATATATTTTTCTAAATCTTCCCCAAATAGGCGTTCGCCATGGAACGGGAACTTGCCAACAGCTTTTTGCATGGGGTCTCCGCTGACCAATGCTTAAGCCAAAGTACTCTGCGCATCTGTACCAGCTGGAGTGTAAGGCGTGATGCCTGTATGATAGAATCTCTCATGGCATCCACTGTGAAGCATAAGGCTTTAGGCAAATTTTTCCCAATTTCTAGCCTGCTCTGAAGGCAGTTCCTTCAGCCCCTGCTTTACCTGTTGGCTGATGACCTGACCCATACCGACTGCTGCTACTGCAGGTTGGGTAATTGAGCCGGCCAAAAGGAAGGAGGATTTCAACTTCCTCTCAGAAGGATCTTTTAAACCCTTGTACATTATCCACCGGACATGTCAGGTTTTTATTTACACAAGAAATAGCCGCAACTACCGCAGGCAGGCTCCATTTCTTAAAAAAAAAAAAAATTTCCCCCATAGGATAAAGAATGTTAAACCTTTTTGGAGGTGAGAAACGCTTATCTGGATGTTGCCAGTTTGCGTATATTAGATCCTCTAGTAACGGATGAACCGGGAAGGAGCATGCACCTTGCAGGGATCTTAATGACCCTAGGGAGGAGACAGGTAATTCCGTTACCTCCGCAGAGGTTAACTTAAATGCACTGCTATAGCATTGTACCTGTGACCTTAAAATCTGGCTCCTCATCCTCTGCTGATGTAGCCTCCTCCTCCTCATCCTCCTCCCTCAGGTACTTCTGAAGGGAGGTCCAATACTGGAAGAGACCTGCTTCGCTTATTGTTCCTTTTTAGAGGACTTAGCGATTAAGGTAGCAATTTTTTCCTCCAGATTATTTAGGGCAGCTGATAAAGTGTCCTCAGTGACATATACAGGCCCAGGCTCCACTGGGGAAGCCGCCATACCTGACAGAGGTAATGGCTCATCCTGAACAGGTGCATTTAGCAACACAGGAGAGAAAGGTACCGAGTCAGCACAGTTAGAGCCTCCTCTCAGGCGGTGGTGCTTTCTTATCTCTTTTTGTCCGTATTACTTCCCCTGGAAGGCTTACCGTTTAGACAAAATACAAGGTACCTAAATGCATATACTACCGTGTTCAGTTTAGCAAATACATTAAGTATGCAACTTTTAACACATAACTATGCATAACATGGATGTCTTCTAGGAAGTACCCAATCCAACCACATGGAGTCTTACGTCCCTGTATAGCTGCTGTGTTTCTCTGCCAGGAATAAGAGAACTAACGAGCTTGCTTGCTGCTGCAGTGCTTCTCACACTGACAGTCTTTTAAAATTGGCGCCGTTTCTGTGCCTGCGCGCGCCACGTGCCCGCGCACGCCTTCGCCCCCCCCCTCCGATAAAGCGCGCTCCCGCGCGCGCGCGTGGCCCTTAGCGCTATGGCGGTGGCCATAGTGAGAGAGGACTCTCATCAGCCCTTGTTCCCACTTACCTGCATCTGCAGGTGTCTGGTCGGCCACCGAAAGGAGGATCGGGGTGCCCCAGCAAGCTCAGCAGCGGAGGTGACGAGCAGTGTACTTCGCCGAAGCCGACACTGAACAGAGTGAGGTGAGTATATTCAGCTCTTTACTCCCCCCAGTGGTGGAAAAAAGAAGACATCCACTTTTTGAAAAAGGTCCCAACCTAGTTATGGACCTTCTAATCTCACCTTATCCACGCCGCAGGTTTTTCTGCTGAAAGATTTCAGACAGATACCAAACTTCACCCTTCACGGTGGGCTATGTGTGCCAACCTTCAGGGATATGGGTTCCTATTTAAAGGATACCTCTCCCCTGGGCCTTGTACAAGACTCTTACCAGGACTTTATAGCGAAATAGCGAAAGTGCTGGATCTTAGAGCCCAGTCCTCCGAAGAGAGACATTACAGGCGACGCCTCATGGATGAGGCCCGCATCCCATCCAGATTCAGCTCATTTGTAGGCGTCTTGGATGGATCCGAAAGCATAGCTCTTTTACCCCCAGAGGGTCTCTTTGGTAGAGCTTTCCTTTAGCACCTCCTAACGCGTCCAACACCTTTCGACACTGGCGAAAAAACTGAGGTACTTCCCTGATGGGAGGGGTTATATGGAGGGGAACTGTCTTCCATTGGTTGTGCCAGTGTCCAATCACCGCTGGTGACCCTTAACCCATTATGTAATGACTAGCTCTGTGTCCCGTGGTGTACGATAAAGAAACAGCTTTTGATGATTGGTCATGTAGTCCCTTGTAATTGTGGAAACCATTTGCCACTTTGCTCCAAGGGTCATACATCTCAGCTGAGAGTCATGGCTAACATGTATACGGACCAGACAGAAGGATGGAGCTAAGCCTTATTCCATAAATCAATAGCCCATAGCACATTTAGCATTATATGGATAAGCATGGGTATCCATACATGAGAAGAGCAGGATGCTTCAATACAAATAATCATGGAGTACAGCGTGTATATGAGAGCAGCCGGCAGTGAGCTGAATAAGCAGCAGATGTGGATGGAAGTTTCAGGGTAGAAGCAGACCAAGATGACTCAGCTGCACAGACAAATGTGCTAATAGTTTAAAGAGGAAGGCACTTACCTCACTGGGGTTCTGGGAAAACAAACGTACAAATCATCAACAGGTAGGTTCACGCCAAGTATATCATTAAGGAAGAACTCCACTAAGCAATATTTGCCTCTATTATTTCAATATACTGTTTAGAAAAAATCAACAACCTGTTAAGCTTCATTCACATGGTGCATACTACATGTTTACCCAAACAGGGATGCACAGGTTTTTTGTGCATCCCTGTGATGGCAGTCCCATTGATGTTGATTGGGATGCAGCAGCAGCTGCACAGACACAGCCGTTGCTCCCAATTTGACATCCAAACTCACATCTGCACCAATGTCAAATTGGGAGCATTGATTGTGTCCGTGCAGCCACTGTGTTCCAACTGACAAGAATGGGACTGTCTGCACAGGGATAAACAAAACACACGTGCATCCACATGTGGCTAAACACAGCCCTTGAACAAGCATATGCTATATCACGCCTTGTGTAAACGAGGCCATATGGGGTTTCCATTTCTTTCTGTTCATGCACAAGTGGAAGAAAAAAAAAACTGGAGCTGTATGAGGCCACAGAGACAACAAATCATTCTGGCTCTCTCATTTAAGATGGTAGCTAATCTGCATATGATGAACCTTCCCAGCACTGGAAATTCAGACTGATGAGACTAAAAAAAGCTCCATCTTAAAAAAATATATATATATATATATTTTGTGTAATCGGAGTTCTTCTTTAAGGAACACTTTTCAGAACACCCTGGGGACAAAACACGATAACTGCAGTACGGCATAGTGTAGTATCCAAAGGAAATTCAATGCACCCCAACAGGTCTTGTACAATTAGGCCCCTTTCACATTGGTGCACTTTTGCTGCAAGAAAACTATTTTCCAATAAATCCTAAGTAAATGTTCACACTGCAGGTGTGCTATGCTTTGAAAAGTCCTGCATTCTGCATTCTTGGTGCAGTTTTTCAAAAGCGCACCAAAATGGCACCTACCATTGTAAAGCCTCGTACACACGATCGGACTTCCAACCAACTTTTCCGTGGATTTTGGTCCGAAGGACGTTGGCCGTGAACTTGTTCTGCATACACACGGCACAACATTTTCAGCCAACATTCACCAAATCACGTGTTTTTTCAGCTCTTTACCGCCACCCATTGGGCAACTTCTGCTATTGTTGTCTGATGTTTAGCATTGGTTCTGAGCATGCGTGTTTGTACTTTGGATTTTAGTTGGACGGACTTGTGTACACGCGATCGGATAAACCGACGTAACAGATTTATTGTCAGACAGTTGGTGAGCATGAACAGCCAACATTTGTTGTCGTTAATTCAGCCAACAATTGTCTGATGGAGCATACACACGGTCGGATTATCCGACACAACACGTCCGTCAGACAATTTTAGCCATAAAGTCGGATCGTGTGTACGAGGCTTAAGTCAATGGGAGCACATCAGTTTGAAAGGGCTCTTAAAAGAGGAATTAAACCCCGATGGGTTTTACTTTTTCTTCATTCCCCTGCAAACTAAAAGCATAATGGGCTAGTATGCATCGCATACTAGCCCATTATGTGTCACTTACCTGCAAACGAAGCCCGCAATGTCCCCGCTGGTGGCTGCGTCCATCTTCACCCCTCTTCCTTTTAGATGACGTCGGCGCAAGCGTATATGGCAACTATCTCCTAAACAGTGCAGGTTTAGGAGATATTTCCAGTACCTACAGGTAAGCCTTATTATAGGCTTACCTGTAGGTAAAAGTGGTGTGTAAGGGTTTACAACCACTTTAAGGGTCATTTCACAAAGCTTTACCGCATGCGATAAGGTTACTCATTTGCATAAATCATTTGCATGTGGTAAAAAAAAGTCCAATTCACCAAAAAAAATTACATTTTACCAAAAAAAGAAAAATTTGCCAGTAAATATTTAATAAAAAGCTCTCAAGTCCAATTCACAAATGGTGAAAAAAAGAGTAAAAAATGTTGTGATAATTAACACCAGGATTTTTTGCTGGCGGTATCACATGCAATATTTGTAAATAAAAGACAGCCTGGGGGTTGGGGGTATCCCCATTCACCAAAAAAAGTGTGCAAAAAAAACAAAAAACACACACAGTTTCTGACAAGTCCTTTATTAAAAAATAAAAATAAAAAACACCAAGTAAATCCATCGCCTGTGACCTAAAAAAAATAAAATAAAAAAAGGTCTGCTCCCGTTTAACGCTTCCCAGGGGTCTGCCTGCTCCGCGGTTTGACAGTTCTTATGTAGGAAAGGTGCAGGACCACACCGGTGATGTCACTTGGTGGCCCTGCCCCTCATCCCGCCCCTTCCCTATATAAGAACTGTTAAGCCGCGGAGCAGGCAGAACGCGGGAAGCTTTCAACGGGAGTGGACTTTTTTTTTTACTTTTTCGGGTCGGCGTGATTGACGATGGATTTACATCGAGGGACAGTTTTTTTTTTTTTTAAAACAAAGGACTTGTCAATAACGGAGTGTGTTTTTATTTTTTTTGTACACTTTTTTGGTGAATGGGTAGGGTTAAAGGGGGCTTCCAGATTGTGATAAGCCCCCACCCCCAGACAACCACCAGCCAGGGTTGTCTGGAAGAGGCCCTTGTCCCCATCAACATGGAGACAAGGTGCTCTGGGGCCCCCTGCCCCAGAGCACCCCCCCAGATAAGAAAATTGCAGCTACCACTATTTTGTTATGTCACAAAATATTTGCGCAGCTATTTACCAAACGAATGCTTGAAGGAAAAAATACACTAATATGTAGCTTAGTGCAAGCAAACATAATTATACCCAATTTTTTTTGGTAAGATATAAAAGATTGGGTTGCGTCGAGTAAATGGATACCAAACATGTCAAGTCATAGAATTGCGCACAACTGTGTCTATGGTACCCAAAGATCTCCCTAGGTGACGCTTTAAGAGCCTTCACAGGCTATCAGTTTAGAGTTGAACTGTGAACTATGGCCCTCTAATTACTCTCACTCCAACACGCACTACCTTCCATATGCACTGCAATTGATGTTTACATACATGTGCTCACACTAAGTTTTTTATATGAGGTATGTGCAGGGGTGACAGGGGTGCTTTAAATACTCTCTGATTAGATATCAGTTAAAGCTTCTCTGTGTTAAACATGCGTCAAGCGACCCACCAAAACAGAGGTGGACATGTTTTCTACAGTCAAGCCTAATACACAGAGGGCTGAATGTTCAATAGAAACCAGCCGACATTCCGCCTGTGTGTATGGCAGAAGAAAGAAAGTGGCCACACACTGGAACGAGAAGTTTGCTTGACAGCAATCTTTATTGTCGCATGGTAGACAGATGATACAGGACCAAAGTTAACGCTTAACACGGATATACCGTGCTTGTTCACAACCAAGTGGCATATCAAGAACAAGCACGGTATATCTTTGTGAAACGTTAACTTTGGTCCTGTATCATCTGTCTGGCATGCGACAATAAAGATTTCTGTCAAGCAAACTTCTTGTTGCAGTGTGCGGCCACTTTCTTTGTTCTATACATCCAGTTATGGTGGTGTGTCGGGGAGAGCACCTGGAGAGATATTGCACCTAGTTGGCTCATGCTTTGTTGTGAGTATGGCAGCCGGTCTGACAAAAGCCGGCCAGCTTCTGTCGAAGGGGCAGGACCGGAAAAAGTCTGCCGATTGGCACCCAATCACCGCTCTCAGCCAATGGCTGAGTGTGCTGACCGGAGTTTTCTGGCAGAACACAAGAGCACAGCAGGAGAAATCGCTGTACTAACATTGGATTGTTTGTTCAGCGGCTTCTACCTGAGCTGTCAGTGGTGTGTACCAGGCTTTAGTGTGTATGCAGCCTTATCTAAAATAACGTGCTCCAGTTCAATAAAAAAAAAGCCATTCAGACATACAAACGATACACACAAAGTGACTTACGGTATATATAAATGTGTCTGAACAAAAAAGTTCTTGCTTTTTTTTTTTTTTTTTAGATCAACCAATCACAATCTTTCTCCTAATATCAGGAAGCACTTGATTGGTCTGCAAGCACAATAAGTACTATTCTCCATTCATATACTTTTTTTTTTATAAATGAGGTACAATGGTAGTGACTTTGCAATTAATGGGTAAATAAAAAAAAAAAATGAAGACGAGAGGATTGTATATATTACTGACCTGCTGTAGAAGGTGGTGTAGGAGATGACGGCGACGTGAGAGGAGAACTCGTTCCAGAGCCTAACCATCAACATAGAGAAGTCATTGCACTGAGATTTTTAAATCAACTTTTTTTTTACCAAAGTGTATTACTAAGAAAAACCTTTTGATCACCACTGTTTTTTTTGCAATATAAACAAACAAAAAAAAATACATATATTTTGTTCTATGATAAAACATATCCAATAAAAACAAAATCTAATTTTGTCATCAATGTATTCTGCTACATGTCTGATAAAAAAACAAAAAAACAATAAGAGTATATTAATTGGTTTGTGCGAACATTATAGCATCTACACACCATGGTGTTTATATTGGAATTTACACAGCTATGACACTATACTAGTAATGGCAGTGATCAGCAACTTATAGTGTGATGGGCAATCTGTCTCTAGCTGATGCTGGCTGACACTGACTGACCAACTGACACTGATATCAATAGTGACACTAATACAATGATCAGTGCCAATACTGTACACGGTCACTGTACGAATGACACTGGCTGGGAAGGGGTTAACATTTCAGGGAAAATAAAGGACTGTGTGCCTAACAATGTGCAATGTGTGCTGCATTTACTCAATTATTGGTCTGTTTTTTGCCAGATCGCTGTTCACAATACACAGGGTTCTGTGTTTTTGTAAACACAGAACTCTGTGTGATTGAGCACAGCCGGTCAGCTGACTTCAGTCAAAATCATTGGCCAATACCAGCGACCTGCAGTTGCCGCCCTCTTGCAGTACAACTACTGTGGGTGGGCAGCAAGTGGTTAAAGCTGAACTCCAGCTTACACTTTTTAAGCAGTTACAGCAATACATTTTTTCCGATAAAGATTTTACATAAAAGAAAATCTGACCATTGTAAGCATTCCTGATGGTGTTAAATGGTTTGTCTCAACCATCTAACTAGCCGGATCATTTGTTTTGATAAAGGAAAAAGTCTAAAATTAGGAAACTAATGCAGCCACCATATCCAAGAACTGATAAGCTGCAATATAATTTTTGCTTCTGGGTTTATTACCGCTTTAAATTTCTACAAAATACTTTCAGATATAGGAATGAATGAAAGTTTGCTTTACTGCTTGTTCAGAAAATATAAATACTTTGAGTGTAAATCTGGGCACAGGTTTGACTTTAAAGAGACAATGCTAGCTGTGAAAGGAGGATGCTTCATACCTGAATTGTTTGAGTTGTTGCATTTTATCGACTGCTCCTCTGCAGAATCGCAGCTTGTGCGTTTTGACTTCTAAAGAAAGCAAGATGGGACAGAACATTTAAGGAGGTTTAACCAAAATCAGACAAGCTTAAAACAGAACAGCCAAAAATAAGATAAAAATTACTAGCCTAGAAATTTCCCCTGCAGTACTTTTTTCTCCACTAGTTTACCGCAGTCTGAAGACCAGAATGATTAAAACTCCCTTCCTATGAGCCCAGGTTGTCCTGGACTCACCCCAGCCTGTGAATGACCAATAAAAGGAGACGCAGCATAATGATGAGCTCATCTTTCTGTCACTCTGCATTCTCTTTCAATCAGCGTGATCCTTGTCAGCACATGACAGATTGGCTCCTTGTGCTACTTCTTCCTTTCACAATCTAGTTCTATAGGGACTTCAACAGGCTAAAACCCATTTAAATTTAGGTACTTACACTGCTTGTATAATAAAAATAAAAAAAAAAACATTTATTGATGTATTAAAGTGGTTGTAAACCTCAGACATGAAATATGAACAAAGCATATCCCTCTTTAGCGTCTACTTGTCTCAATTAGGAGCACTAAATAATATCATTTAGATCTGCTGCCTGTTCCTCTGCTAATAGCAGGAACACTTCTGACAATTTTTCCTGACACCAAGAAAAAAGAGGTGACACGGGAGGGTACTCCAGCCGATTGACAGCCTCAGCTCTGTTCCTGTGTGAAAGGGGGGGGGGGGTCTCTTCCCTCCAATCAGCTCTCTCCTTACTGAGCTCTACAGTGTGTAACTTCAACTCTCCTCCTTTTCCTGACAGATCAGACAAGCTTTATAAATTCTGAACAGATGTAAAGAGAAGAGAAGGCGGCAGATAATCAGGTACAACTTATGTAGAAAGATTTGTTTCATCTCTGAGTATCACCTGAGGCCAGTCACTTCACTGGGTATATGTAAGAGTTTACAGCAACTTTAAAGTGCTGCATTAATTTGTGCCCATTTTATTTGCCTAGGGTTTAGCTACTTTTCACAAACCTTGGCAATTTAAACCGAGCATTTCAATGCGCACTACATAAAGAAAAAGGGGGGTGGTGTCTGCGCTGTGAAAGGGCAGGGAAAGTGGAAGAAATGTAACTGATAACACAGCTAGTAAACAAATATGTAAATCCAGTGACTGGTAAGTGGTCAAAAATGCATTCACAGTCACACTTGTGAGGCAGGTATAAAATATATACACTAGTGAATCCAAAATCATAAAACACATATAGCAAATGTAACAGATATCAAACAGTGCACATAGTAGGTGTATATACACAATAGTGAAAGTCCAATAAAGAACAGTCCAGCAAGGGTGATGATACGATGAAAAGAGTTCATATGTATAAGTGACTCCCATCACCAAAAGAAATAATAAAACACACTCAGAGCTGCAGGGTTCTTCAGTGATACACCTCTGTGTCTGCAAGAAGCTCACCTCACTGCTGTTAGGCAAACAGCATAAACACCACCCCCCTTTTTCTTTATGATTACATGTTTTGTTCGAATTAGATTCACAGGTGTTTTGCAGCAGTGCCCCCTAGATTAGGTTGCTAGACAGCGCGGGAGTTCTCTTTATTTTCCAATGAGCAATACATACCTCAAAAGGTTTCTGTAGTCAAAACCTCATGTCAAAAAAAAAAAAAAAAAGTAGATCCAGAGATAGACACAGCTTATTTTATGTTTTCCAGTAAAGAAGGATCTGTGCTCCAACACTTCTCATTTTCCAATTGGTTCTTTATTTTGACCGCTAGCAGGGGTTAAAAGCACCCCACTAGTAGCCGAATAGCGCCGCAAAAACATCAGTAAAGCGCCGCTGAAACCCCCTCTGCCTCAGTGTGAAAGCAGCCATAAAGTTCAGCTGTTCTAGTAGGTCTTTCCTGACATTTTCTTAGTCGCATCTTACAGCAAAAGCCATGGCCGGCAGAGAACTTCCAAAGCATCTGAGGGATCTCATTGTTAAAATGTATCAGTCAGGAGAAGGGTACAAAGGAATTTCCAAGGCATTAGATATACCATGGAACACAGTGAAGACAGTCATCATCAAGTGGAGAAAATATGGCACAACAGTGACATTACCAAGAACTGGACCTCCCTCCAAAATTTATGAAAAGACGAGAAGAAAACTGGTCAGGGAGGTTGCCAAGAGGCCAACAGCAACAATAAAGGAACTGCAGTACTGTCTGTGTGGTACATGTGACAAAAATCTCCCGTATTCTTCATATGTCTATGTAGTAGAGTGGCAAGACTTCCGGAAGCCTTTTCTTACGAAGAAAAACATCCAAGCCTGACTAAATTTTGCAAAAACACATCTGAAGTCTCCCAAAAGCATGTGGGAAAATTAGTTATGGTCTGATGAAACCAAGGTTGAACTTTTTGGCCACAATTCCAAAAGTTATGTTTGGTGCAAAAACAACACTGCACATTACAAAAAGAACACCATACCCTCAATGAAGCATCGTGGTGGCAGCATCATGCTTTGGGGCTGTTTTTCTTCAGCTGGAACAGGAGCCTTAGTCAAGGTAGAGGGAATAATGAACAGTTCCAAATAACAGTCAATATTACCCCAAAACCTTCAGGCTTCTGCTAGAAAGCTGAACATGAAGAGGAACTTCATCTTTCAGCATAACGACCCAAAGCATACATTCAAATCAACAAAGGAATGGCTTCACCAGAGGAAGACTAACATTTTGGAATGGCCCAGCCAGAGCCCAGACCTGAATCCCATTGAAAATCTGTGGGGTGATCTGAAGAGGGCTGTGCACAGAAGATGCCCTCGCAACATGACAGATTTGGAGTGTTTTTGCAAAGAAGAGTGGGCAAATATTGCCAAGTCAAGATGTGCCATGCTGATAGACTCATGCCCAAAAAGACTGAGTGCTGTAATAAAATCAAAAGGTGCTTCAACAAAGTATTAGTTTAAGGATGTGCAGACTTATGCAACCATATTTGTTTAGTTCCTTATTTTTACTTCCCTTTACCTAAAAGATTTCAGTTTGTTGTTCAACTGAGTTGTACAGTTTATAGGTCACATTAAAAGGTGGAAAAAGTTCTGAAATGATTTATCTTTGTCTCATTTTTTTACATCACAGAAACCTGACATTTTACCAGGGGTGAGTAGACTTTTTATATCCACTGTATGTGAGAAGCGTCAGAATTGGACTGGGAGTCAAGTGGTTAGATGTTGCTTTCCTATTAAATGCTTCCCATCCAGCGCAAGTATATATAAACGCCCTGGACTGAAAGCGGTTATACTAGCATGATGGCTGTAGCTGCAGCCATGATCCTGGTATTTTTTTTTGGCGATTGGCTTTCATGTAAAAGTGGCTCTAGAACTGACTAATCACTTTTACAGGGCTTGGAAGAGAATCTCTGTTTGATGGGTTGACTTGGAAGGGCAAAGGAGGGATCAGGGGTCAGTTTAATTTTTGGCACTTGTAAATCTAGAGTGAGGCGGCAGTGCACTGTTTCTCAGCACACGTCACGTGAGTAAAATAGCACTTATTTTGTAAAATTTCAGTGCACATGAACTGTTATTTTTCCTGAAAATGTCCAATCCAGGGATTGCAATCCAGGGATTCTTCAGCAGTTGACAGTGGAAAAGCAAAGCAAAGTTAATGTTTATTTTCATTAATAGGGAAAAAGGGTTGACTGTGTGGCTTTTGTTGAAATCACTATCTATAGACATAGTACTTGCTAAAGTTACCAAACAGCTGGCCAAAAAAAAAACTGATTATGGATTGTGAGGTCCTATCTGACCCGGTATCTGTTCACATTAGTGAGTGAGTGAGAACTTGTATAGCGCTGCAAATGCAAACTAAACCGCCTCAAGTGACACAAGTCACAGCCCATTGCGTTCAGGACAGATGTTCAGAGGCATTTAAAATGCTAAATGCCTGTAACTGCCTGTAAACGCAGTAACTCGTATTTAGCAGCGTTTCGTTTACAGACGTTTTTCATTTTAACAAAAAAAAAAAAAAGATTTTTTTTTAAACGCTTCTAGATGCGAACATGGCTAAACGCGGCTAAACGAACATTTTTAGATGTCGGTTTCT
Source organism: Rana muscosa (assembly GCA_029206835.1). Lineage (NCBI taxonomy): Eukaryota > Metazoa > Chordata > Amphibia > Anura > Ranidae > Rana > Rana muscosa. The sequence goes on from CM055120.1 coordinate 356,438,177, forward strand.
AGCTGTCAAGGTAAATTATTCAGGAGAGGTTAAACAATGCCCCATGTACATGAAACCTAAAGCCCTAATGAACCGAAAAAAAAGATTTTTCTGTCAAAATTCACTTACTTTTCTTGCCAAAATTTTCCTCTTTTTCTTTTCCTCCTCTGACCCATGATGTGACTGTGCTCGAGTCAGTCGTCTGTGCTGGTACATCTACAGTACAGATAGCATAATTTGATACATGACCTCATCAGATATTTATAATATCTTACAAAATATATACCGTATTTATCAGCATATAACACGCACAGGCATATAACACGCGCCCCAATTTTAAGAGGGAAGTTTAAAGAAAACATTTTTTCACAGCCCCTTTACAGTACACAGCACCCCCCCCCCATCCAGTACACATCCCCCTGCACTCCCAGGAGGCCCCTAGTCTCCGGGGGACAGTGCTGCCAGCATTCTCTACAGTTAAGTAAAAAAAAAAAATCACTGTCGGCCCCTTCCATGCTGCTCCTCCTGTGTCACTCTTATTGCAAAACGAAGCTTCCATATACCTCAATAGCTCAGTTATTTTCCACTGACCTGGTCCCATGACTGCTCTCCTCTGCTGTTACACAGATAGTCATGTGACCACTCTCCTCCTCCAATCAAAGCTACACTCAGGGGAGGAGGAGAGCAGCCAGAAAAAACGGAGCTATACATCACTGACACAGGAGGAGCGGTGTAGAAGGGGCTGGCAAGTGACTTTTTTTCTCAACTTCAGACTATGCAGGGAGCGCTGTTCCAGGGCCAGGGGAGGCGGGACGGCCGACCTGACACCCCCCCCAATGGGTGGCTCCTGGGGCGGACCGCCCGATCCCTGCCCCCTGTTGGTAAAACATGATATCGGCGTATAACACGCTGTTTACCCTCTGTTTTCAGGGGAAAAAACAGGATTTTTATAACAGCTTACCTGTAAAATCCTTTTCTTGGAGTACACCACGGGACACAGAGCCAGTCATTACATAATGGGTTAAGGGTCACCAGCGGTGATTGGACACTGGCACAACCAATAGAAGACAGTTCTCCTCCATATAACCCCTCCCATTAGGGGAGCGCCTCAGTTTTTGTAGCAAAGCAGTAAGGTTCCCATAAGAAGGGGGGGACCTCTGTGTCCCATGGTGTACTCCAAGAAAAGGATTTTACATGTAAGCTGTTATAAAAATAGGATTTTTTACTCACCGTAAAATCCTTTTCTCTGAGTCCATGGACCGACACAGCTTCTCTATTGACAAAGTGGGTATTATCCGTTAATTAGGAGTGACTAGGCAGAAAAACTTGTAAAAAGTGTTGCATCACACCTTCTACAGTACCGCCCAGGGGGCGGACCCTCTGGGTATACCCTCTCAGTCTATATCTTCGCAGATCAGTTCGTCAAAAAGCAGTACAAACTTAAAAGGAGGGGTGGGTGCTGTGTCGGTCCATGGACTCAGAGAAAAGGATTTTACGGTGAGTAAAAAATCCTATTTACTCTTTCGTCCATGGACCGACACAGCTTCTCTATTGACAAAGTGGGACGTCCCAAAGCAGTGTCAGAGAAAAAACGAGGGGTGGTAACAGCATAAAAATAAACTTCACCCCAAACACAAAACAGCACTCCTCCGACGGAGGAGTTGCAACTCTAAACAGCCGCTTGTAAAACCTTGCGGCCAAAAGAGGCATCCGAAGATGCACCTACATCAATTTTGTAGAATTTTGTGAAAGTGTGAGCGGACGACCAAGTCGCCACTTTACATAATTGGGAAACAGACGCTTGATGTCGGAAAGCCCAAGAGGCACCTATTGCCCTGGTCGAATGCGCCGTGACAGGAAAGGGGGGCGCCTGACCCTTTAAGGCGTAAGCCTAGGGCTGGGCAATTTTCCCCCCAAAAAAAATCTGCGATTTTTTTATAAAAAACTCGATTTACGATTCGATTTTTTTTTTTAATTATATTAAAGTGCATCAACAAACAAAATTGCAAAGGCAAACCCTTTCTCTAACTGCAAAGTCAGTGTGCAACAAACACACAATATATTCCAGCGCTCATGGAACATACATTATTAACTATTGAAAACTCTTGAAACTCTGTGTGCGATTCCTTCTGTCCCAGCCTTGCTGCAATCCTGGCTCTGCATCCTTTTGGGTTGGAGGGCCCTCCACACGCTGGTCTGCCTGTTGTCCATCATTCAAGGTACTGTGCTCACACGGAGATCATGCCACAGGCTTTGTTTTGACTTTTTAACCCCTCCTTGCTCCACGGATGTCACTGCAAGTTTAACAAGTTTGTCACCACTGGCAACTGGAGAGTTAAGATTCATTTGCCCTCTGCACATTTGGGATTGGATCCCTCTCTTTATTGTGATAAATGGACTAAGCTTTTTTATCAATTCTTCAAGAGTTTTCAAAAGTTAATAATGTATGTTCCATGAGCGCTGGATTATATTGTGTGCATGTTGTGTATTTTGTACTTCTGGGTACGGATTTTTTCTTGCTGCGCTGGATCCTGTTTTTTCCCCCTTTTGGATACTTTGTACTTCCCAAAATATTTGGGATTTTTTTCTTATTATTATTATTATCCATTATATTTTTTTCTTTATCCACCAATTTAGCGCTTGTGACCTTTTGTTGTTTTTTGCAGTGTGCAACAAAGATTGTTAAACATCCAAATTATTAATACTGTATTTGGATTTAGCTAATAAAACAACAAAAAATCATGAGGTTACTCTTAGTTGAATTGAACTGTGTCCATGCCTCACTGTACCCTTGTCTCACTGTGCCCGTGTCTCACTGTGCCCATGCTTCAATCACTGTGCCCGTACCTGATGCAGATTTTCATGGTATACGGATTTTACTGCTACACCGGTGGCCATTCCAGTATTCAAAAGCCGCGCCTCCTCCTCGTCTGTGATAGGCGGAACACTCAATTTCCCAGCATTCAGTGTTCCACCTATCATTATCATCCTCATAACACAGACGAGGATGAGAGGATGTCCGTGATAGGCTGAATACTGCCTGCTGTGAAATTGAGTGTTCCGCCTATCACAGACGACGAGGACTCGGGAGGCGCGGCTTTTGAACACTGCAATGACCGCCGTCTGTCTGCATGACACGCTGATCAGGTAGGCAGACGGCGGCTGCAGCGAGTAGATGTAATTGGGGTAACGCTGCCCAGTGCCATTCCGGATACGCCCCCTGCAGTCCTGCTACGGAAACTTTGAAGGGGAAAAAAAAAAAAAAAAACTAAAAAAATCGATTTTCTTCAAAACTGAATCGATTTGAGCTCAAAACTCGATTCAAGATTAAAATCGATTTTTTTCCCAGCCCTACGTAAGCCTGGATTACTATCTGCCGGATCCACCTAGAGATGGTGGCCGATGAGACTGTTTGGCCCTTCTTGGGACCAGCCACCTAAAAAAAACAGTGAGTCTGACTTCCGGAACAGGGAAGTAGCAGATAGGTATACTCTCAAAGCTCGGACAACGTCCAAGGAATGCAACGCCGACTCCTTAGGATTCGACGGCTGAGGACACAAGGATGGAAGTACAATGTCTTCGTTGAGATGAAAAGCCAAAACGACTTTCGGAAGAAAGGAAGGCTGCGGCCGCAGCACCACCTTATCCTTGTGGAAAATCAAATAGGGAGCCTTGCAGGACAAGGCTGCCAGCTCAGAGACTCGTCTAACTGACGTAACAGCCACCAAAAAGACCACTTTCTGAGAAAGTGTCAACAGGGGAATATCTCTAATATTCTCAAACGGTGCCTTCTGAAGCACCGAGAGGACCAGGTTCAAGTCCCACGGAGGTAACGGGGGACGGACCGGAGGGGCCACCTGTCGGACCCCCTGCACAAATGTACTCACGAGAGAGTGAGTCGCCAGGGGTCGCTGAAAAAAGACAGCCAGGGCAGATATCTGTCTCTTAATCGTACTTAGGGCAAGCCTTTGGTCTACCCCATGCTGTAAAAACAGCAGGATTCTGGAAATCAAATAGGTACGTGGATGCCATTTCATTTCCTCACACCTGGAGATGTAGGCCCTCCAAGTGCGGTGATAGACCTTCCTTGAGGACGGTTTTCGAGCACTTCTCATAGTAGAGATTACTGAGTCTGACAGGCCCCGGTCTCTCAGTACCCGGTTCTCAACAGCCATGCCGTTAAAGCCAATGACTGTAAAGCAGGATGGAATATGGGACCTTGCGGTAGCAGGTCCTTCCGTAGTGGTAGGCGCCAGGGGACGTCTGCTACCAGACGTACTAGATCGTCGTACCAAGGACGCTGAGGCCAATCTGGAGCGATTAGGATCATTGGAATTCCCTCTGCCTCCACTCTGCGGAGCAGAAAAGGAAGAAGCCTTAAGGGAGGGAAGGCATAGATTAGCCGATACTGACCCCACGATGCTACCAACGCGTCCGTTGCGTCTGCCCATGGGTCTCTTGACCGGGCCACAAATCTCAATACCTTCCGATTGAGTCGGGAAGCCAGAAGATCTACGTCTGGTGTGCCCCATCTTTGGCAGAGGAGTTGGAACACCTCCGGGTGTAAGGACCATTCTCCCTGGTCCAGCATCTGGTGGCTCAGGTAGTCCGCCTGCCAGTTTTCCACACCCGGAATGTACACGGCCGACAGTGCCGGTACGCTCCTCTCTGCCCACTTCAGGATGCGAGCGATCTCCGATGCTGCAGCTGAGCTTCTTGTTCCTCCTAGATGATTGACATATGCCACTGCTGTGGCGTTGTCTGACTGGATCCTGACTGGACGCCCTTGCAGTCTCTGAGACCATTTGAAGAGGCACAGCTTGATCGCCCGGATCTCCAGGACATTGATCGGCAGGAGGGCTTCCTCTGGGGTCCAGCGACCCTGCGCCAACTGGACACCCCAGACTCCCCCCCAACCTGTAAGGCTGGCGTCCGTCGTGATCACTATCCAGTAAACCGGAAGAAATTACTTCCCGGCCATTACAGCCGGTGCTGTCAGCCACCATACCAGGGATCTCCTGACTAGGTGGCTCACTCGGATTTGATAATCCAGAGATGAAGGGCATCTGTTCCATCTGAACAGAACTTCCTTCTGTAACACTCGAGTGTGGTATTGAACATATGGGACCGCCTCGAAGGAGGCTACCCTGAGGCCCAACACTCGCATGCAAAAAACGGAGTGACGACCAATTCCTGGAAGTCAGCTGCCGTACTGCAGCCCGGAGGGTCTGCAACTTCTCCACAGGGAGGAATACCTTTGCCTCTGAGGAATCCAGAATCAACCCCAGGTACACTAGGCGTTGAGTGGGCACCAATACTGACTTTTGCGTGTTTAGTATCCAACCACAGTCTCGAAGAGTCTGACAGGTAATGGACACGCTTACCTCTAATTCTGAGCTTGAAGGGGCCTTCAGCAGAAGGTCGTATAAGTAGCCTGTGATAGCGATACCCCGCTGTCTTAGAAGTGCCAGAATCGGAGCGAGCACCTTGGTGAACGTCCTGGGTGCTGAGGCAAGGCCCAACGGGAAGGCCACAAACTGGTAGTGGTCCTTCCCGATAGCAAATCACAGAAACCTCTGGTGTCTGGAGTATATGGGGACATGCAGGTATGCGTCCTTGATGTCCAAGGAGGCCAGAAAGTCCCCCGGATGGAGAGCCATGACTACAGATCGAACCGACTCCATCCGAAAACTTTGTACCTTCACAAAGCAATTGAGGGCTCTGAGATCCAAGCTTGGACGAACCACCTCCTTCTTCGGCACAATGAACAGATTTGAGTAAAAACCCCGTTCCAGTTCTGGAACTGGAATAACTACCCCGCGTTCCAGTAGACCCTGGACCGCCCCATACAGGGCCTCCCGACGGGTCGGTAGTAGCTGGAGATTGGAGGTGTTGAATCTGTCCGGTGGACAAGAGAGAAACTATCTTGTAGCCTGAGGAGATTACTTCGCAAACCCACCTGTCGGAGATTAGTGCTGTCCACTGAGTCGCGAATTTGCGAAGACGTCTCCCCACCCGAGAGCTGGGTGGGGGTGGACCTTCATGCGGACGCAAATTTGTCCGCAGGCTTATTGGGTATGCGGGACCAGGGACGCTTTTGTCCTTGGGCAGGCGCTTTATCGGCCTGGGGTCTTTTCCCTGTCGCCCTAGGGAGACGAAAAAAACACTTGTGTGCAGTAAAGGAGGGCCCTTGCCCTTGGCGTGGCCCCTTACCCTTGCTAATTTGGGGAAGCAAAGTGCTTTTACCTCCTGTGGCATCCTTGATGATGTCATCCAGAGAAGCCCCAAAAAGTCTGTCGCCCTTAAAAGGCAGATCCAACAGGGCTTTCTTGGAAGTCTGGTCCGCAGACCAGCCTTTTAGCCAGATCAGGCGGCGTATTGCTACTGCATAAACCGAAGTTTTAGACAGCAGGGGAATAGTATTCATGTCTGACTCGCAGACAAACCTAAGGCCCTGGACCAACAGGTCGGCCAATGTTATCTCATCAGGAGGAGCATCTCGCTCCTTAACCCCTGGAGTAGCAATCTTGCCCATTCAGTAAGTGTGTGAGACACTAGGGCCCCCGCCAATGCCGGGCGTACTGCCGAGCCTACCACTGAGTATAGGTAGCAAGCGAGTGCTTCAGCCTTCTTATCCACAGGGTCCTAGAAAACAGGAGCCCCCTCTACAGGAATTGTGGTGGCTCTATTAAGTCTGGACACCGGAGGGTCCACTATAGGGGGGAGAGGTCCATTTCTTCAGAAAACTCTCCTCAAAAGGGGTACCGTACCGCAAACCTCTTTGGGGCTGTAAAGACCCTCAGTGGGTTCTCCCATTCCTTGTATAAGAGTTTATCAAAAGACACACAAGGGAACACCTTAGCAGTGCGGGCAGGTCTATGAAACCCAAGTGGACCGGAGTCTCTGCTGCTTCTGCAGTATTTTCCAATTTTAGCATATCCCGCACTGCAGTAATAAGGTCAGATACCAAAGCCGTCTCGCGTACTGACCTGGACTTTGAGTCATTCTCACTGTCCGGTCACGGTCTGCAGTCTCTGATGCGTCAGAATCTGGGCCCCGAGCCGTAGCTGGACCTGGTTCTGCACCAGAATTATCCCCAGAAGCTTGCAGGGGATGGGGCGTTTACTACCCCCTGTATTCCCGTGTGCTGCTTCCACCCTGGCAGCAAACGCCTCTAGGATTGCAGTCATAGCGTTCATAGACACCTCAGGGGCACCAGGTGCTAAATCTGGTGTTTCAGGGGAGAAGACATCTGGCTCAGATGCCATGCTGACCACACGCTGACACTCACAGGGCTCCAGGCAAGATATCAATAGGCCACCCTCCTGTGCTGCAGAGAGGCCGGGTCACCCAGAGGACTCGCCACCCTGGATAGGTACTGCTATGCTGCGCCTGTGATGCTGTCCCCCTGCTGCTGTGTCAGTCTGCTTCTTTTATCAGCACTTCCTGTGTGAATTTTCGCGCCAGTGTAATGCACCCTAGAGGCTCTCGAAAAATGGTTGCCAAAACGTCTGTATGGAAGATAATGTGGGCTCTAAGAAAATGGCCGCCGACAGAAGATAGAGGTCAAGCAGCCATAGTCCACAAAAAGATGGCCGCCGAACGGCAATATCTGCATACAGGGTGGACAAACATGGCCGCCGATCAGCTGATAGGGGCCAGTGGGTGTGGCCGAACCACAGGAAGATGGCCGCCGGGCAGTCACAAGAGGCCAAACTTGGCATGGACCACCTCAAAATGGCCGCCGACAGCATGGAGGAGGAAGGACACAAACACAGGTAAGAAAAAATGACATTTCTTTTAAATGTTAGTTACAGCCAGCCCCGCTCCAGTGGGACCCCCTAGGTGACCCCCAGCACCCAACAACCTTTAGCTAGAAGCCCAGGGAGGAGGGAAAAGCAGGGAGAGAGGGAAGAAAGGGGCCACAACCACTTACTTGATCTCTCCAGGAATGTCCAGCTAAATCACCCAGCCGAGGCAGGGGAGTTTTACTTACCTATCCTGCATGTATTCTGCTGGAAGACATTCCAAACAGATCATCCGCGCACGGAAGGTGACTGTTGGCCAGGTATGCTGTGATTGGACCCAGAAGGGACGATCATATGTATGCCCTGGAGCATGACGCTCACCGGACAGGCTGCTGCGACTCGGCCGTAAGGTCAGCCGAAGCTGAGCGGTCCGATGCAAGCCTTGGAGCGTAAGCTCACCGGCCAGGCTGCTGCGACTCGGCCGTAAGGTCAGCCGAAGCTGAGCGGTCCGATGCAGGCCCTGGAGCGTAAGCTCACCGGCCACCCGTGGAGCGACGGGCATGTCGTGGAAAACCCAGCGCGTAGCTAGGGTCGGTACACGCTCGATGGCCGAAACTGGGGAGACTACAAGGATCGAGGATCCAGCCTGTCACCCAGTCGGCAGTTGATCGAAGATCGCAGGAAACAACAAATGTAGCAAAAAAAAAATTAAAATTATATATATATTATATATATATATATATATATATATATATATATATATATATATATATATATATATCTTTTTTCCCCGGACCAATGGGCCCGAAGGGAGCCATGTCCTACTCCTTGCTAGACAGAAAAAAGAAACTGATCTGCGAAGATGCAGACTGAGAGGGTATACCCAGAGGGTCCGCCCCCTGGGCGGTACTGTAGAAGGTGTGATGCAACACTTTTTACAAGTTTTTCTGCCTAGTCACTCCTAATTAACGGATACTACCCACTTTGTCAATAGAGAAGCTGTGTCGGTCCATGGACGAAAGAGTAAATCCTGTTTTCTTTATCGTACACCACGGGACACAGAGCCAGTCATTACATAATGGGACGTCCCAGAGCAATGCTCAATATGAAGGGTGGGAGACCCAGATCAAACAGGCCGCTTGCGGACAAGAAGCCCTATACTGCTGCCTGCAGCACACTTCGCCCGAAGGCGGAATCCTCATGTCCTTTCACATCTATTTGATAGAATTTGGAAAATGTGTGGACTGAAGACCAAGTTGCAGCTTTACAGATCTGAGCAATCGAAGCCTGGTGGTGCACTGCCCATGAAGCACTTATCGCCCTGGTAGAGTGCGCCTTAACAGAAAAAGGAGGAGGAGTCCTGTTCTTTAAACCATAAGCTTGAACAATTACCTGTCTAATCCACCTGGAAATGGTGGATTTTGATACCGCTTGGCCCTTCTTGGGACCATCTGGTAAAATAAACAAAACATCTGTTTTACGTATCTGAGCGGTTGCTTGCAGATACACCTTTACCGCTCTCACTAGATCTAGAGAGTGCAACAACTTTTCCCCCGCCGTCCGCGGGTTTGTAAAAAAAGAAGGCAAAACAATGTCTTGATTCAAGTGAAAAGCCGACACTACCTTAGGTAGAAAGGCAGGATGGGGTCGTAGTACAATTTTGTCCTTGTGACAATTTAGATAAGGCTCTTTACAAGAAAGAGCTGCTAGTTCTGATACTCTCCTAGCAGAAGCATTAGCGATCAAAAAGGCCAATTTCCTACTTAATATAATTAAAGGAATATGGCGAATAGGTTCAAAAGGTTGCTTTTGCAACACTGACAATACCAAATTCAAATCCCATGGACACAAGGGAGACCTGACTGGAGGATTTATCCTCAGTACCCCCTGAATGAAGGCCCGAACTAGGGAATGAGATGCTAATGGTCTCTGAAAAAATACTGATAGAGCCGATATTTGACCCTTGATGGTACTAAGGGCTAATTTCATATCCACTCCTAACTGGCAAAAAGGCAAGAATCCTGCTTATTTCATATTTCTGAGGGTTCCAACTTCTAGATTCACACCAGGAAACGTATGCTTTCCAGACTCTATGATAGATGAGTCTGGAGGCTGGCTTTCTAGCATTAATGAGCGTAGAAAGAGCTGGACCAGAGACCCCTCTCTTTTTCAAAATGTGGGTCTCAGCAGCCAGGCCGTCAAATTTAGCCTTTGTAAGGAAGGGTGGAATACTGGACCCTGTGACAGCAGGTCGTGTCGAAGGGGAAGCTTCCAGGGCCTTCCTTTCGCCATCTTTACGATCTCGGCGTACCAAGGCCTCTTGGGCCAATTTGGGGCCACTAGGATTACTGGTATTCCCTCCTCTTTGATCCTGCGAAGAAGTCTTTGTAGAAGAGGGATCGGGGGGAATGCATAGATTAGTGAGAACTGATTCCATGGAGCTATTAGAGCATCTATTCCGTAGGCCAGAGGATCTCTCGTCCTGGACACAAAGTTGTCCAATTTCTTGTTGAACCTGGAGGCTAGCAGGTCTACATCTGGGTTTCCCCATCTCAGACATATGGCCTGAAAGACCTCGGGGTGGAGAGACCACTCTCCTGGTAATAGCGGCTGACAACTCAGATAGTCCGCTTGCCAGTTTTCTATCCCCGGGATGAAGATTGCAGAAAGGCAAGGTACATGCTCTTCTGCCCATGTCAAGATCCGGTTCACCTCCTTTTGAGCAGCCCGACTGCGGGTGCCTCCTTGGTGATTGATGTAAGCTACTGCCGTAGCATTGTCGGATTGAACCCGAACTGGGTGGCCCTGTAACCTGTATGTCCAGGTTTTGAGGGCTAGATATACTGCCCTGATCTCTAGTACATTGATGGGCAGGATCCCTTGGGTCTTGGCCCAGGTTCCCTGGGCAGAAGCCTCTTCGAATACTGCACCCCAGCCCGATAGGCTGGCATCCGTAGACACCACCTTCCAGGAGACCGGGAGAAAGCATTTTTCCTTCCGTAAGTTCTTGGCTTCTAGCCACCAATTGAAGCTTTGGCGTACTTGCGAGGACAGGCGCATGGGTATATCCAGAGCTTGGCTCTTCCTGTTCCAGGCGGCTAAAATATTGCCTTGAAGCAGTCTCGAATGAAACTGGGCGTAAGGGACAGCCTCGAAGGAGGCTACCATCTTCCCCAATAGCCTCATGCAAAGGCGAATAGACGGCCTCTTGTTTGCTTTGACCTTGTGGATCAGATCTTTCAGAGACTGTATCTTTGGCTCTGGCAGGTATACCCTGTTTTGGGCTGTATCTATGATCATGCCCAAGTACACTATCCTTCTTTGGGCCTGAAGAGAGGATTTTTGTAAGTTTATAATCCATCCTAAATGCTCCAGGTATCTTACTGTAGTGAGCACTGCGTGATCTAATCCCTCTTTTGACTGATCTATCACCAGTAGATCGTCTAGAGAGGCTGTTACCGCTATGCCCTGTGTCCTCAGATTTGCCAACAGGGGAGCTAGCACCTTTGTGAATACTCTGGGCGCAGTAGCTACACCAAAGGGCAGGGCCACAAATTGAAAGTGGCGATGTTCTACCGCAAACCTTAAGAATTTTTGGTGAGCGGGGAGGATGGGTATGTGTAAATATGCATCCTTGATATCTATGGACGCCATGAATTCTCCGCCTTGTAAGGTGGCGACCACAGATCGGATCGTTTCCATTCGAAAATGGTGAACGTTCAGAAACCGATTTAGAGATTTTAGATCCAGGATGGGTCTGACGTCTCCATTTGGCTTTGGAATCACAAAGAGGTTTGAGTAAAAACCTGAACCTTGCTCTTTTTGGGGTACCTCTGTAACCACCCCTTGAGCCAGTAAGTGATTCAAACCTTTGAAGAAGGATCCTCTCTTTTGTGGATCCTTGGAGAGTCTTGAACCTCGGAATTGCGAAGATGGGATTTTTCGAAATTCCAGTCTGTACCCTGAGGATATTGTGGATACAACCCACTTGTCCTGGGTTTCTGTCCGCCAAGTTGCTGAGAACTGACGGAGCCTTCCCCACACTCGGCCGAGCGGGGGCGCCCCTTCACTGAGAGGTCTTGGGGTCCTGCTTACTAGCTCTTGCACCCCACGGCTTTTTGTTCCTCTGAGCCTGATTTCCTTTGGCTTTTGTGGGTGGCTGAAAATGCCGTCGCCACTGGCTAGAGTCAGGTTTCACGGGAGCTGGGGAAAGAGAGCGTTTAAAACAAGGCCTCTTGTTTTTCTTTCTCTCAGGTAAAAGAGTCGTTTTACCACTTGATATCCTTTGGATATATTTTTCTAAATCTTCCCCAAATAGGCGTTCGCCATGGAAGGGGAAACTTGCCAACAGCTTTTTGCATGGGGCTTCCGCTGACCAATGCTTAAGCCACAGCACCCTGCACATATGTACCAGTTGGAGTGTAAGGCGTGATGCTTGCATAATAGAATCTCTCATGGCATCCACTGTGAAGCATAAGGCTTTTGGCAAATTCTCCCAATTTTTAGCCTGCTCTGGAGGCAGCTCCTTCAGCCCCTGCTTTACCTGTTGGCTGATGACCTGACACATACCGACTGCTGCTACCGCAGGTTGTGTAACTGAGCCGGCCAAAAGAAAGGAAGACTTAAGTAGGGATTCCAATTTCTTCTCAGAAGGATCTTTAAATACTTGCACAATGTCCACCGGACACGTCAGGTTCTTATTTACACAAGAAATAGCCGCATCTACAGAAGGCAGGCTCCATTTCTTTAAAAAAAATTCCTCCATAGGATAAAGAATGTCAAACTTTTTTGGAGGTGAGAAACGCTTATCTGGGTGTTGCCAGTCTGCGTACATTAGATCCTCTAGTAATGGATGAACCGGGAAAGAGCATGCACCCTGCAGGGATCTCAATGAACCTAGGGAGGAGACAGGCGATTCAGTTACCTCCGAAGAAGGTAACTTAAATGCAGATCGCACTGTTCCTGCATAACATTGCACCTGTGACTTCAAAATCTGGGATGCAGAGAAAGGCTCATCTGATATCCCTGATCCGTCTGACTCCTCATCCTCTGCTTGTGTAGCATCATCCTCATCCTCCTCCTCCTCAGATACTTCTGCAGGGAGGTCCACCACTGGAGGAGATCTGCTTCGCTTATTGTCCTTTTTAGAGGATTTAGCGATCAAAGTAGCAATTCTCTCTTCCAGATTATTTAGGGCTGCTGACAAAGTGTCTTCAGTGACATACGCAGGCCCAGGCTTCACTGGGGAAGCCGCCATACCTGACAGAGGTAATGGCTCATCCTGTACAGCTGCGTCCGGCAACACAGGAGAGGAAGGTACCGAGTTAGCACGGCTAGGGCCTCCTGTCTCAGGCAGCGGTGCTTTTTTAGCTTTTTTGTCAGCATTCTTTCCCCTGGAAGGCATACTGCTCAGAAAAAACACAGGGTACTCAAATGCATATACTACTGTGCTCAGTTTAGCAATTTACATAAAGTATGCAACCTTAAAAAAACACACAGCTATGCATAAAGTGGATGTCTTCTAGGAAGTACCCAGCCCAACCACATGGAGTCTTACGTCCCTGTATCGCTGCTGTGTATCCCTGCCAAGAGAGAGAGAAAAAACTAACTTGCTTGTCCTGCAGCGCTTTTGCACACTGACATTTTTAAAATTTTGCGCCGTTTTCGTGCATGCGCGCGCCTACGTGCCCGCGCACGTGTCATTTGCGGCCTCCCGCCCCCCCTCCGATAAAGCGCGCTACCGCGCGCGGCTCTAGCGCTAATGGCGGTGGTAACAGTGAAGCTCCCTCTTCACCAGCCCTTGTTCCAACTTTACCTGCTTCTGCAGGTGTCTGGTCAGCCATCCGAGAGGAGGAGGGAGGTGCCCAAGCCAGCTCAGCAGCAGAGGGACAGGCAGTGTACTTTGCCGAAGCAGACACTGAAGCAGAGCGAGGTGAGTTTTACACTCAGCTCTTTACTCCCCCCAGTGGCGGAATAAGAGAAGACATCCACTTTTTTCTTTGGAAAGGTCCTTAAACCTAGTTTTAGGACCTAACCTCTTACCTTATCCACGCCGCAGGTTTTTTCTGCTGAAATTTTCAGACAGATACCAAACTTCACCCCTCACGGCGGGCTATGTGTGCCAACCTTCAGGGATATGGGTTCCTATTTAAAGGATACCTCTCCCCTGGGCCTTGTACAAGACTCTTACCAGGACTTTAGCGAAGTAGCGAAAGTGCTGGATCTTAGAGCCCAGTCCTCCGAAGAGAGACATTACAGGCTAAGCCTCATGTATGAGGCCCGGATCCCATCCAGTTTTGGCTTAACTCGTAGGCGTCTTGGATGGGTCCGAAAGCATAGCTCCTTTCTACCCCCAGGGGGTCTCTTTGGCAGAGCTTTCCTTTAGCACCTCCTATCGCGTCCAAAACCTTTAGACACTGGCGAAAAAACTGAGGTGCTCCCCTAATGGGAGGGGTTATATGGAGGGGAACTGTCTTCTATTGGTTGTGCCAGTGTCCAATCACCGCTGGTGACCCTTAACCCATTATGTAATGACTGGCTCTGTGTCCCGTGGTGTACGATAAAGAAAAGTGCGTGTTATACGCCGATAAATACGGTATATAAAAATTTTAAAACATTACCAATTTCTGCTCTTCTACAAGTCTCCTCTCCATACATTCTTTGGCTGTTTTGAGGGCTTCTTTTAACTTGGTAGGAATCTTGAAATAGTAAAAATAAAGACTGGTTAAATAAATGAAACAGAAAAATATAACTTCCATCTTGAATATTCTTTCATCATTCTGCCAGCAGGTGGCAGAAAAATCCAGCAGCATCTCAAGTGTGTTTTATAACCTGACCTACAATCTTCAACATTCTTTGAAACCAAGATGAACTAACAGGTTTCAAATTGTGCTCATGCTAACAAATTCAGGATATATAATACAAAACCTGGGTCATCCAAGAAAAATAATGCATTGGTTTAGCTTACCACAGTTGTTTAGCAGGGACAGAGCAACATTTCACATAAGACTTCATGTACACTGGCAGTGTTTATTTGCCCAAGCTACTAAACTCAAACTCTATAAAAGCCTATCTGTCCATGTACACATAGGCTTTTAGCAGAGTTTAGGAGCTGCTGCGTTTAAGTGAGGTTAACCCTCCCTCTCCTGAACGCAGAAGAATCGCGTTCCGCCACCGCGGAAACATGTAGGCCTGGTGTAGATGAAGCCTAATGGCGCGTACACACGCTCGGAATTTCCGACAACAAATGTTCGATAGGAGCTTGTTGTCGGAAATTCCGACCATGTGTAGGCTCCATCGGACATTTGCTGTCGGAATTTCCGACAACAAAAATTTGAGAACTGGTTCTCAAATTTTCCGACAACAAATTCCGAGCGTGTGTAGACAATTCCGACGCACAAAATTCCACGCATGCTCTGAATCAATTACGAGACGGAAGCGCTTGGTCTGGTAAAACTAGCGCTCGTAATGGAGATAGCACATTCGTCACGCTGCAATTTTTTTAATCTTTTAATGTAGAGCATTCTCTTCTTCTTTATAATGCTAGAATAATGAAGTTGTTTTGCTGCTGATATTCACACAGAGCTCTGACAAACTGAAGAGCAGTAACAGACTGAAAAGCACAAGGCTGAAAAGCGCGAATCGTCTCTCACCAAACTTCTACTAACACGAGATTAGCAGAAGGATCCCAAAGGGTGGCGCACTTGGTATTGAATTTCCTCTTTTATAGTGCCGTCGTACGTGACCGCGTTGTTGGCGATCGGAATTTCAGACAACATTTGTGTGACCGTGTTTATGCAAGACAAGTTTGAGCCAACATTAGTGTAAAGGAGGAGGAAAATTCCGATTTTTTTTTGGTGCATTCTGCATGGGTAATGGAAAATACCTCCACGGTGCGGAATGAAAGTACATGACAAAAAAAAATAAAAAAAAATCATGTTTTTACTGCTATCCAGGGCGCCGTTCGAGTTCTTCTTACTTCCTGACACAGTGACAACGGTTTCACCAGACAGGAAGTGAGGGGAAATCTGAAAGGGGGGACACAGAAATATGCAGTGGACAGGGGTCCTAGCCTTCCCACACTCTACAAAAAAAAAAAAAAATGTATTCCTGTCTGTTGCTTTTGTGAATTTCCTCTTACTTGCGGACAGTACATGGGAGGAAATCTCTAAAACGGAGCCCCAGATAACAGTAAAACCTGTCTCAAGTTCAAACCCCTCCCCACTCTATGCAAAACTATTAAGCAAGTTTGGCTGGACATACACTTTAAAATGAATGAGTCAGCAGAGGAAACATCAGAGGGGGACCGTAATAATACTATGGTTTGTGGACACCTGACCATCACACCACATATGAGCTTGTTGGACATTCCATTTCAAACTCATGGGCATTATTATGGAGTTGGTTCTCCCCTTTGTGGCTATAAGGCTTCATTCACATGGGGCATTTTAATCTGTGCCCCCCTGCAGGGCCATGTTTTACTGGAACGGGGATACACAAGTATAGCGTGCATCCCGTGCCGGCAGTCCCATTGCTGTCTCCCCCGTGTGAAGGAGGCCTAACAGCTTCCACTCTTCTGAAAGGGCTTTTTACGAGATTTTGGAGTGCATCTGTGGGAACATGTACCCAATTAGTAAACAATCGCATTTGTAATGTCAGGGACGGACATTGGATAAGAAAGCATGGCCTTCAATCAGCGTTCCGATGCATCCAAATGGTGTTCAATAGAGTGGAGAGCAACTCTCTCCCTGTACAGGCCACTCAAGTTCCTTTAGAAAAAAACTCATCAAACCATGTCTTTTTTTAGCTGGCTTTGTGTACAGGGGCACAGTCATGCTGGAAGAGAAAAGAGCCTCCCCCAAACTGTTGCCACAAGTGCACAATTGTAAAAAATGTCTCAGTATTCTGTAGAAAAGTGCTCTTCTTGGAGATTGTATAGAAATCCAAACACCCCAAGATTGCTGCTGGGTGCGGCCATCTTGGATATGATGTCAGCAGCCAAAGCAGACTCAGATGCCACTCTAAAATATTCATCTTCTCTTCTACCCCATCAGCTACATAACAGGTAAGGGGGTGAGGAACCAAGGAGCTGGGCCAGCACAGAGAATAATTAGACACTCTCAGAGGAGAGTGCTATGAAATGCAAAAGAGGAGAGGACTGTGCTATGGAATTTTCCTGGAGAGGTTACATGTTTTAGCAAATTCAGAGGAATTTGGAAAATAAATAAAATGTGTTTATAGAAAGAAAAGCCAGTGCAAGTAGGCATTTAAAATACTTGGTTTTTCTGTACTTTTAGCTGCAATTTATTTTTGTTTTTTTAAATGGTGACGGAGTCTCTCAAACACCCAATTCACATGATTATGTAGGGGACGTGAAATTTGTCTACGTTTTTTTTTTCTTCTATTAAACATGCCACAATAAGACATCCATACATTCAGTATTTAGGTCTCGGACTGTTATTACCTTAAATTGAGGTTTTTCAGTATTCATCAGTGTCACATCACTGAACAACCTGCAAAACAAAATACATATATATTGAGCGTAAAGATTGCTATTCAAGAGAGATTCTGTTGGTTAATGAACATACAAATTAATAAAAAGGTACTCTTTAGTAACCAATTCCATTCCTAGATTTGGATGAAATGGTGGAAGCATACAACGGGAGGGGAAAAAAACAAACAAAACAAAAAAAACGGAAAGCCCTCTTAAACGCCACTGAGGACAGGTGGGTGTCTCGCAGCTAAATATCTCCACCCATTAGTTTCCGGCTGTGCACAAAATAGTGCCCAGAAACTGGTGGAGGGATTATAGCTGATTGGCCCTTATTATAGCAAAGGATTCCTGCTCAGAATTCCAATGCAGTAAGTACTGATCAACAAGTCAAGGGGTTTCCCTTTTCAAAGGGCAAATACCACTTAGAGCTCTTTTACACCTGCTTCAAAACATGGCTTTGTACCTGCTTTTTAAAGCTCTCTGAAAGCCAGTCAAAGCTCCTGTCACTAAATAAAATGGTTAGACTTTGCATTTGCTTTAAAAATTAAACCCCATGTCCCTTTAGTGGTGCTTTAAGGAGTCTTCAAAGCCTCCATAGAAGTCTATGGCAAAGCTTGCTTGAAGCACCTGAAGCTTTTGAGAGGCTTTTATTCATCTTTAGCTTCTCTTTGTTTTGGAGCAATTGCAGGTATGATATATCAACACACACACAGGGCATCTGCCAAGCTTTAATAAAGCTTCAAAAAAGCACAACCAAAGCATCATTGAAGCACCACTGAAGCATCGCAGAAGCATCAAAAACATGTCAAATAAGCATGTTGAAGCAGAAGGCGCATTGATGAGTGTTGAAGTCGAACAAAGCAAGCCCTATGTAAGTTCCAAGTCATAACTGTAACTTGCACAAGGATAAAGACTGGCTCCCCACCCATATGTCACAGCACTGGGACAAATCAACAGCTCTGTCACATAAGAGGATGGTAAATGATTCACATGCTTCTCCATATCCAGAAGTACTGGATTTTTTTCTGTGCTTCTGGTGGCTGAGCAGAGTCGGGGGAACACGAGTAAGGCAAGCATGTGGGGGAGAGGGGCAACCTGTTTTACTCTAAATTAACAAAGTAGAGGTTAAATCTGAACTCTGGAAAAACAAAAAAGGGGGGGGGGGCTTTCCATGCACTGCAAGGGTTAAATGCTCATTTAACTTGGCTTATCCCCCACTTTTCCAGCAGCCGACACTCTCCTCTTCTCCCTGACACTCAGGCTTGTGTGCAGTTCTGCACTCCTGCAACCAAGATTCAGCCGACACTGGGCTAAAGTTCACTGTCGTCTGACGTCACCGAGCTGGTCCAGACTCTGCAGGGATCCTGACAATGTCGGGATCTGCCCAGATGCCTGACCAGCAGATGGCTCAGCCTCTCAGCACGCCACTGGGAGCCTAAGCCAGATGCTCTTGCCCCTTCCACAGCCCTGCTCTTCAGTGAGCGCTGGCAGGGCAGAGTAGAGAGCCACTAACAGTCACTGGCTTTCTGCTCACTAAAGAATGAGAAATGAGCGATCAGCAATCTTTGATCGCTCAGTTCTCGATGTAGAGGCAGTTTAAGACAGCAGCATCAGATTGATGCTGAAGCCATCTAGGGGAGTATAGATGCCCACACTTCTCTTTTAAGGTAAGTAACAAAAACATAAGGATAAAGTGACTCACGGCATCTGTAGGAGCTGGGACACGGAAGGCATGCCAGATTTACAGGCCTCGCAGGACAGGACGGACTCCAGAACAGACACTGAAACAGAATGTGAACATTATATACTCTCAATGTAGAAAATGGCAACAAATATTGTATGAATAAAAATACCTTTCTGAGGGACATTTTATAGAGGATCACAACACAAATGTCTAAAGAATTTTTACTTTTATGAGATTTATGAAAGCTACTATAACCCACTTTTACCCCCTTTGTGGAAAAATATCTATTAAGGAAGATGACTGTTATTGCTTACAGTGCAATTATAGAGATATTAAAGCAGAACTACAGCCTAAATCAACTATTTTTAACCGGGGTTCTGTGGACCATCAGGGTTCCTTCAGAAGCTGCTAGAGGGTCCCTTGACCTGTGGCTACTTGGTCTCCTGTCTGATGGTATCTGCATAGTTCTGGGCAGGGTGGATAAAAATTAATGATTTAAAAAAAACAAAAAAAACAAACAATTTTTTTGATTTGTATCTAAATTTGTTTTAATAGCACGCATTTGGAGTAAAAAATCTATCTAAAGATAGTTTTCTATTTAAGATACATTAATCATTTAGTTTATTCAGCATGAAATGGAGCCTAAGGCTGTATATTCTGCAATATTTAAATTTTTTGTAAACTTATTCAATGCTCTGCAAGCTGAGATAACATGCACTGCATTGACGCATTGACACAATTTAACAGTAACCATGAGATAAAACAAAGTTCAGGAATATTCCGTTATCCTATTGTTTTGCAAATCTATGTACACTACAAACCGTTTGAATTGGTTCTGATATCGCTGTTTTACTAACCTGACAGCTTATTATTCTAAATAGGAAACCTTCATTTTGTCTGCAAATATTAAAGATTCTAACGCCCAGCAAGAATGAGTCCCTGCGTTGAAAGAGCACCTGTCATTTCAGATCCATCATGGCAGTGCCCGTTAGCGGGCATCCACTCACCTGTTGCCGCCATGTCCCTCACCTTCTTGTGTCACTGCTGCAACACGAGCCGTCCCATTAAAGTGAATGAGACCGTCGGTGAGTCAACAGAGGGTCAGAGGAGGAGCCGCTGCGGGACAGAGATGACAATTGCTCTTTAAAAATTATGATTTAAATCGAGTTAATTTAAATCAAGCCTTTTTACTAGTGATTTAAGTCATGATTTAAATCATAATTTAAATTGACTTGATTTAAATCAAATCCACCCTGGTTCTGGGGCCAGTTCCACTTGGCAGCGCCAACAATATGACACCAATTATCTTTTTAACTGACTATAATAGTGGCATTCTGAGGCATTTTTCCAATTGATCCCCAAAGATCCCCAAAGATTTGGTTTTAGCAGAGGTTCTCCAAGACTTGGAATCTCTTTTTAGGGTTCCTCTGGGGTAAAAAGGTTGGTCTTAATACTAGAAGGTCGACTTTTACTGCAGAAGTCTCCTCTGTAGCTGCCTGCAAGCAAGATTCTTCAGGATGAACACTAAGCTGTGCTTATACAGCTCAGTCCACAATTTTAGCATGCTTTTGGTGCCAGGATGATTCAACTCCCCTGCAGATGAAGGGGAGCTTCGTCATCCCGGGCCAGCCATCAAGATAGTCAAATTTGCCATCAAGTGGGAGTTATGTCATCCCAGGCCTGATAAAGGAGCATGCATGCTCCAAACGTGTCCCATGCCCACCACTTCCTGTTCTGACATCTCTGCCCACCCAGTGGACCAAAGCCAACCAGGAAGTGCTGGGAGCCACCAGCACAACTTGGGATAGCCTTCCAGGGATCTACAGTCAGCAGGACCAGACTAAAACCAGTGCTTGTAGCTTGATGAGAGCTCTCCTTGTTGTTTCTTGTAAGTTGGTTACTTGTGGAAATAAAAGAGTTTGTTTTTTATGCTACACTTAGAAGGGGCGGTTTCCCTTTTTCTCTTTACAGCATTAAAGTGGGCCCATGACCTAAAATGCCCTGACCAAAGATGAATTGAAAAGTATTTATCCAGGGGGGGCTCTAGAGAGTCCAAATAGGCTGGAACTCAGCTGTAAGACATAACAGGTAACACACGGAAATCCTGCTGACCGAACAGTTGTGGAAAGTCACAATTTGGTCAAGTAACTAGTAGCATTAATTTTACTGAGCTACAAACTATTATTTTCTTTTGTGTAAATGACCCATATGGCAACCAATGCATTGTATTTGCCCTTCCTATTGCACATGGTGCCCTGTCTGATGATTTGACACATGCCTAGGAACAAACTGACACGAGTCCTTCCTATTTGGCAACCACTGCAGAGTTTATAGTAAATGGTCCTATAAATAAAAAGGGAACAAATTTGTTATGCAATAATCCGAAAGAATGAGCATGTTACGAGCGTGACCTAATTAGCTAGTTATACAACACATTACTGTAGCGTATTTGAGCTAAATCTTCTTTGCCATGTGGAAAATTTGTATCACCGGGATCTCCAAGCTTAAAGCAGAATTAAAAACTGTTCTAAATCAGGGACAGTTGGGAGCTGTGTTGCTCTGTCTAAAATGGGAAAGCAATGTCCCTCTGTCCCGCTTTCCTCCTCATTTGTCCCTCATTCTGGTCTGATCTATATAGTTGTATATAAAATACACTTTTTAGCTTTCAAAAAGTGTTTCCCAGTGCTAAACATCTGATTTCTAAATTGCTGCATTTGTAAATTCAAAAAGCCAATGTAAAGGAATAGTAGTTGTAAAAAAAGCACTTGTGGGTTTAACCAATCATGTTTTTTTTGTAAAATTCTCCTTTAAGGGGGCGTGGCAATGGGGTGTGTCCTATGCCTGCATACTTTTGCTGATAGGTGTCCCTGATTCCCATCTCAAAAAGTTGGGAGGTATGGAGTAAGGGTAGATTAGATTTTTATAGTGACCTCAATGGAGGTATTTCCATTGACATCATAAGATTAGATTTTTATAGTGACCTCAATGGGAGGTATTTCCATTGACATCATGCTGTATCATTTTATTAGTTAAATGAGGAAAACTCAATCACTACTAGATTTAGGGCTTCACACAATGTCCATTGAGCTGTGTTTTTTCAGCACACCAGTGCACACGAGTGGTGTAAATAGGACAGAAAGAAAATAATTGTTTTCTGTGTGCCCTGTTCACATTCTAAACTAGGGGTGGTGTGCAGAAAAATTCAGCTTAACAAACAGAGTTGTTTTACTAAAACTGGAGAGTGCAAAATCTGGTGCAGCTGTACTTTGTAGCCAATCAGCTTCTAACTTCAGCTTGTTCAATTAAGCTTTGACAAAAAAACTGGAAGCTGATTGGTTTCTATGCAGAGCTGCACCAGCCTTTGCACTCTCCAGTTTTAGTAAATCCACCCCATAGTGTCAACAAGTCCATTTACTTGTAGTTGTCCCTGTTGGGGCAACTTTTCCAATAAAAACCAGAGAGGTTCTAATTTTTATAAAGTTCAGCTTAAATTGTGGAAAACATATTTATTTGCCTATTGTATTCATGCCGACAAAGGGAATAGGCAGGCAAGTGCTGCTCCCATGTACATAAACTCAAACTATACACAGAAACAATGATTTTAAAACATTAACGCACACTGAAACGTTTTTTTTAAAAAAATGATTTTAAGTTTTTCACTAATTAAAAAGACTATACTTCGCCTTTTATGGGCATATCTAAATTAAAGGTATAAGCAAATTAAATCCACGTACGATTATTCTAATTATTGAGGTGTAATCGTAAACGTATGTTTTATTAAAGTGGTTGTAAAGGTTGACGGTTTTTTACCCTAATGCATTTTCTGCATTAAGGTGAAAAAAAAAAAAAAAAAAATGAGTGCAGCCCCCCCCCCCTTATACTTATCTGAGCTCGATCTCGATCCAGTGCTGTGCACGAGTGTAGCAGTTCTCTTCACGCTCTCTCTCTCTCCCCTCATAGGCTCCCACTGCTGGTAATCACAGCAAATGAGGAGGGAGCAGGGGGCAGAGCTCAGCTGCGCTTCCTGTGCCTATGGACACACAGAGTCGGCTCTGGAGCAAGCCCGTGCCAGTTCCCCCTATAGCTATAAATGGCTTTACAACCACTTTAACGTTTATAAAAGCTGCAAATTTATACTACAAGGGGGCTATACAAAACGGTCATGATGCTAACAAAGACAGGATTTTCATCATTACTGCCAGACTGAACACTCACCCACTGAAATGGACGGTGCAGGTGGAAACTGGTCGACGGGTATAGAATCAGGGGGTCTTCCATACGTCATCTCATATAGTAAGTGACCAAAGCAATGCACATCAATACTTTCTAATGTCTAGAAGATGAAGATACATTCCATTAAAAAGTTAGTTCAGAAAGACGTATCTACATTTTGAACGCTGCCCTTGACACAACCATACATGGCAATTTTCCCTTGGTTCCTGATGAACCAGCTGAAATTCGCTCAGTGGGTGACCCAGTCATCCGCCTCCTGCCTGACATCCCTCAATTTTAAAGTCAAAGGAGCAGGTGGGGAAACTGTTCAATCAAATGTAGGCTCTGTTCTAGTATTTTGACAGCTGGTGCCACCAACTGTCAGCATACAATGTGCCACCAGCTGTCAAAAAAACAATAGCCACAGCAGGAGATTCATCCATCTATGCTTTGTAGCTTGGATGGAGGAATCTGTTACATTTTTTCAGTTGTGGGCAAGCTGAATAGAAAAAAAAAAAAAAATCGATATATATATAGCCAACATTTGTCATCACTATTTTTATGTGGCAATGTATAAATATGTCCTATACACCCAATATAAAGTACATGTCAATGCAGTTGCAAGGGAATGGCCACAGACGCATCAAAATCACAATGCAGCACGGCATGCACTGCATTTATAATGAGAAAATGTAGCTGCCCTACATGCACTGTATCTAAACTGTGCATAGGAAAAGCTATAAAAAGAAATGAGATCCATTTTACTTAAACCTAAATTAGTGTTGAACTCACATTAATTTTTCTGAACTGTGAGAAGTACGATCTGTAAAATGATGGAAGTCCGAGCAGAGAATTCTCCAGGTCCATCAGTCGACACGTCTCTCCTTCCAGCATCACATTGGAGGCATGGAGATGACCATATGGGTAGCCCCGGTCATGTAAGAACTTTAGTACCTGGGGGTGATCAGAATACTGGTGAGGAATGGAAATGTTGCCTAAACACAATCTACTTGAAGGACACTGTCACCAAGATACACTTTTCAGGCTGCTTACATAAATAAAATGTTTACAATTAGCAACCTGAGCTTTTTTTTTTTTAAAGTCCTAAAATCCCAGGTAGGCAGTATAGAATAAATCAAAAAGACGTACCGTTTCAAGCTATTGAACTCCAATGGTTGCTCCCGCCCTGTTACTCCAACAGGTGCTGGCTCTGCACTGAATGCATGGGAAGAGGAAAGAGCCCTGGACTGCTGCACTCTGTATAAACGATTTATTGAGTTTCAAAAAATAAATAAAAATCCAAAATGTAATTCATAAATCCAAAAGCAGGCAGAAAACACACAGTAGACATGCAGGGGTGAACGGCTGACGCGTTTCACATCAAAAATTGATGCTTACTCATAGCTATGAGTAAGCATCAATTTTTGATGTGAAACGCGTCAGCCGTTCACCCCTGCATGTCTACTGTGTGTTTTCTGCCTGCTTTTGGATTTATGGATTACATTTTGGATTTTTATCTATTTTTTGACACTCAATAAATCGTTTACACAGAGTGTGGCAGTCCAAGGCTCTTTCCTTTTCCCAGGCAGTATAGAATGGACTCATTTGCTTTTAGTGCTGGTAGTTTTGATGACCAAGACTGTTTGTATTAACCCTAACACTAAACCTCCCTTCTACCAACATCAACCCTCTTCCCTGAACCTCATTCCTAAATTTCTCTCCAACTCTGATCCTAACAATAACCTTCACACCAACCATCCATGTGAGCTCCCACTCTTAACACCAACTCTGTAGCCTCCATGAAAGCCAAAACCTTTCACTAGTCATAACACAAACCATTTTAGTACCCCTAACACTAATTCTGCCATTTACTAACATTACACCCCTTGTTGGCAAACTCGCCTTCTATGCCAGGACCTTTTTTCAAAGAAGACCAAGCTTCTTGTGGTATCCCACCCTCCACATCTGTTTTGCTCTCCCTTGTATTACCGTAATTTTACCGGCTAATTTTTAAAATGAGTGGACTGTAGTTTTCAACATTGAAATCTATTCATCATTACTTATTCCTTTTTGTCCAGATCAGAGAGAGTTGGTTGCTTATTTAGATTGTCATTGCCTGAAGTAAGCAGACTTATTCTCATACATGAATCTACTGTACCTCTAGTATCTGTCGTCCAAAGGTTTTGATTTGCTGGAGCTCAAGGCCCTGAATTTTTCTTGGATTGCAATATTTCTTTAGAAAGGGATCTTTAGGTTTGGCCTAAAAGAGGGTAACATAAGAGTCATTTAATTGAGAAGGAGTCTTGTCTGTCAAACGCTCTAATAAAGTATCTGTCTCTATGGTTTCACAATACCAAACTAAATGTTCATTCCATACTTTACAGAGCAGGTCTGATTCTGTTTGGTGGTTAGGGGTAAACACAGTCCTGATTTCAAACATCTTGACAATATGGGTAAATGACATAATACTTAAGTCAGTAGTGGCTTTGTTAAAGTAGAGTATTAGTAATCTTGGGGCAGAATGGAATGGAGCACTGGTCATACACAGGGTGACTTTATCCAAGAATTACACATTGGAGGGACTGGTGACTGAAAGGACATTGTAAATATTACAATGATCAATGAAGACAAATCAGAAAAGGTTAGAACATTACTCTCAGCAGAGTCATTTCTGAGTGATTATATATATTCAAATATTTAGCATTTAGACAATTACAATCTAAAACATACACTCACTGACATTTTAGGTACACCTTGCTAGTACTGAGTTGGACCCCCTTCAGAACTGCCTTAATTCTTTGTGGAATAGATTTAACAAGGTGTTGGAAATATTCCTCAGAGATTTTGGTCCATATTGACATGATAGCATCACGCAGTTGCTGCAGATTTGTCGGCTGTGCATCCATGATGTGAATCTCCTGTTCAACCACATCCCAAAGGTTCTCTATTGGATTGAGATCTGGTGACTGTGGAGTCGATTGGAGTACAATGAACTCATTGTCATGCTCAAGAAAGCAGCTTGAGATGATTTGAGCTTTGTGACATGGTGCATTATCCTGCTGGAAGTAGACTCCAGAAGATAGGCACACTGTAGTCATAAAGGGATGGACATGGTCAGCAAAAATAGTCAGGTAGGCCGTGGCATTTAAAGGATGCTCAATTGGTACTAAGGTGCCCAAAGTGTGCCAAGAAAATATCCCCCACACCATTATACCACCACCACCAGCCTGAACCATTGATACAAGGCAGGATGGATCCATGCGTTCATGTTATTTTCACCAAATTCTGACCCTATCTGAATGCCGTAACTGGAATCGAGACGCATCAGACCAGCCAACATTTTTCCAATCTTCTATTGTCCAATTTTAGTGAGCCTGTGTGAATTGTAGACTCAGTTTTCTGTTCTTATCTGACAGTAGTGGCACCCGGTGTGGTCTTCTGCTGCTGTAGCTTCAAGGTTCTATGTGTTGTGCATTTAGAGATGGTTTTCTGCATACCTTGGTTGTAATGAGTGGTTGAGTTACTGTTGCCTGTCTATCATCTCAAACCAGTCTGCCCATTCTCCTCTGACATCAACAAGGCATTTTCGTTAACACAACTGGATATTTTCTCTTTAGGAAACCCTAGGGATGGTTATGTGTACAAATCCCAGTAGATCAGCAGTTTTTGAAATACTCAGAAAAGCCCGTCTGGCACTAACAACCATGCTACGTTCAAAGTCACTTAAATCCCCTTTTTTCCCCATTCTGATGCTCGGTTTGAACTTCAGCAAGTCGTCTTCACCACTTCTAGATGCCTAAATGCATTGAGTTGCTGCTATGTGATTGGCTGATCAGCAATTTGTGTTACCCAGCAATTGAACAGGTGTAAAGTGGCCGGTAAGTGTATATTGCTTGGAATATTTTCTTTTTGGGGGGTGTAGACTGCAAAGCTTAAATAAACGAGGACTAATAACCGAAAAATCATATGAAAAAATATAAAAAAGCAACCATTTACTGTAGATATTAAATGTTATTACAATTTTTATCAAATAACCCCAAAAATTGTTGCGTATATGGCCAAACTAGGTATGAATGATAAGATTAAGGAGACCTAGTCACATCATGAAAACATCTCAGGACATATCTGAAAAGAAGAGACGGAATACTCCTCTTCTGTTACCTAAGCTGCTAAATGCTGCTCCGTTCCACAAAAATTGCCCCCCAAAATCTCCTACGTGGAAGCAGAAGTAGTAAGTATTCAGCCTCTTAGACAGTGTCTCTTTAAATCAAGATCAAGACAAACTTTTTTTTTTGTGTTCTCTGTTGCGGTCAGTGTCTTCCTGTCCTAGAAAACGCATTACCCCTCGTTTCTATTTCTGGTGTCACAAGGACAAAAGTTAAGGGGGAATCTCCCCAGTGGGGGTCAGAGATGCCTTAAAAACATTTCTTTATTTTTCCAGTCAGGTTTTAAGGCTGTTAATTCCCCCAAAAGTCAGGTTCTCAAATAATTACCTTATAGATCAGATCCTTTAGCGTCCCTTTTTCATTGAACTGCCTAATCACAAGTGCAGACGACTCACTAGCCGTGGCAAACGTCACTCGGTATATATACGAATGCTGCAAAGAAGATTACAAATTGAGATACTGCTCACCAAAATCAAACAAACAATTTGAGCAAACTGTCAACCCTGACCCTGTCCACCCACCTATCTAATCATTGTACATAGGTGGTCAGTAAAGGCACTATCATCAAACAGGTAGATGGGGGGGGGGGGGTTTAACTCAAAGACTAGTGATGTTGAGCCTTTAGCAATAAAGTCAAAGCAAGATCACACAGTGGCAAAGAGGAGGCTTTTTGCTCGCTAAGGAGGCAGAAACAAACACTACTGCTTGACAAGGTGAGAAAAATGTCAGACAGGTTCACTTTATGGTGACAGGTACACTTTAACAATGCCATAGCTACAGATACAAGCTAACGCTGTCATAGATGCACCTCATCTGGAAAAAATCTGTACTTTACAAGCCTGGTATATAAACTGGCACAGACAGTACCAGCTAATATCCTGCAGTATTTTAGTGGTTAGACGTCCTCCCACATTTTGTTTTTACAGCTGCTTTTATGGGGTAGGTTTTACATATTCATTTGTGCCCGGAGAAAAGCCAGTAAGTATATGCAGCTCTGGCGTACACAGCCAGGAGAATGCAGTCATGGAAATCGGAAAGGCTGTGCACAGTGATGGCCAAGTGTCGTTTACTTTATTTGCCTGTTATATGACATGGATCTGCTCAGGAAGATGGCCCCAGAATATAGATGACCTAGAATTGTCAAGCTCAATGCCTAATACTGAGCTTCTTAACATTTTTCAGCTGGGTCTGGCTGTCAGCTTTGAGGGCAATGCTAGGATTATATAAGGTTACAAATCATTGACAACCTGTCACCTTTGATATTCTAAGCATCTTACATAAAGCTCAACTCATTATGCAAATACTTAAGAGACTGTTTTTTCTGCGGTCTTAAAAGGAAAACTAATTTGTGTTTTTTTTTATTGCCTGGATTTAATTTATCATTTCAGTTTGAGATTTGACATGCATGCTATATTTTCATGATCGAATTTCATTTACAGATATCAAGGCACTTGCTTTAGTTTCTATCTGTATTTCAAATAATGTAACCAGCATTCCTGCTATATGAGGACAAGCCACAGCTGAGCTAATGCAAAAATCGAATTATTGCTGTTTGCAATATTGATATTCGCCCTGTTATCTAGCATTGTACCTCAAGCCCCACCAGAGAGACAGCAGGAGTTTAGGGAACTGAACAAGTGGCTGAGGACTTGGTGTAGGAAAGAAGGGTTCAGGTTCCTGGAGAACTGGGCTGACTTCTCAGTCAGTTACCGGCTCTTTAGTAAGGATGGGTTGCACCTTAATGGGGATGAAAAAGCCTTATTGGGAAGAAAGATGGCCACAAAGTTGGAGGGGCTTTTAAACTAGGTATTGCGGGGAAAAGGGGGGGGGCAGAGGAACCAATAGCCGGAAGTTGCTAAATGGTGCTTTTTGTCAAAGGATGAGAATAACTGACCCACATCCCTGAACAAGATAATTTGAAAAAGTTTTCCTCTAAATGGGACATTTAAGGGGCAGCACTCATCTACTGATCAAAACGTAATCGTAAAAAATTGTTTTATTAGAATAGCTGGAAGCGAGCATAGGATAATAGGGTAATAGTGGCGATCACTAGTCATAATACATCTGTAACTTCTAATCCTGGGGTGAATGCAAGAACAATTCAAAAACAAAGCCAGAGTAAAACTAAGGGGAAGTTATTATGCACCCATACAACGCTGAGAGGCACATACACAAATGCTAGGAGCCTAGCTAACAAAATGGAGGAACTGGAGCTGCTTTTACATGAGGAGGACTTAGACTTTGTGGGAATAACTGAAACTTGGTTTGACAGCTCACACAACTGGCTGGCAAATATCCAGGGGTATTCCTTGTATCGGAAGGACAGGGGAGGTAGAAGAGGGGTGTGTCTATATGTAAAAAAATTATGCAAGGGTGGTAGAGAGGAGCGACATTGTGAATGGGACGAGGGGGGAGGTGTATGGGTAGAACTTCAAAGAGAATTAAGTGGGAAATTATTAGTGGGGGGTATGTTACAGGCCACCCAACCTGAAGAAGGAGGAGCGGGACCTACTATCACAGTTAGAAATGGCAGCGAGGCAGGGAAATGTCATAATGGGGGACTTCAATTATCCCGATATTGACTGGGCAGAGGGGACAGCGCACTCATTAACCACTTAACGACCGCCCACCGCCGATTTACGTCGGCAGAATGGCACGGACAGGCAGAATCACGTAGATCTACGTGATCGCCTTTGTGCAGTTGGGGGGTCCATCCGGACCCCCCTTCACTGCAGTGAGCGGCCGTTAAGTGTTCGGGAGCGATCAGGCATGAGGGGGCGGCCGCTCGATTCCGCCCCCCCTCGCGATCGCTCCCGGCCAATGAAATTGCTTCCTCCGCCATGTGATGTAAACACAGGCTGGAGGAAGTGATGTCATCTCCCTCGCCGCGGTCTTTTCGTTCCCGGCGCCGAGCAGAGAAGAAGCAGGTTAGTGCTCCAACAGTCCACTGACACGTAGGTACACATAGGCACACAAATCACCCCCCAGTCACCCCCAGATCACCCCCCAGGTCACCCCAAAGCCCCCAATCACAGTGTCACTGATTGCAGTGATCATTTATTTTACTGATCACTGCATTTAGTGTCATCTGTGATTGTAAAAAGTTGCAGGGCAGTTAGGATTAGGCCCCTTTAGGTCCAGGGTAGCCCCCTAACCCCCCCCTAATAAAGGTTTAACCCCTTGATCACCCCCCAGGTAACCCTTTCACCCCCTAACTTCAGCGTCACTAAGCGATTGTTTTTCCGATCGCTGTATTCGTGTCGCTGGTGTTTTAGATAGGCAGTTATTTTTTTTTAGGTTCGCCGCAGGTTTTTATTAGTGTCAGGTACCCCCATATATTATTTTAACCCCCTGATTGCCCCTAGAGTTAACCCTTTCACCAGTGATCGCTGTATAAGCGTCACTGGTGTCACTGGTTAGCCAGTAAGTTATCTAGTTATTTAGGTAACCCGTCAGGTTTTTATATAGCGTCGGGTACCCCCATATTTAACCGAATAAAGGTTTTAACCCCCTGATTGCCCCTAGTTAACCCTTTCACCAGTGATCACCATATAAAGGTTACAGGTGACGCTGGTTGATTAGT
Source organism: Rana muscosa (assembly GCA_029206835.1). Classification (NCBI taxonomy): domain Eukaryota; kingdom Metazoa; phylum Chordata; class Amphibia; order Anura; family Ranidae; genus Rana; species Rana muscosa. The sequence goes on from CM055120.1 coordinate 356,469,042, forward strand.
TTGCTTTTTCTTTCTCGTACATCACGGGACACAGAGCGACATAGTCATTACTAATGGGTTATATAGATACCGTCAGGTGCTGGCACTGGCAACTTCCAAAACCGGAAGTACCCTCCCCTATATAAGCCCCTCCCATCCGGGAGCACCTCCGTTTTTTGCCAGTGTCTAAGGTGTTGGCCAAGAAGAAACATGTGTTTTACACTGAGCTTGCGTACAGGTTCTTTTGGGCCTCAGTAAGCTATTCCGGATCCGACCAAAAAAGCTTCATAGCTAAACGGTCGGTACCCGGGCCTTGCAAGAGAAGAGCAAGGTTTTGCCTGTAATGCTTCTCTTAGGAGAGCTGGACCCTGGGATCCAGAGCTCTGGTCATACCCACGACCAAGATGTTTTCTGTGCAGGGTGCTATACAGGTCCAGGGGAGTGGAATCCTTGGGAACCCGGTCCCTGAAGGTTTGATTACAATGCCTGCCGTGATAGGTGAAGTTTGGGCTTCTGTGGACCAAACAAAGTCCTGCGGCGAGGAAAAGGTAAGTGGGGGCCCTCAGGAACTTGGTTCTATTGAGGGACCCCCAAGCCTATTTTGTCTTTCTGCCTGTTACCTAAGGTATTCCCGCTAATATTCTGTGTATGCCTGTTACTACTGAGAAAATGTAAAAATTTTAATAGTAGGCAAGAAAAAAAAAAAATGTAAGACCGCGGTACCTGTGTTAGACACTAGAGGCCGCTATGGTTCTTTTTCTTGTAATGTGGATTTTTTTCTTCCAGAATCAAATCCAGGCAGTTGGTATGTTCTCTGCTGGGAAGCTGTCTCCTCTGCCCTGTTGCTGCGCTCATCCATCCCCGGGCCCTGCGGCAAAGGGGGCCCTGGCTCCCATCTAGCTCCTTATTGTTTTTAAAAAAGGGCGCCGAAGGCGCGCGTGCACGCGCCTCTATTCATAGAGGCGATCTGAAAAAAGGGGCGGAGCGGGTGGATGACGCTCAGGTGTGCGCCGCGGCGCTACTGCGCATGTGCGGGCGTCCAGCGTGTTTTAAAACACATTATAGCTGGCTATTGAATGCACAGACAGAGCTAGCAACAGATAAAGGCACACAGAGGCGGTTGATGCAGGCATCCCCTAGAAAGGCACTTTAGTAGACACCAACTGTGATATAGCAGCAATTGTGCTAGACTATTCTCAGTAAAAGTGGTGTATTACGGCTGGAATACCTCAGCTTTAGGCTTAAGAATATGCCGTCCAGAAGCTCCGGAACTGAATCTTCCAGGAAGCGAAGGGGGTCTCATCGGGCTCTGAGGTGGGCATGCTTCTGCTGCACCAGTCTCCCCTGAAGTTCAGAGGTAAGTGACCATAGAGACCCCGCAGGGGTACTTGGTACTGTGGCTGTCCTCAGTCACCTGCTCCTGTGTATGTAACAGAGGAGGTTTTTTCCTCAGCTCTGGGAGGATTAGAGAGAGATTGTCAACATTGATCGCTGCCTCCCTGTCAGGGAAAGCACGCCGATCTCCATCTCCTCCTTCAAAGTGCCTGTTAGCAGAGCAACAGTCCCATACAGGGATCGACCTGCCTGAAGGGGATCAGGATGAGGTTGATTCTGTTATAGAGGAATCAACAGTGGAGGAACCTTTCTCAGCAGCTCAAGCTGAAAGATTATGGGTTCAGTCTCTGACTAACATGGTCCGATCGGCATTAAAAATGCACCTTGCGGAACCATCAACCACTACTGTATCCTCGTTTGGGTCGCTAGAAGCCCCCAGACTGTCTGTTCTTTTCCACTTCACCCTTTTACGGAAAGGGCTTATTTACCAGGATTGGGAACATCCTGAGAAAATATTATTCCCCCAAGAGATTTCCGGTGGTCTATCCCATGGAGGTTAAGTTCATCAAAAAAAAAAAAAATGGAAGGTCCCTACAGTGGACGCAGCCATCTCTTGTATGTATAAATCACTGACATGTCCAGTGGATAATGTCCAAATGTTCAAAAACCCAATAGATAAAAGATTGGAGTCCTTATGAAAGTCTGCTTCTTTCTACAGCAAGCTTGGTGACACAACCAGCAGTAGCAGCTATTGGGGTCTGCTAAGCAGTGAAGGATCAGTTAAAACAGGTCTTGAGGGACTTGACAGATCAGCAGGCCTTGCCCTAGCTGATCTACCTAGAGCCTTAGGCTTTGCGGTTGACGCCATAAAGGATTCAGTCCATCAGGCCTCCCGCCTTACGCTGTCTTACATATGCGTAGGCTTCTATGGCTCAAAAACTGGTCTGCTGAAGCTCCCTGTAAGGAATGGCTGGTTAGCGTCCCATTTCATGGTGAACGCTTATTCAGGGAAAACCTGGACAAATATATCCAGAAAATTTCCAGCGGTAAAAATACGCTCTTGCCGGTTAAAAACAGAGTTAGAGGTCCCTCTTTAAGAGGCCTGCTTCTCCAGTCCCTGGGGCATCGGCTGTGTAACAGTTCCGACGGCCTCCTCGGTCAATTCCCGGGGGTAAAAAACAGGGACAATAGCAGGGTAATGAGAAACCCTGGGTCAGGGGAGGTACAAAACCTCCCCCAAAGTTAAATTCATTGAAGGGTTGCCCCCACTCAGTCGGGTGGGGGGAGGACTCCAGTTGTTCACAAGAGACCTGGCGGGACGCGATCAAGACAGATAGGTGCTCTCCGTAGTATGTTGGGGATACAGATTGGAGTTAAGAGACTCTCCTCCTTCCCATTTTTGAGGTCAAACGTGCCAAGGGATCCCCGGAAGAGAGAGTCCCTCCTGTTGGCACTAGAACAACTATTGCTCCAAGGAGTAATTATGGAGGTTCCCCTGGAAGAATGAGGGTTCGGGTTTTACTCAAACCTCTCTACAGTCCCGAAGCAAACGCGGACGGGAGGCCCATATTAATTCTAAAAGGGCTATACAAATTCCTGTATATCAGGACTTTCCGATGAAGTCGATCCGATCGGTGGCCACTGCCCTACAAGGGGAGGATTGGTTAGCCGCGATCGACATCAAAGATGCTTATCTGCACATTCCCATCTTTCCAGTCTACCAAAAGTTTCTACGCTTTGCAGTAGAAGGGCGCCATTTTCAGTTCAGAGCCTTACCCTTCGGTTTGGCCACAGCACCACGAGTGTTTACAAAAATTCTGGCCCTTTATTGGCCAATCTAAGAACACAAGGTGTAATGATAATGGCATATCTAGATGACTTGTTGCTGATAGACCACTCAGTGAAAAAACTAGACGTGGTCGTTCACAAGACAATCAAGTATCTGGAATCTCATGGTTGGATTATCAACCGAGAAAAGTCAGCCCTAAAAACCAGTCAAAAGTCTGGAATACTTGGGGCTAAGGTTGGATTCAGGCCAGAGAAAAATATTCTTGCCTCGAGGAAAGGTGTTGTCTTTGAAAGATTTGATCCACTTAGTGGGTACAAAAAAAGACAGCCATCCATACGCCTGTGCATAAGGCTGCTGGGAAAAATGGTGGCATCATTCGAAGCAGTACCCCACGGTCAATTCCATTCAAGGAATTTGCAGGGGGCCATACTGTCAGCCTGGAACAAAAAAGTTCAGGCCCTAGACTTACAATGTCCTTGTCCCCTTCCGTTCGCAAGAGCCTCCGTTAGTGGTTGGTTCCCCAGAATCTGGAAAAAGGGAAATCCTTCAGTCTGATTTCTTGGAAGGTGGTCACTACAGATGCCAGCCTTATAGGCTGGGGAGCAGTACTGGAGCAATAGTCTCCAGGGCAGATGGTCGGATGCAGAAAAGGCCCTGCCCATCAATCTCTTAGAGATACGAGCAGCCCGGTATGCCCTAGTAGCATGGACATCCAAACTCCAAGGGTCCCCTGTCAGAATTCAATCAGACAATGCCACAGCAGTGGCATATATCAATCATCAGGGGGGCACCAGGAGTCGTGCAGCCCAGAGGGAAGTAAATTACATCCTGAAATGGGCAGAAAAATATGTCCCAGCCATATCTGCGGTATTCATTCCAGGAGTGGAGAATTGGAAGGCGGACTTTCTAAGTCGCCAGCAATTAGGCCCAGAGGAAGGGTCCCTTCACCCCGAGGTTTTCTGGACAATATGTCAGCGGTGGGGAACATCGGATGTAGATCTTCTAGCATCCAGATTCAACGCAAAGGGGGACAGGTTTGTCTCTCGGACAAGGGATCCCCTAGCTTGGGGCTCGGATGCCCTAGTGTTCCCTTGGGATCAGTTCAAGCTGATATATGCATTCACACCGCCACAATGGTTACCTCGATTACTCCGCAGAATAATTGTGATAGTGATTCTGGTGGCTCCAGCGTGGCCCCGAAGAGCGTGGTACGCGGAGATTGTAAAATTTCAGTGGGGAGTCCTTGGACTCTCCCACGTCGTCCGAACCTGCTTTCGCAAGGACCGATATACCACCCTTCCTTACCAGCCCTAGGTTTGACGGCCTGGCTATGGAAGCCCACATTCTAAAAAAGAGAGGGCTCTCTAATCCTGTGGTATCTACCATGATCAATGCCAGGAAGCCGGTATCCAGGCAGATCTAATATAGAATCTGGAAGGCGTACATCGCGTGGTGTGAGGCCAGGAAATGGCATCCACATAAGTACGTAATAGGTAGGATTCTGGACTTCCTACAATGGGCTGTAGATAGGAAGCTTGCCTTGAGTACTATCAAGGGTCAGATTTCGGCCTTGTCAATATTTTTTCAAAGGCCCTTGGCTTCGCATTCACTAGTCAAAGCCTTTATACAAGGAGTGATGCGTATTAGTCCTCCGGTTAATATTCCCATATGTCCATGGGATCTAAACTTGGTTCTGTCGGTTCTACAGAAATAACCATTTGAACCATTACAGCATATTTCTTTGGTGCTTCTCACCAGGAAATTGATTTTTCTAGTAGCCATTTGTTCGGCTAAAAGAGTGTCGGAATTAGCAGCTATGTCCTGTAAGGAGCCATATCTGGTTATCCATAAGGATAGAGTAGTGTTACGTCCTCATCCAGCCTTTCTTCCTAGGGTGGTATCGAGGTTTCATTTGAACCAAGATGTGGTTCTTCCTTCTTTTTTCCCCAAACCTACTTCGGTAGAGGAAAAGTTATTGCATTCTTTGGATGTAGTAAGAGCAGTTAAAGCTTATCTAAAGGCCCCTGTTTAGATTCGCAGAACGGGTACTTTGTTTATTCTGCCGGAAGGCCCCAGAAAGGGTCAGGCAGCGTCAAAATCTACTTTAGCCAAGTGGATTCGACAGGTCATAATACAAGCCTATGGCTTGAGAAGGAGACCGCCTCCGTTCAAAGTTAGAGCGCACTCCACGAGAGCAGTTGGAACTTCATGGGCAGTGCATCACCAGGCCTCCCTGGCTCAAATCTGTAAGGCCGCAACATGGTCTTCAGTACACACGTTTACTAGGTTCTACCAGGTGGACGTTAGAAGTCAGGAGGATGTCGCCTTTGGGCGCAGTGTGTTGCAGGCCGCAAAAGATCCTCATGTCTGATAGCGCTCAGCTTATATATGGTGTATCCCCCCCCTCATTGGGCATTGCTTTAGGACATCCCATTAGTAATGACTATGTCGCTCTGTGTCCCGTGATGTACGAGAAAGAAAATAGGATTTTTATAACAGCTTACCTGTAAAATCCTTTTCTTGGAGTACATCACGGGACACAGAGCTCCCGCCCCTCTTTGGGGACACTTATTGCTTTGCTACAAAACTGAGGTGCTCCCGGATGGGAGGGGCTTATATAGGGGAGGGTACTTCCGGTTTTGGAAGTTGCCAGTGCCAGCACCTGACGGTATCTATATAACCCATTAGTAATGACTATGTCGCTCTGTGTCCCGTGATGTACTCCAAGAAAAGGATTTTACAGGTAAGCTGTTATAAAAATCCTATTTTATAGCATCAGGGCACCCGCCGTATATAACCCAATAAAGGTTTAACCCCCCTGATCGCCCGGCGGGTGAGATCAATTAGGTTTTAGCGCCAGAGAGGGTCTGCGTCGCCCCAGGCAGTGTTAGGTTAGTGCCAGTAACGCTAACACCCACGCGCAAAGCATACACCCCCCTTAGTGGTATAGTATCTGATCAGATCTATACTAGCATCCCCAGCGGTTTAGGGTTCCCAAAAACGCAGTGTTAGCGGGATCAGCCCAGATACCTGCTAGCGCCTGCGTTTAGCCCCTCCGCCCAGCCCAGCCCAGCCCAGCCCACCCAAGTGCAGTATCGATCGATCACTGTCACTTACCAAACACAACACACATAACTGCAGCGTTCGCAGAGACAGGCCTGATCCCCGCGATCGCTAACAGTTTTTTTGTAGCGTTTGATATATTTGCTGACGACAGTCAGGTGCTTTTTTTCCTGTGAATCTTACTAGTGTACCCCTAAATTTAGAGCCCAAAATGGCAAGACGAAGGTACACTAGTAAAGAGGCCTACGAGATTCTGAGCATGACAGATAGTGAAGAGGAGGTCACGTATCTGTCAGATTCAGGCTCAGAATATCTTCCCGTAGAAGACAGTGACGTCAGCGGCCCCACGTCAGATAGCTCTGACGACGAAGTTGAGGTCCCTGCTAAGGTCAGGTGTACCCGATCCCGATCTTCTGAGGTTGTTGAGGAGCAAGAACCGCAGGTCTCTCGTATCATGGAGCAGAGTAGTACTAGCGCCGCTATTCCTTCTGGTGAACTGGCAAGCACCAGCGGCCTAGTACAGCCTGGACGTACATCCAGCACTGCAGTAACACTTGGTGACGTGGCGAGTCCCATAAGTGCAGTTCAAGCTGGCGAGGTGGCAAGCACAAGTAGTGTCCCGCTGCCACCAAGAAGACAAAGGCAGGCCCGTCGTGCCCATACTGCCCTTCCTGCAGAATTCGCCTATCCTGATTGGGTCCCCACCACTTCTGCAGAACCCGTACTTCCCCCATTCACTGCCCAACCCGGTATTCAGGTGGAAACAGCTGATTTTATTCCAATTGATTTTTATTCGCTGTTTTTCACGGAAGATCTCTATAGATCTATTGTGGACCAGAGTAATTTATATGCTGGTCAATTTATCGCCGCTAACCCCCAGTTGCCTAAAATTGCCAGAAATTGGAAACCAATTACGGTTTCCGAATTTAAGACCTTTCTGGGCCTTTCCCTCAACATGGGCACACATAAATTTCCGTCATTGCGTGCTTATTGGTCCACGCACCCAATTGACCACATGCCCGTGTTCTCTGCCTCCATGTCCAGGGCACGATACGAGCAGATTTTGCGGTTCATGCACTTCAACGACAATGAACTTTGTCGTCCACGTGGGGACCCTGAATACGACCGGCTCTATAAAATTCGGCCCCTCATAAACCACTTCAACGAACGTTTTGCAGCCTTGTTTACTCCCGATCAAGTTGTCTGCGTTGATGAGTCCCTGATTAAATTTTCTGGCCGCTTGTCTTTCAAGCAGTACCTTCCCAGCAAGCGTGCCAGATACGGGGTCAAGCTCTACAAGTTCTGTGACAGGACAACAGGCTATGTAGTGAACTTTACGGTTTATGAGGGAAAAGACAGTCAGATTGAGTCGGTCAACTGCCCGGATTACATAGGGAGCGCTGGCAAGATAGTGTGGAACTTGGTGTCACCCTTATTCGGAAAGGGGTACCACTTGTATGTGGACAATTATTACACGAGCGTGCCACTGTTTAGTCACTTGTTTGATCATAAGATTGGAGCATGTGGCACCGTGCGACCTAATCGCCGGGGCTTTCCCCAGCGGCTTGTAGATGCCCGTCTTAGGCTGGGGGAGAGAGCCTGCTTGAAGTGTAATAACTTGCTCGCTATGAAGTGGAGGGACAATAAGAATGTTTTCCTTCTTACCTCCCTTCATGCAGACACGACAGCCCAAATTCGTACGGCGACTGGTGTTGTGGAGAAACCCCTCTGTGTCCACGAATATAACCAAAATATGGGAGGGGTGGACCTCAACGACCAGTTGATGGCGCCGTATCTAATTGACCGTAAGGCGAGACGCTGGTACAAAAAAGTGTCTCTATCATTATTCCAATTGGCTTTGCTGAACGCTCATGTGCTATACAGAGCTTCAGGCGGGACGTTATCTCTTCTAAAATTCCAGAATGAGATAGTCACAGAACTCCTGTATCCAGGCGGTTCTGCACCTCACCATCCCCAACCAAATGCAGTAAGCCGGCTGCATGAGAGGCATTATTCGTATGTCCTCCCGAGTACCCCTACCCAAAGCCACCCCCAAAAAAGATGTCGTGTCTGTAGCAAGCGCGGATTTAGGCGTGACACCCGTAGTTTTTGTCCACTCTGTCCTGACAAGCCTGGTCTTTGCCAAGGTGAATGTTTTGAACGCTACCACTCAAAAGTGAAGTTTTAGCGTAGGGTACAGCATTTCACAGACAAGGACACACTTACACAGGGTCTCCCAAGATGCCATTACATTTTGAGAGACCCGAACCATTACAGTTGTAAAGTTACAAAAAAAAGTGTAAAAAAGAAAAAAAAAAACGTAAAAAACAAAACACAAAAAAAATATAAAATAAAAAACCAAAAATAGTTGTCGTTTTATTGTTCTCTCTCTCTCTATTTTCTCTCTATTGTTCTGCTCTTTTTTACTGTATTCTATTCTGCAATGTTTTATCATGCTTGCTTTTCAGGTATGTAATTTTTTGTTTTCAGGTGCGCCATTCAACTGCAGCGCGGAATTATTTATCTTGACAGCAACAGCGTTTGCTCCCACGATACATAAAGCCGTGACTCCAGTGCTGTAGGAGGTGATTTCACCACCACAGTTAAAAAAAAGAGCATATATGCCGAAGCATGGGGGCAGCAGGGGCGGAGGAGCGATTTTGCTCCTAATGCCGCGTACATACGGTCGAAATTCCGACGGAGGCCTGCCCGTGGAAAATTCCGACCGTGTGTACGCGGCATAACTTTTTTGCGGGAGGATGCCCCCATGCTTCGGCATATATATATTTTAGGCACAGGTTGCGTTAAAACATTTTTTTATTTTTTACTAGGTTTTGTTTTGGTATTTGCTTTGCAGGTATGGCATGGTAAGGTCTTACTGTTGTACTGTAATGTTACTTTGTTTTAATGTTAACCACCATTTGCTTAGCAGGTACGCCATTCAGTTGCAGCGCGGATCTATTTATCTTGACAGCAACAGCGTTTGCTCCCACGATACATAAAGCCGTGACTCCAACGCTGTAGGAGGTGATTTCACCACCACAGTTAAAAAAAAGAGCATATATGCCGAAGCATGGGGGCAGCAGGGGCGGAGGAGCGATTTTGCTCCTAATGCCGCGTACATACGGTCGAAATTCCGACGGAGGCCTGCCCGTGGAAAATTCCGACCGTGTGTACGCGGCATAACTTTTTTGCGGGAGGATGCCCCCATGCTTCGGCATATATATATTTTAGGCACAGGTTGCGTTAAAACATTTTTTTATTTTTTACTAGGTTTTGTTTTGGTATTTGCTTTGCAGGTATGGCATGGTAAGGTCTTACTGTTGTACTGTAATGTTACTTTGTTTTAATGTTAACCACCATTTGCTTAGCAGGTACGCCATTCAGCTGCAGCGCGGATCTATTTATCTTGACAGCAACAGCGTTTGCTCCCACGATACATAAAGCCGTGACTCCAACGCTGTAGGAGGTGATTTCACCACCACAGTTAAAAAAAAGAGCATATATGCCGAAGCATGGGGGCAGCAGGGGCGGAGGAGCGATTTTGCTCCTAATGCCGCGTATATACGGTCGAAATTCCAACGGAGGCTTGCCCGTGGAAAAGTCCGACCGTGTGTACGCGGCATAACCTTTTATGCTGCGTACATACGGTCGAAATTCCGACGAAGGCTTGACCGTGTGTACGCGGCATAACTTTTTTGCGGGAGGATGCCCCCATGCTTCGGCATATATGCCCATCATTAGAAGTGGGTGGATGAAGGGAGGTATTCTAATGGTGGGCATACCCACCAATCAATCTCTTTTTTTCGTTCAGCCAATAGGCTGTATGAAAAAAAAGATTACAATACATGTCCAACAAGGACCAGCAACGTACTGGTATGTTGCTGGACTTTGAATGTTTATACCAGAATGATGCCTGCGGGTTTAGGTATCATCTTGGTATCATTCTTTTCAGCCAGCGGCCGGCTTTCATGTAAAAGCAATTCTAGCAGATAATTAGCCTCTAGACTGCTTTTACAAGCAGTGGGAGGGAATGTCCCCCCCCCGGATATAAAAAGCGCCATTGGGAAATTGGGAAAGCATTTTATCACACCGATCTTGGTGTGGTCAGATGCTTTGAGGGCAGAGGAAAGATCTAGGGTCTAACTCCCCAATTTTTTTCAAAAAAAGAGTACCTGTCACTACCTATTGCTATCATAGGGGATATTTACATTCCCTGAGATAACGATAAAAATGGTAAAAAAATAAAATATGGAAGGCACAGTTTAAAAATAAAATAAAAAAGCAAAATAAATAATAATAATAAAAAAAAAAAAAGCACCGCTGTCCCCCCCTGCTCTTGCGCAAAGGCGAACGCAAGCGTCGGTCTAGTGTCATATGTAAACAGCAATTGCATCATGCATGTGAGGTATCACCGCGAAGGTCAGATCGAGGGCAGTCATTTTAGCAGTAGACCTCCTCTGTAAATCTAATGTGGTAACCTGTAAAGGCTTTTAAATGCTTTTAAAAATGAATGTAGTTTGTCGCCGCTGCGCGTTTGTGCGCAATTTTAAAGCATGTCGTGTTTGGTATCCATGTACTCGGCCTATGATCATCTTTTTTATTTCATCAAACATTTGGGCAATATAGTGTTTTTTAGTGCATTAAAAATAAAAAAGTGTGTTTTTCCCCCAAAAAATGCGTTTGAAAAATCGCTGCGCAAATACTGTGTGGAAAAAAAAAATGCAACACCCACTATTTTAATCTGTAGGGCCTTTGCTTTAAAAAAATATATAATGTTTGGGGGTTCAACATAATTTTCTTGCAAAAAAATTTTTTTTTTTCATGTAAACAAAAAGTGTCAGAAAGGGCTTTGTCTTCAAGTGGTTAGAAGAGTGGATGATGTGTGACATAAGCTTCCTAATGTTGTGCATAAAATGCCAGGACATTTCAAAACCCCCCCAAATGACCCTATTTTGTAAAGTAGACACCTCAAGCTATTTGCTGAGAGGCATGTTGAGCCCATTGAATATTTTTTTTTTTTGTCCCAAGTGATTGAATAATGACCAAAAAAAAAAAAAATGTACAAAAAGTTGTCACTAAATTATATATTGCTCAAACATGCCATGGGCATATGTGGAATTACACCCCAAAATACATTCTGTTGCTTCTCCTGAGTACGGGGATACCACATGTGTGGGACTTTTTGGGAGCCTAGTCGCGTACGGGACCCCAAAAACCAAGCACCGCCTTCAGGATTTCTATGGGTGTAAATTTTTGATTTCACTCCTCACTGCCTATCACAGTTTCGGAGGCCATGGAATGCCCAGATGGCACAAAACCCCCCCAAATGACCCCATTTTGGAAAGTAGACACCCCAAGCTATTTGCTGAGAGGTATGTTGAGTATTTTGCAGATCTCGCTTTTTGTCACAAAGTTTTGAAAATGTAAAAAAAGAAAAAAAAAAATGAAAACAAAATGTCTTTCTTAATTTTCAAAAACAAATGAGAGCTGTAAAATACTCACCATGCCTCTCAGCAAATAGCTTGGGGTGTCTACTTTCCAAAATGGGGTCATTTGTGGGGGTTTTGGGCTATTTTGACATTTTATGGCCTTCAAAACTGTGATAGGTAGTGAGGAGTGAAATCAAAAATTTATGCCCTTAGAAACCTTGAAGGCGGTGCTTGGTTTTTGGGGTCCCGTATGCGGCTAGGCTCCCAAAAAGTCCCACACATGTGGTATCCCCGTACTCAGGAGAAGCAGCAGAATGTATTTTGGGGTGTAATTTCACATATAACTATGGCATGTGTGAGCAATATATCATTTAGTGACAACTTTTTGTACATTTTTTTTTTTCTTTTTGTCATTATTCAATCATTTGGGACAAAAAAAAAAAAAATATTCAATGGGGTCAACATGCCTCTCAGCAAATAGCTTGGGGTGTCTACTTTCCAAAATGGGGTCATTTGGGGGGGTTTTGTGCCATCTTGGCATTTTATGGCCTTCAAAACTGTGATAGGTAGTGAGGAGTGAAATCAAAAATTTATGCCCTTAGAAACCTTGAAGGCGGTGCTTGGTTTTTGGGGTCCCGTACGCGGCTAGGCTCCCAAAAAGTCCCACACATGTGGTATCCCCGTACTCAGGAGAAGCAGCAGAATGTATTTTGGGGTGTAATTTCACATATGCCCATGGCATGTGTGAGCAATATATCATTTAGTGACAACTTTGTGCAAAAAAAAAAAAGGTTTGTCATATTCCCGCAACTTGTGGCAAAATATAAAATATTCCATGGACTGAACATGCCTCTCAGTAAATAGCTTGGGGTGTCTACTTTCCAAAATGGGGTCATTTGGGGGGGTTTTGTGCTATTTTGGCATTTTATGGCCTTCGAAACTGTGATAGGTAGTGAGGAGTGAAATCAAAAATTTGCGCCCTTAGAAATCCTGAAGGCGGTGCTTGGTTTCCGGGGTCCCGTACGTGGCTAGGCTCCTAAAAAGTCCCACACATGTGGTATCCCCGTACTCAGGAGAAGCAGCAGAATGTATTTTGGGGTGCAATTCCACATATAACCATGGCATGTGTGAGCAATATATCATTTAGTGACAACTTTTTGTAATTTTTTTTTTTTTTTTGTCATTATTCAATCACTTGGGACAAAAAAAAAATATTCAATGGGCTCAACATGCCTCTCAGCAATTTCCTTGGGGTGTCTACTTTCCAAAATGGGGTCATTTGGGGGGGTTTTGTACTGCCCTGCCATTTTAGCACCTCAAGAAATGAGATAGGCAGTCATAAATTTAAAGCTGTGTAAATTTCAGAAAATGTACCCTAGTTTGTAAACGCTATAACTTTTGCGCAAACCAATAAATATACGCTTATTGACATTTTTTTTACTAAAGACATGTGGCTGAATACATTTTGGCCTAAATGTATGACTAAAATTGAGTTTATTCGATTTTTCTTATAACAAAAAGTAGAAAATATAATTTTTTTTCAAAATTTTCGGTCTTTTTCTGTTTATATCGCAAAAAATAAAAATCGCAGAGGCAATCAAATACCATTAAAAGAAAGCTCTATTTGTGGGAAGAAAAGGACGCAAATTTCATTTGGGTACAACATTGCATGTCCGCACAATTTACAGTTAAAGCAGCGCAGTGCCGAATCCCAAAAACAGGCCTGGTCCTAATGGCCCGAAATGGTCCGGGGCTTAAGTGGTTAAATGCCTGTCATTTCATGAATGTCTTACAGTACAACTTCAGGTCCCAATTGGTGGATTTCCCAACTAGAAAGAATGCCCTGCTAGATTTATTAATTACGAACAACCCTAGTCTGATCTCAGATGTAAAAATACGGGATAACTTGGGATCTAGCGATCATAGGATGATCTCATTTAACGTAAAACATAGAAGAAGAAAAAAAGAAGGCACGAGGGAAGCACAAGAACACTGAACTTCAAACGAGCCAATTTTTCTGAACTGCGGTCATTACTACATGACATCAATTGGGACCAAATCCTAGATACATTGAACATGGAAGAAAAATGGGAATGCTTTAGGAGCATGTTAAACAAAGGTATCGCACAGTGCATTCCAATGGGCAATAAATATAGAAGAGCGAAGATGAAACCTGGGTGGCTAAACCGTAATGTAAAAAGCCTCATTAAAGAGAAAAAAAGGTCCTTTAAACAATATAAAGGGGGTGGGTCACCATCAGCATTCCAACACTACAAGGAATGCAATCAGAAGTCTAAGAACGCAATCAGGGTGGCCAAAAAAAGGACTCAAGAAACATATAAAAGGAGGACAGAAAAAAAATAAAAATAAAAAAAATAAAAAGGATGGTTACGGATGACACAGAGAAGGCAACTGTACTAAATGCCTTCTTCTCCTCAGTCTTTACGTAGGAAAAGGAAGGGTATACCGACCGCGACAGTACTGTTAGTGACACATCACAGGGCATACCCTCGTGGCTAACAGAGGCCGGAGTGAAGGAAAGACTTGATAAACTGAATACAAATAAATCACCAGGGCGAGATGGCTTACACCTGAGAGTCCTCAGAGAACTCAGTCAGGTTATAGCCAGACCATTGTTCCTAATCTTTGTGGACTGCATACTGACAGGATTTGTACCAGCTCATTGGAGAAAAGTTAATGTGGTACCAATATTCAAAAAAGGACAGAGACAAATCCCTGGAAACTACAGGCTGGTCAGCCTAACATCAAATCGTTGGTAAATTAAATGGAGGGTATAAAGGGACTATATCCAAAAACTGAGGAAAAAAATATAATTGGTAGTAATCAGCATGGGTTTATGAAAGGTCGTTCTTGCCAGACCAATCAATCTGTTAACATTCTATGAGGAAGTGAGCCGCCATCTAGCCAGGGGAAGGCCATTGGATTTATTGTACCTGGATTTTGCAAAGGCATTCGATACAGTCCCACATAAGCGCTTAATTGACAAGCTGAGGTCCACAGGCGTTGACCATAAGATTTGTTCTTGGGTAAAAAATTGGTTACTGGGGCGTGTCCAAAGGGTGGTGATAAATAACATGTACTCAGACTGGTCTGGAGTGGTAAGCGGGGTGCCCCAAGGTTCTGTCTTGGGACCAATTCTAATCAATTTATTCATAAATGATATAGGGGACTAGATAAATAGCTTAATCTCAGTTTTTGCGGATGACACAAAAATATGCAGGGCAATAACTTCACATCAGGATATAGAAATTTTACAGAAAGACCTGAACAAAATAATGGACTGGGCAAATACATGGCAAATGAGGTTTAGTGTGGAAAAATGTAAAGTAATGCACTTGGAGGCAAAAACATAAATGCAAACTACTCACTAGGGGGAGAACCGCTGTGGGAATCAAGGATGGAGAAAGATCTGGGGGTCCTAGTACAGTAGATGATAGATTGAGCAATAGCATCAACCGCAGCACATCAGTGTGAAAGCAGCCTTAGGTTGACAAAGACAACGCTATCAATTTGGGATAGAATGAACAAGACAGGAAGGTTCGCCCCCCCAATATCGCCTAAAACAGTGGCCCCACAAGGGAAATGGCTTCCATTGGGAGACCTGGTACAGAAATTGGGGGAAGTATCAATGGCGGAATGGAAACACCGCCAGTTGGCGGACTTGTTTAATAAGTGGAAATGTCACATGAGACCAGCAAACCCTTTGAATATTTTTGAGGAGTGGGGTGTGAACATATCAGAGCTGGGCCATATGTTATCTCGAATGTACAGACTGGGCCTGAGTGCCCAAAGTACGACAACTCCTTATTACATCCGTGAATGGGAGAGGAAGTTGGGTCATAACTTTACATCAGAGCAAATTAACCACTTAAGGACCGCCGCACGACTATATACGTCCTGACTTTGAAGATGGATATCTCGGTAACGGCAGCAGCTGCTGCCACGACCGAGGTACCCATCTCTTCAGGCAGCGGTCCTGTAAACAATAATGGTGGTTTCTGCGGCAAATTCGCCGCAAGATCACCGTTATTGCCGCCGCTCTCCGCGCCCTCTGCCGCTTACCGGAGCCATCGGTAGCGGCAGAGGCAATCGGGACCTGCCCGTGGCTGGGTATGGAGACGAGTGAGGGCAAGATGGCCCCCACCCGTCTCCATAACATTGCAAAGCGGTAGCGGCGTCAAAACGTCACTTCCGCCCATACGTCTTAAAGGGCCAATTTATTTTTGTAATTTTTTCAACTGACACATTTTTTATTTTTTTATTGCATTTTTGCCTGAATATGAGATCTGAGGTCTTTTTGACCCCAGATCTCATATTTAAGAGGACCTGTCATGCTTTTTTCTATTACAAGGGATGTTTACATTCCTTGTAATAGGAATAAAAGTGACCCAATTTTATTTCATTTTTTAAACAGTGTAAAAATAAATAAAATCAAGAATAATAAATAAGAAAAAATGAAAAAAAAAAACATTTTTAAAGCGCCCCAACCCAAAGAGCTCGCACGCAGAAGCGAACGCATACGCGAGTAGTGCCTGCACATGAAAATGGTGTTCAAACCACACATGTGAGGCATCGCCACGATCGTTGGAGCGAGAGCAATAATTCTAGCCCTAGACCTACTCTGTAACTCAAAACATGCAACCTGTAGAATTTTTTAAACATCGCCTATGGAGATTTTTAAGGGTAAAAGCTTGACGCCATTCCACGAGCGGGCGCAATTTTGAAGCGTGACATGTTGGGTATCATTTTACTTGGCGTAATATTATCTTTCATAATATAGAAAAAAATTGGGCTAACTTTACTGTTGTCTTATTTTTTAATTCAAAAAAATTAATTTTATCCAAAAAAAGTGCACTTGTAAGACTTCTGCGCAAATACGGTGTGACAAAAAGTATTGCAATGACCGCCATTTTATTTTCTAGGGTGTTAGAAGAAAAAAAAAAGGAAAATGTTTGGGGGTTCCAAGTAATTTTCGAGCAAAAAAAAATTGTTTTTAAACGTGTAAACACCGAGTCTGAAAAACAGGCTTGGTCCTTAAAGTGGAGTTCCATCCTGAAATTATTTTTTTTTACCAAAAATCCCCCTAAAAAATTGAAAAAAAAAAATAATTTTTACTTACCAGAAATAGCGGTTGCTATGCGGAAGTCCCTAATGTGCCTCTTCATCGTCCGCGGCTGGTCTTCTTCCTCCGTCCTACTCGCGGGGTCTACTGGTGAATGGGGCACGCTGCCTTCTGGGAACTGTGTGTATCCCAGAGAGCAGCCGGCCCATTCACAAATCGCTGCGCGGCTCGCGCATGCGCAGTAGGAAACGGGCAGTGAAGCCGCACGGCTTCACTGCCTGTTTCCCTTACTGAGGATGGCGGCGCTGGGAGCTGCCAGTATCGAGGGATCGGCCTGGGGGGGGCTGACATCGTGGGCGAGTAGGAAAGGTAAGTGTCCTTATTAAAAGTCAGCAGCTACAGTGTTTGTAGCTGCTGACTATAAAAAAATAAAATAGAAATCGCGGGTGGAATCACTCTTTAAGTGGTTAAACGGCTGATGGAAACACCACACCACTCCTCAACAAGTTCTTATATACAAGAGATGTCTTACAAGTTCCTAACTAGATGGTATTGCACACCGACTCGATTGGCTCAGATGTATCCATCAGTGGAATTGTTGGAGGGGGTGTAACCAAAGAGGCTCTTTTCTCCACCTATGGTGGTATTGCCCCAAGATTAAGATATTTTGGGAAAAGATAGCCCCCTGGATTAAAAAAATTACACTTAGACCTATAGAAATATCTCCACTACATTTTCTGTTCCATGGAATGCCATCATCCATTAAGTTTTATAAAAGAAGTGTTACGCCACATTTGTTAAATAAAGCGAAGGCGTTGATACCCAGATTCTGGAAACAATCCAGATGTCCTACCATAATGGACTGGAAAAAGGAGGTAGAGAGGATATTGGAAGCAGAGAGATGGGTACACACGGTCAAGGGCCAGCAGAATAAATTTAAAGATATATAGGGGCGGGATGGCTATATTACTCCTCTGAAATAGGGACAGACTAAGCCCTTTGGGCTGGATGGTTTGGGGGATGTGTGGGGTGGGGGGAGATTGGTTCTTTTTTTTCCTTTTTTTTTTTTCTTTCCCCCCCTCCCTTAGGGAAGTGCATTGGAGAAAAGATCGACTTCATTAAAAGAGAAGGAAGATTTAAATATTCTATACACTGGTTATTGTTTTTTTTTCTGTTTTTTTTTTTTTTTTTTACACAATCTGTTTGCAGGATACATTAGTATATATTTTTTGCAGTAGTAAAAGTGGGAGAGTAGTTAAATAGGTACGGAATAGGTAATATGTAAAAACACATAAAGAAGGGTGGAGTGATGAGGGAGGGAGGGAAAGGTCATATAGAGATCAACACTAAACTCGGCACTTCCTTTTTTCGTTTTATTTTTTTGGAAACACGCAATAAAACGTGCTATTAGGTTCCTTTCCTAAATGTATCTCGAATAATGTTTATTTTTTTTTCACCTGATGGGGGGAAATTTTGGCACTCTATATAACGAAAAAGACACTAATTATTTAGTTTTTTTTTCCTTATTTCATAAATCAAAGTTTATGCACTTTGAATATGGGGCCACAGGACAGGTTGGGTTTTTTTTTTCTGGCAATACGTAATAAGGAGCTATCAAGTCCCTTTCTTAAATGTATTTTGAATAATGCTATTTTGCTTTTTTTTTCTTCTCACTTAATGGGGTGAAATTTTGGCACCTTATACAATGGGGAGACACTGATAATTTTTTTTTTTTATTATTATATAAATTAGGGTTTTTGGAAAGACGTAATAAGGCATTATTAAGCTCCTTTTTTTTTAATCAAAACTTTTTTATTGATAAATTGCTCAAATGGTACATACAATAATTGCAGTGAACCACACAGGACAGTACAAGTATAGATCATAATATGACAGGGGTCCATACTATACGAACAACAACAGTATACAGTGCAGATATAACATTTATTTTTACCCCCCCCCTCCCTAACCCCAAAACTCCAACCAGCACAAGCTCCTTTTTTAAATGCATCTTGAATATGGGGTCACAAGACAGTTTTTTTTTTCTGTTTTCTTCCTGTAAATGGACAAGATCAAGGATCTAGTGTACTCTCGTGGAGGGGGGGGGGGGGGGGGTTATTGTGTTTTATGTCCAGGATTGTACCTGTATAGATATTTTGTGTAGTGTGCATTTTTATGTTGTATGTTGAAATTTGATATAATAAAGGAAAAAGTGATTATAAAAAAAAAGAAAAAAAAAAAAAGCAGCCTTAGGTCCCTGGCACACAATTGGTCTGCTCGGGTCCCCCTGTCCATTTTTTTATTTCTTCTGGTGATTAGACAGTGCCACGGAAAAGGATGATCCTGATGGTTGTTTAAAATCTGTATGCCAATTATGCTATTCAAAATAAAAAACGTGAAATTCTGAACATTTAATTTCATTGTGGCCCGCAACCAGTTACCAATTCACTTAAGTGGCCGGCGCTCTTCAAAAGGTTGCGTACCCCTGCTTTACAGTATAAGAGTGAAAGGTTGGAAGTCACTTGAAGTTTGACAACTGCAACCTTGTTGCTGCCTTGCTTAGTGGCTTACCATACATGTGGTCTGTCTCCCAGCTCCAGAGACATAACAGTGTCAAGTTATAAAGCCCTGTGGTTGATCATGTCCTTAAGGAATAAAACCACTTGTGTTTTGTCAGTAGGGGAAGACTCCAAGGTTCTACTCCCATCAGCGGTGGGGAATTGTGGCAATTGCAGACAGTAGGGCTCATGGCCTCACCCCTGCTTCTACCACCCCAAAAACAAAACCTATAATTCCTTCATTATCACATTTACCTAAAATGCAGCACGTCAAGGAGATTTGTGAATTGCAACCTCTGCATTTGGATTTGTAAACCACAGATCACATGATCACTGAGAACATTCTGCATTTTTATTCTAAGTAGGATATTATGCTCTGTAGAGCGGGGGTGTCAAACTAAATTTCACTGGGGGGGGCTGCAACAGCATTATGGTTGTCATCAAAGGGATAGTTGTATCTGCAAGACTATATACATTTATGCAGGGCTTTTTTTTCAGAGAATAGGTGCAGGAACTCAACCACCACGCTACCAAACTGCATCGAATGGTGGGTGTGGTCTAATTGCACAGTGGAAAGATCTTAATAAATACCAAGAGTGAGTTATGTGCGGAGTTCAGGGATGAGCTATGTACATGTGTTCTAAGTACAGAGTGAAAAGTTCAGAGATGCACCATGTAGAGAGTACAGTGCTAAGGAGTATGCTACATACATAGTGCAAAGTTCAGGGGTGTGCTATGCACAGTGTGCAGGGTTCAGCTCTCCTTCACAGGCTGTCCACATCTCACCTCCTACCCTCCCCCTGGGGGTGCGGGCCATATGAAATGGCCTGGAGGGCTGTATTCAGCCCACGGACCTTGTGTTTGACACATGTGCTGTAGAGCAAAGTGATAGCATAATCTTTAAGTTGCTGGACAATTGGGAATGGGGGCAGGAAGGGAGGATGATCGATTGGGAGTAGGTGCCCATTAATGGTAAATTTCAAATCCTGCTCTGAGGATTCCCAAGACCCACTGTTTTAGACTTCTATAGAATATCACAGAATATCACAATGTCATGTATTTAATACCCACTCTGAGCTCTCGCACCCATAAGCCTTCCTAAGTAATCCCACTCCCCAACAACCAGCTCACAGTACAGGCACTCCCACAACAATCCTAGTTTAAACTTGATGGAATAAGACGTTGCCTTAAAAGAAAAAAAAAAAAAAAAAAAAATGATATATATATATATATATATATATATATATATATATATATAGATATATATATATATATATATATATATATGGATTTTAAAATAAATAAATATGTGAAATAATAAATCCGCGATTCTATAGATCTACCTAGATCCATTATACTGCGATAAAAATTAAGCAATGGTTTAATGCAGGGAGGGAATGCATGCTGAATAAACAAATTTTGCAAACTAGAAAACAAATGATTTATAAATAGGGAGAGTACGAGTCACTTATACTCACAGACCAAGATGGCAGGAGCTTTATCGCGCACTGAAAATCTTTATCTTGTAAATATTTTTCAGGACCCAGGTCAGCCTGCCAAAGATAAGGAAACAATAACAATGCTTTTATATTCAGACAATAAAACACACACACGACATCCCCTTCATTGCACTTTCCATATTGGCTGTGGAAGGTTTTAAGTTTTGGGAGTCAAGAACGACTGAAGTTCCTGAAAATTTTGAATTTTGGGCATGTCCGAGTTCCAATAAAGGATATGTAAATCCTAACAATGAACTTCTCCTTTTTGCCCCTTGCAGCCAGTTAAATATACAACTGAAACTGTATTGTTATATCTGTTCAATAAATGCAAAAAATAATGCTTTATTTTGCCAGAAATTCAATGAGCTCATACAAAACTAATGCAGTGACCACATCTAAGGATTGGTAAGCTACAATACAGTAAATGTTTGTTCTGGTTCATGTACTGCGGAAAGGCGGACAAAGTAGGCAAAGCACCGTACCCGCATGCACACCCCCTAGCCAGCACCCGCTGCAATTGTACACATTGGGAGCCGATCAGCAAGTCATGACCAGGACCTGCTGATCGGCTGTGTACAATCACAACCCAGAGCTCTGCGTTTACAATCAACAAAGTACTCTGTACAGAGAGAACAATCTCTCTCTCTCTTTTTCTATCCCTGCAAAACAGGGATGGAATCTTAAGATTCTTATTATCTTATTAGAAAAAGCATCACATTACACATTGTTAGGCATACATTTAACCCCTTGATCGCCCCAGATGTTAACCCCTTCCTGACCAGTGTCATTAGTACAGTGACCATGTATAATATTATCACTGATGTATTAATGTCAGTGGTGATGTCAGTGGCAGTTAGTCAGTTCCCCCCAGCGTCAGTTAGTGTCAGATTTCCCGCTGCACTATTGCAGTCCCATTATAAGTCGCTGATCCCCACCATTAGTAGTTTAAAAAAAAGTTAATAAAAATTCCAGTATATATACACCATAGTTCGCAGGAGCTAAAAATTTCACACAAACCAATCAATATACACTTATTGGGATTTTGTTTTATCAAAGGCGTGTAATACATTTTGGCCAAAATTTATGAAGAAATTGATTGAATGATTTTTTTTTATTGGATATGTTTTATAGCAAAGAGTAAAAAAAAGATTTTTTTTTCATTGATATAGCAAATAAAAACAAAAAAAAAACAAACAAACACAGTGGTGACCAACACCAAAAGAAAGCTCTATTTGTGTGAAAAAAATTATATAAATTTTGTTTGGGTACAGCATTGCATGACCACACAATTGCCAGTTAAAGTAGCACAGTGCATTTAGCAAAAAATGGCCTGGTCATGAAGGGGGGAAAATCTTTCAGAGGTGAAGTGGTTAAATAACTTTTGTTGTTACTTTATGAAGTGGTCAGGTGGTTCACATTGTGCATTATATACAAGATAATCTGTACTTTAATGGCTACTGTACTGTCATGCTGGTACCCAGTCACAGGTAATGCCACCGGCTCACTGCAGTCACTGGATAATGTATATCCAGAGCCAAGTTAACTGTAAAGGATCCAACAAGTTAATAGCAGAAATTTGAGATAAATGAATGGAGAGCCACACACCAATGTCTTGTACTTGAAAATCAATTTTATTGGCTGGTAAAAGTATGTCCCCACTCAGAGGTCACATGCACTTAACTAATTTCACCGACTTGATCACAAGGATCAAGCATCCTTGTGATCAATTCATTTTCGGTGAAACGCATAAGAAGTGGTGACCTCCAGGTGGGGACATCTTGTTGTCAGCTGTACAATAGACAGTTTATCAAAAAAGGATTGCAGTGTAGAGCTCTCCATTCATCAGTGCCCTTCAATAGAAACGAAGACATGCCTTTTAAACCTGCAACCAGGATGTCCATGGTGATAGCATGAGGCGTAATGTCTGGAGCAGTGCCGTTTGAGAAATCTGGGATTAAGCCTCGTACACACGGCCGAGAATCTCGTCGCCAAAAAAACGTAGTTTTTCCTCGACGAGATTCTTGTCAAGCTTTCCTTGCATACACACTGTCAATCCAAAATCTCGTCATTGTAAAGCGCAGTGACGTACAACACGTACGACGGCAGTATAAAGGGGAAGTTCCATTCTCATGGCGCCACCCTTTGGGCTGCTTTTGCTAATCTCGTGTTACTGCGTGTTTAGTGAGAGACGATTCTCGCTTTTCAGTCTTCATGCTTTCAGTTCGTTACAGCGTGACAAAGGTGCTATCTCCATTACGAACACTAGTTTTACAAGAAGGTGCGCTCCCGTCTCATACTTGATTCTGATCATGCACGGTTTTTGAAGACTTGGAAAAGCATACACACGAACGGTTTTCTCGTCCAAATACAGTCTGACGAGAATCACGACAATAAAAAAGAAAGCAGGTCTTCTTTTTTTCTCGTCGAGATTCTGGGCAGTTTTCTTGATGAGAAACCTGAAAGCCTCGTACACACGCACGGTTTTCTCAGCAAGAAAGCTCTCCCAACTGTTTTCTTGTAGTTTCTTGCTGAGAAAACCGGTCGTGTGTACGAGGCTTCACCCTTACTGGTAATCTTGTTTCCACAATGCCTAAACAACATCAAACTGAAAGACTGTTCCTCCAACCTCATTTTATAAATCTTACATAAAGACTGTATGGTTACCTTTTTAAACCAGCATCTTCACCTGAAGAGCATACTGGCTAGGTAATCCTAAAAATCTTTAAAAACGAAAAGACTGCAAATCTAGGAGCTCAAAAATAAATAAATAAATAAAAAAGTAAAATAACCTTCTCATATTCTATACTGACGGGGACAGGTAAAACACTGAGGAGAGGTGAGGGTGGGGTGGGCCTTTTAATCTTTTCTGTGACTTTCCTGTCCCAATAAGGTAAGGCTGGCCCATACAATATGCAATTTTCTTTTCTTCAACCACTGGTTGAAGGAAAAAAAAAAAAAAATGCTCCTCTCCCCCCCATCAACACTGACTGTGTTGCCTTACATAAATCCCTCCCGCTGGTCTATTGTATTTTGACAGTGGGAGGTTTCCCGCCCATCAAAATACAATGATCACTGCTGGCGGCTATAACTGCGGGCAATGATCAAATGAAAAAATAAATAAAATACAGGCTGGTTGTACTGAAGTTGATCGATAGATCGACTTCAGTACAACCAGCCTGCCCATAGATGGATCAAAATTCATCCAGTACTGGGCAAATCTTGATTATCTATGGCCGGCTTAAGAGAAGCTGTCATGGAGGAGGAGGAGGAGGAAGAGGGGTGAACACCACTACCAGTTAACTTTCAGGCAACAAATTAAAGTATTCAGTGAGTGACCAATACTACCCGATAAACACAGCAAATGTGTTAAAATAAAAAACATGAAGTCAAAAGTATCTGAATTCTGTGTAATCCCCTAAAGAATAACCACACACAACCCCACAGAGCACAGGTGTCAAACTGGCAGCCCTCCAGCTGTTACGGAACTACAAGTCCTATGAGGCATTACAAGCATTACTCCCACAGACAGAGGCATAATGGAACTTGTAGTTCTGCAACAGATGGAGGGCCACCAGTTGTGCCTAGGCACGATCCTAAAAATGTGTACTTCCTGGTATGCGAGTGTGCCTAGGCCCTCCGGTGCTTGCCGTCTGATAGTTGTATATCTGCAGTGTAAGATCTAAAACACTGTTGCCTCTGATGTCCCTACTCTGCTGCTTAATTATTTCCTCGCTGGAAGTTTTGACATGAGGAGGAAAAACCCAGCCTCTACAAAGATAGCCACATCCACATAGAGAAACTGTGCTGAACAAGGCATTGTAAATCTGTAAAGAGGGAATGTCAGCTGAGGGGAGACCACGGGCAATACTGGTGACTAATCCTTTGCCCTCTACCTGCCTTTTTTTGGGACAGCTTCCAGGGTTTCGTTCCTCTTTAACCCTTTGCATAGCCAAATACAGACCCAACATTGCACATTCATCTGGAGGCTGTTATGATCTATTCTTGATTAGCTTTCCTTAAAAAAAAAAAAAAAAAACACAGCAAAACCTACTACGTATTTCCATTCTAATTTCCCTATATTTAAAACCAGCACATGCCCTGAGCCATTTTTTGTACCTTTCCAAAGTCTGAAACCTAGTAAAGCACTATATAAATATTTAAAAACCAAAACCAAAAAAATAAAATAGTCAGTGGGTACTGTAAGCTCTGCTCCCAGGCTTTCATTTTACATTTTGCCTGAAGAGCATCTTTAAATGAATCAGGAAGGACAGTTAATCCACTTACCCAGCTTAACACAAGATGCTCTTTAGGCTGACTTTTACATCTCATTAGAAAATACCTTTTCCGTAATCTCCAGCCTATGGGAAAACAACATAAGATGGGATCCGCAGATATCAGAGCCAGAAGAAATTTCAGACAGGGATGATTCTTACACATATTTAAGACACGGATGATTCTTACACACAATCTCACCTATGTCTTTAAGGGGCTCCATCACCTCGTATTTGGGATCTGATCGGAAGAACATGGACACTTGTTGCAAGGCAATTTCTGTGCAAATATAACAGTAATTTGTTTAATTTATTATCAGTTATTTTGTTTTAGCATATTACTTATTCATAGCTACCTATTACTTATGATATATAATTAAAAACATAATAATATGTTCCTATGAAAAAATCGACCACCTGCTCGATAATAGCACGGAATGCTCCTGGATTTCAACAGTAAACACCTGGTAGCTTCAGATAGCTCTACTACAGATGCAAGAATCCCATGACATACTTCATGGTTCTTGCGTTCCTTGAGAACTAATTTTATCAATGCTAGCAATCCCTGACTTGAGACATTGCCACTTACCTTCTGAGAGACCTTCTAATTCTTCCCCACTCTAGCCTCAACTATAACAACTATAACAATATGGCTGCAGTGGGACTTCAAAAACCCAGCAGTGGGGCACCTTTGTAGAAGCAGCTGTAGAGACCTAGGTAACTCAAGCTGAAAAATCTAAATCATTAGGTGTGTTTTACTCCCCCAGCAGATTAAGTTTTTTTTTTTTTAAACTACAGTAAAACCTTGGTTTGAGAGTAACTTGGTTTGAGAGCGTTTTGCAAGACAAGCAAAAATTTTCCACAACTGTTGACTTGATATACAAGCGATGTCTTGATATAAGAGTAGTGTCATGTCACAACTGAGTATAAAAGAGAAGAGAGGTGCCTCCAAGTGTAGCAATATGCTTACATTTAATGAAGGTACAACATTTAGAAATTCACATGGTTGACGATTAAAACAGGCACATCTAAGTATGCAGGCATCCGGGGTAAAGCTGTCCACATAGACCATTCTCACCGCCATTGATGTCGTCCCTTCCACGAGCGGTTCAAGCCTCGCTTTCAGATCGCTCTACTGCAGGGAAGTCTTCCAAATCAAGATTGCAGACTGATAGCAGTGACAGCCAGTGGTGAGGACGGCGGTCTATGCGGATCGCTTTACCCCAGATGCGTGCATATTTAGATGTGCCTCTTTTAATTATCAACCATGTGAGTTGCTAAATGTTGTACCTTCATTAAATGTAACCATATTGCTACACTTAGGAGGCGCCTCTTTTGTTTTATACTCTGGAGCTCCTGCTGGATTTTGCTTCTACTCCCCTTAGGGAGGCTGCCATTTGTGGAGGGACATTTTATGGTTACACAACCTATCACATTGCTATAATCTTTTTATATGGACTATAAACTGAAGGAATTATGAATAAATGGTTGTGGAACTAATCATCTGAGTCTCCATTATTTCTTATGGGAAAATTTGCTTTGATATACTTGTGCTTTGGATTACAAGCATGCTTCCAGAACGATTTATGCTTGCAATCCAAGGTTTTACTGCATTAAGTTACCGTATATACTCAAGTATAAGACGAGTTTTTCAGCACATTTTTTTGTGCTGAAAATGCCCCCCTCGGCTTATACATGTGTCTGTGTCCATCTTCACCTTTGTGCACCTTTGTGCACCTGATCCCAGCCAAACTTGGCACACATGTAGTTCCTCTACAAGTGTGCAAAGTTTGTTGTCCGGGGGACCTACGGCCGGGGAGCACCGATTTTTCAAAGCCGGGCACTCCTTCCATAGACTCCCATGTTAAACGGTAATTTCTCCGGTGAATTTGGGGACCTGGTACCGACCAGCCCTAGGTCCCCTGGACCCCAAACCTGGCACACATGTAGCCCCAACTCTTCCTCTACAAGTGTGCAAAGGTTGTTGTCCAGAGGGCCTACAGCCGGGGAGCATCGATTTTTCAAACCCGGGAACCCCTTCCATAGACTCCCATATTAAACGTCAGTCTAGTCACACAGCGCAGGAGATCAGGTAGGGAGATTGGGCACAGTGAGGCATGGGCACAGTGAGGCACAGTGAGGCATGGACACAGTGAGGCACAGTGAGGCATGGACACAGTGAGGCATGCACATGGACACAGTGAGGCATGCACATGGACACAGTGAGGCATGCACATGGACACAGTGAGGCATGCACATGGACACAGTGAGGCATGCACATGGACACAGTGAGGCATGCACATGGACACAGTGAGGCATGCACATGGACACAGTGAGGCATGCACATGGACACAGTGAGGCATGCACATGGACACAGTGAGGCATGCACATGGGCAAAGTGAGGCATGCACATGGGCAAAGTGAGGCACAGCGAGGCATGGGCACAGCGAGGCATGGGCACAGCGAGGCATGCAGAAGGACACCCTAGGCTTATACTCGAGTCAATACGTTTTCCCATTTTTTGTGGTAAAATTAGGTGCCTCGGCTTATATTCAGGTCGGCTTATACTCGAGTATATACGGTATACAAGATGTAGTTAGTTTTCAAAACTGCACATCCAAATAAACTAAAAGTGGACCTGAACCCAACAAAAATATACAGTACTCTTTAATAAAGGTTACAACTGTGCTGCTAGCTGGAACTTCTGACATAAGGAACAAAAGCTCTCCTTACACAGAGACACAGTGTAGAATAATGTATGTTAAAAGTAGAACTATAGGCAACACTTTTTTTTCCCGTTTGGATAGAGCAAGGAAGGGTGTATATCCCTGTAAGATTTTTTATTTTTTGCCATCCGTTTCCCATTGTGGAGATTTATCTTCACTTCCTGTCCCCTAACTAAACATGAATCTAGAGATAATCCCTGCAAATTAAGAAAAAAAAAATCCTTTGGGACCCCCAGAATTAGTGTCCCCATTGGAAATATTCTCTGTTTTCTGGGGACAACCCAAAATTTGGGATTTTCTTTTATTTTCAAAGATAACGGTAAACAGGAACAATAGAGGGGGGTGAATCTCCTGAACAGTGGCACAGACTGCAATAAAAGCAGTTTGGTTTTTAGTTGCACTTTAAGTCAATAATGGAGAAAGATCAGTACCACAGGTAATATCAGTCCTTTTTCCTCTGCTTGTCTTTTTTATGGGCATAGCTTCCAGAATTCATTTCCTCTTTAATATGTCCATACATTCTTTTTCTCTCTGTTGTCACATCTGCTAAAGCTGTCATTATAGCAAAGCTTTGGGCCTTTGTTCTGTGCAATATGTGAACACTTGAAGAACATGTGTTGATAAAAGCAAGGTATTTCATCTCCTCACGTAGACTGTGTAGACATCAGAGGCAGCTGCTACAGCTGGCTTTTATTTGTCCATTATATGATAAAACACGCTAGACAAAGAAATAGGAAAAGAAGGGTAGCAGCGCTCACACCAGGGACCAAAGAGATCCAAGTCTTGAGTCCTGCAAGTATCGGTGCTCAGGCTCCAGTGTCCTCTTAAATCGCTTACACCAAATTCAGATAAGATATAGGAAGCCGACAACTCGAAACATCCGTGTTGAGTCTTTATTTGCTACAAGGTGATAACAGATAAAAATAGCTTACATGTTTCACCCAAGGGCCTAAGTCATAGGATATTGTCATGTTTCGAGCTCCTGGCTTCCTATATCTTATCTACGCTAGACACAGAGCAGGTGATACCCGATTGATTTGAGTCTAAAACACAAAAATAGTACAATCACAAGACAATTGTTTTATTCTAGAAGTATGAAAGGAAGGTAGGCGCTGCCCTATTCACCAAAAACAAATCCAAAAACTAAATTACTGGTAATTAATATACAAAACAGATGCCACATATGTGACATGTGTAGACATAAAAAGTCCAGATAAGCAATAGTGTATTGACAATCACCCTGTTGCTCAAAAGTCAGAAAAGTGGCAAAAATCTTCTATTAAAAGTGCTCCACCACGTTCTTATAAAATTCACGCTCACCAAAGCAATACGCCCAGCAAGGTGACCATTAGACGGCTTGAACCTGAATCCAACTCTATGGGGTCTTGGACAAGATCTTCTCCCAACACTGTCCTATTCTCTCTCTGTCACTGGGGTAAAGTGCTCCATAAAAGACCGCAAGAAGGGAGGCATATAGTGTAGTATGTTTAATTGAACATATAAAAGAAAGATATAAATATTATACTATCACATGTAGATGAAGTATATCAGAACCAACACATACAGCTTATTGGCGGAGACAGAAAATTTGCACCGACGCTAGAAATCCCAGAGCCAGCGTGCATTCCGCTTCCTGATTATGCGCACCTCCGCAAAATGCATTGAGGTTTGAGCCGCTGATACCCTTTCTGGATCTACTCCCTGAACCACTTCCGGGTCCTTGGAACACACGCCGGCTCTTGAATTGCCAGTGGCGGTGCAAATTTTGGATTCTGTTTCAATTAGCCTGATGGTCAACACACTATTGTACAGTGGCAAAAATTATTATTTGATCCCCTGCAATTTTTGTAAATTTGCCCACTTACAAAAGAAATGAAGGGTCTATAATTGTTATCATAGGTGTATTTTAAATGATGGAGACAGAATATCAACCAAAAATCCAGAAAAAAAACACGATACAAATGTTAGAAATTGAGTTGCAGTTCAATAAGTAAAATAAGTATTTGATCCACTACCAACCAACAATAATTCTGGCTCCCACAGACTGGCTACTGTATGTGCTGTCAATTTAGGAAGGTGCTCCTAACGACAACTTGTTATGTGTATAAAAAAAAAAAGACACATGTTCACAGAATCTCTTTCTTCCATTCAAACCTCACCATCATGGGCAAGACTAAAGAGACGTCAAGGACAAGATTGTAGACCTGCAGAAGGCTGAAATGAGCTACAAGACCATTAGAAAGAAGCTTGGTGAGAAGGCGACAAATGTTGGATCTATTATTCGCAAATGGAAGAAATACAAAATTACCATCAATCGCCCTCGAGCTCCATGCAAGATTTGCCTTATAGGGTAAGGATGATCATGAGAAACGTGAGGGATCAGCCCAGAACTACACGTGAGGAGCTTGTGAATGATCTCAAGGCAGTTGGGACCACAGCCACCAAACAAACCATTGGTAACACAATACGCCACCATGGATTGAAATCCTGCAGCGCCCGCAAGGTCCCCCTCCTCAAGAAGGCACATGTAATGGCCCATCTGAAGTGTGCCCATGAACATCTAAATGATTTAGCGAAGCATTGGGAGAAAGTGCTGTCGTCAGATGAGACCAAAATTTAGCTCTTTGGCATTAACGCGACTCAATGCAGACTATGACCCTAAGAACACCATCCCTACAGTCAAGCATGGAGATGGAAAAATTATGCTTTGGGGCCGTTTCTCAGCTAAAAGGTACAGGCCGACGTTGCTGCATTGAGAGGCCAATGGACTGGGCCATGTATTGTAAAATCTTGGCTGAGAACGTTCCTCCCTCAGCCAGAACACTAAAGGTGGGTCTTCCATCATTACAATTACCAAAAACATACCGCCAAGGCAAAGGAGTGGCTCAATGAGAAGCACAGTAAAGTCATGGAGTGGACTAGCCAGTCTCAAGACATTAATCCTATAGCAAATTTATGGAGGGAGCTGAAACTTCGAGTTGCCAAGGGACAGCCAAGAAACCTTAAAGCATTTGTTAACCCCGAAAAAAAAAAAAAAAAAAAGAAGGATTCTGCTCCTTTAACCACTTAACAACCACCTGCCGACAAATAACGTCGACAAGGTGGTTGCTTAACTCTGGGAGGACGTTATATAACGTCCTCCCAGAATCACGCTCCCGCGCGCCCCCTGGGGCGCGCACACGGGAAACTCCGTGACCGCCGGGTCCAGAGGACCCGGCGGATCACGAATCGCGGTAAATCGCCGCTGATAGCGGCCGTTTACCACGTGATCGCTCCGTCAAATGACGGAGCAATCACTTGTAAACAGACCGGCGTCATTTGATGACGCCGGTTCCTCCCTCCCCTCTCTGTACCGATCGGTACAGTGTGAGAGGGGAGGGGGAGGGAGCGGATGGCAGCAGCAGCTCTGTGGGCTGGATCTGTGACAATTGCAGTCACAGATCCAGCCATCCATCCATCCCTGCTCAGCCAGCCCTGGCGCAATACTCTGCAATGCCCTGGCGCAATACTCTGCAATGCCCTGGCGCAATACTCTGCAATGCCCTGGCGCAATACTCTGCAATGCCCTGGCGCAATACTCTGCAATGCCCTGGCGCAATACTCTGCAATGCCCTGGCGCAATACTCTGCAATGCCCTGGCGCAATACTCTGCAATACCCTGCAATACCCTGGCGCAATACTCTGCAATACCCTGGCGCAATACTCTGCAATACCCTGGCGCAATACTCTGCAATACCCTGGCGCAATACTCTGCAAAATACCCTGCGCAATACTCTGCAAAATACCCTGCGCAATACTCTGCAAAATACCCTGCGCAATACTCTGCAAAATACCCTGCGCAATACTCTGCAAAATACCCTGCGCAATACTCTGCAAAATACCCTGCGCAATACTCTGCAAAATACCCTGCGCAATACTCTGCAAAATACCCTGCGCAATACTCTGCAATACCCTGCGCAATACTCTGCAATACCCTGCGCAATACTCTGCAATACCCTGCACAATACTCTGCAATACCCTGCACAATACCCCGTGCAATACCATGCCATAGTCCGCAATACTCCGCAATGCCCTGCAATGCCCGGCAATACTCCGCAATGCCCACTTCCCGCCCGCCGGCCGTCATATGACGTCCTTGACTTTGTGCAGAGATATCTGAATGATGGGAGCAGCTACAGGCATCAGATATTAGCTTTTTCAGCCGGCGATTCCCTACACCATAAGAACAATCATAGCGGCTGTTCCGCCGCTTGATCATTCTTACGGGAGGCGAGAGGGGATGTCCCCCCCGCCGCCCTCTGGTGCTTCTACCGACTCACCGCTACGATCAAAGCCAGGATTGTTGTTTTTTATTTGTTTTTTTTTCAGGCTTCCCAGCCTAGAGGTGGGATGTGGGGTCTTATTGACCCCATATCTCACTGTAAAGAGGACCTGTCATGCCATATTCCTATTACAAGGGATGTTTACGTTCCTTGTAATAGGTATAAAAGTGATAAAAAAAAAATTTGGGGCGGAAAAACATGTCAAACTAAAATAAATAAAGTAAAATGAACAATAAAAAAATATATATTTTTTTTAAAGCGCCCCTGTCCCCGTGAGCTCGCATACAGAAGCGAACGCATACGTAAGTCCCGCCCACATATGAAAACGGTTTTCAAACCACACATGTGAGGTATCTCTGCGAACGTTAGAGCGAGAGCAATAATTCTGGCCCTAGACCTCCTCTGTAACTCAAAACATGTAACCAGTAAAAATATTTAAAGCGTCGCCTATGGGGATTTTTTTAAGTAGCGAAGTTTGGCGCCATTCCACGAGTGTGTGCAATTTTTAAGGGTGACATGTTAGGTATCTATTTACTCGGCGTAACTTCATCTTTCACATTATGCAAAAACATTGGGCTAACTTTACTGTTTTTTTATTTTTTAAGCACAAAACATTTTTTTCCGTAAAAAACGCGTTAAAAAAATTGCTGCGCAAATATCGTGCGAGATAAAAAGTTGCAACAACCACCATTATATTCTCTAAGGTCTTTGCTAAAAAAACATATATAATGTTTTGGGGTTCTATGTAATTTTCTAGCAAATAAATGATGATTTTTACATGTAGGAGAGAAATGTCAGAATTGGCCTGGGTGCTCCAGAACGCCTGATGGTGCTCCCTGCATGTTGGGCCTCTGTATGTGGCCACGCTGTGTAAAAGTCTCACACATGTGGTATCGCCATACTCGGGAGGAATAGCAGAATGTGTTTTGGGGTGTAATTTGTGGAATGCATATGCTGTGTGTGAGAAATAACCTGCTAATATGAAAATTTTGTGAAAAAAAAAAAAAGAGAAAAAAAATCTTGATTTTGCAAAGAATTGTGGGAAAAAATTACAACTTCAAAAAACTCACAATGCCTCTTTCTGAATACCTTGGAATGTCTTCTTTCCAAAAAGGGGTCATTTGGGGGGTATTTGTACTTTTCTGGCATGTTAGGGTCTCAAGAAATGAGATCGGCCGTCAGTACTTCAGGTGTGATCAATTTTCAGATATTGGCACCATAGCTTGTGGACTCTATAACTTTCACAAAGACCAAATAATATCCACCAATTTGTACTTATTTTTACCAAAGATATGTAGCAGTATAAATTTTGGCCAAAATTTATGAAGAAAAAATAGTAATTTGCAAAATTTTATAACAGAAACGAAAAAAAAATCATTTTTTTACAAAATTTTCAGTCTTTTTTCTCTTATAGCGCAAAAAATAAAAAACCCAACAGTGATTAAATACCACCAAAAGAAAGCTCTATTTGTGTGAAAAAAAGGACAAAAAATTCATATGGGTACAGTGTTGTATGACTGAGTAATTGTCATTCAAAATGTGAGAGCACCGAAAGCTGAAAATTGGTCTGGTTATTAAGGGGGTTTAAGTGCCCAGTGGTCAAGTGGTTAAAGCATGTATAACAGCAAAGTGCTTGTGCTGTGTCATTTGGCCCCCTGTATCACCTGGCTGATCCTGCCAGTTTCTACCCTCCCCTATGTAAACTGACCACGGTTCATCATGGCTGCTGACCCCTGACACCGTGGTCAGTTCACGTGCCTCAGTCATCCGCTCTCTCCTCCATCCTCCTCTGTGCTCCTCCCCCCTCCCCTCCCTGCCTGTCTGCCCCTGTGTCAGTGCCCATCCCCTCCATTCCTGCTTCTCTCATAATTGTTCAAAATTTATATAATCCGGCTGGTTCCCTAATGACAGTTGCTCCCGTCTGACTCCAGCAGGAGAATCTCTGCCCCGCCCACTGCATCTGTCAGCCGGGCAGAAGAGAGAGCCAGCTGGTGACGTGATCGTGGGGAACCACTCTGAAATCTGCTAAAGGAGGCATTTTTTTTATAAAACACTAAGACAGGAGCAGCTGTCATTAGGGAAACAGCAGGATTATGTAAATTGATATAAGTGGGTTAACAACCACTTTAAGGATTTAGAGAATATCTGTAAAGAAGAGTGGACCAAAATCCCTCCTGAGATGTGTGCAAACCTGGTAACCAACTACAAGAAGCGTGCTTACCAACAAGGGTTTCTCCCCCAAGTACGAAGTTATGTTTTGCTTGGGAATCAAATGCTTATTTTACTCACTGAACTGCAACTCAATTTATAACACTTGCATTGTGTTTTTTCTTGATTTTTAGTTGATATTCTGTCTCTATCATTTAAAATACACCTATATTAAAAAAAATGTATAGACCCTTCATTTCTTTGCAAGTGGGAAATCTTACAAAATCTGCAGGGGATCAAATAATAATTTTCCCCACTGTATATATGGACTTTTTATATCTACACGTCACATATTTAGCATCTATTTTGTATATTTGTTTTGGGATTGTTTTTTTTATGTTTTTGGTGGCAGCGCATACCCTTCATACTTCTATATTTTCACAGTTTTTTTTTTTGTACTTAATGGGGCAGCAGCCTTGATTAATAAAAGCGGTATATTGTTTTTGGTTTGATGCCCTTCATATTTATGGCATGAATTGTTTTATTATGTCAAAAACATAAATGTTCTTAAATCTCAAAACTGCACTCTGGGTTCAGCAAAAACTACAGATACACAATAGTCCTGATTGTACATTCTTAAACTTCTGAGTATTTTACAGTTCAGCTTTCACGAATAATGCAGTCTACATCCATGCCCTAGCAGTTCTTGAGGTTGTGTTCTCTAAGTCCCCAAACTGCTCTTCTCTATAAGTCTCTAAGGAATACCAGGCTGTTCCAAGTCCCCCCTAAAGAAAGCAGGATCAGCAATTGCCTGTGCTATGATGAAAACACGCATAGGTATAAACGTTATGTCCCTCATGGCTACCTTGTCTGCTCAGCTAAACCCCCATAACTGATAGTGCTACCTACATGTCATACCTACTGTTTTGTTAGCACTCATTAACTCCAAAAACATAACCCAAAACCTTTCCACTACATGGTGTCACACTAAAGCCTGCTAGATCATCAAGCGGGAGGATATGCCACCCAGTTGTTACAAAGCACATGGTTACACTCACCTAGCATTTTTCAAAACCAAAGCATGAAGAACCACATGAGCAAGTACTTGGTGTTTTACTAAATCATGCAGTATGTCTAATTATTGCAATAAAGCCAACAAAATGACCCAGTAGGACATTAAAGCGGAAATAAAGGCATTTAACAAAAGACTGCAAGCAGACAGGCTATTATCGCAGAAGAGATATGCAATGTCCCTTCTGCAATAAAACACACCTACCTGCCTGTTTGCAGACCTCTGCTGCATGTAAACATAGCTGCGCGTGCAGAGTACAGCTTACATCGCTGGCGCGTGTTGGGATAGCTGAATCCTGCACATGCACAGGAGTTACGTGATCCCGTGTCAGCCAATGGAGATGCCTGAAGATTGGCACCTGGGGAGAAGATTCCGTCGCTGGCAAGGGTCTCGGACTGTTAGAGAGGAGGTACATTTAGTCCCTTTAGTTGCACTTTAATGCGTCTTTACTAAATAAGAATGCTGTGTATACCCCTCCAGGATCTGCTTGAACCTACCACAGCTGAAAAAGATTTGGGACTCCCCAGGATTCTGCCAACACTAAAAGCCCCACTACAAGAGACAGAAAGACTGCCAAGACCAAGAACCTGTTTTCCTGCAATCACCTGAAATACCTGGAGTCCAGTTTCTACAGAAATCATGGACCAGCTATAACTGAAGCTAAATGACCCCTGGTGTATCCATACAGACGTTTGCATTTGCTAGAAAAGGATAACTAGCATATGTGTATGCAAGTATGTAAGTATGTAAGTAAGTATGTAAGTAAGTATGTATGTATGGATGTATGTATGTATTGTTGTAGCACTCTGTAGGTCTTGTATTTTATTCCTGCAAGTGAAAAATAGTTTGCATACGCAGCTTTCTTTTTTAGTAAAGGACACAATAATATACCACTGGTTTCCTTGGCTTTACTGCAAGAATTAGGCAGACGGCAGGAATTAGCAAAACACATGGAGGCACTTTAAGGTTATACTGTTTTCAGAACCTGTTAAGCTGGGTAATTTATCTAAAAGGATCATTTAGAGAGCCTGAGGATCAGCATTAAGGCAGTTAGTTATAATGATGCAGATGAGGCCACCTGACAACTGGGCACTGGTGCCATGTTGCATCATAGTGATGCTGAGGTCTGACATATCTTGTCAGCAGCATTCATGCAATAGAGAAAATAGCGGTTATCTTAGGTCTTCATATTCACGTTGATGCATCCATTATAAGGCCACATAAAGCAGCCTTTCAGTTAATAGTCAGCCTTGAGAGACAGCGATAATCTACTCACAGCCTAAATATTGGCAAATTAGGTCAGCAAAATCCAGTAAATAATTACATGTGTGGGCATCATAAATGTTTAACGGTATGGACCCTCCAAATAACATTCTTGCAGCTAATGCAAACCTGTAGATTTAGTGACACTATTATACACAATCAGACTACCATATGACCGCATCATCTGAATCATGACAAAATCTGACTCACTGTAGGGGACATAAAACATCAGTCTCGTGACCTACCTGTGTAATTTGCAGAATAATTATTTGGGTCGAGGAACTTTTTTACAATTTCACAATTACTCAGTATATGATTGGAGGTGATAAAGTTTAGATAATTTTGGAGCCCTTTCTGTCGCTCAGCGATAAATTCACGGTCCATGTTTCCAATGAGTTTCTTGGGGGGAAGAGGTAGACTTAGACCTGAGATCTGAGAAGACATAAAAGCACAAAGTATGGACAATATATTGTTAAAGGTCACTAAGCTAAAAAACTTTCCAGCTGGGTGTAACAAAGTTTTCAAAATGATTCATTACATCAAACACAGCAGCAAAAACAAATGGTTAATATTCTGCGTCACATATGGCTAGAAGCGTGGTCGGTATACTGAGTGCTATGATACTGCTTGGGGGATTGCCTATAACGGTCATTTTTAAAAACATTTGCTCTCTTATTATATCCTGAGAAGAGAAGCACATTTTTCAAATAAAGCCCTTTACATTTTCATTTGATGTGCTTAAACAGTTATCACAGGTCCAAGTCAATGCTTTGTTTACATTCAACTTGTCTCTGGTCTGGATTTTAGGCTATAGAGAGACACATGTGTCTGCCAATCAGGAATGAATAAGGAAAGACATATGGAACACACCTATATGTGCATTCAGTTTTCAACCATGGGCTTCCTAAATTATGTAGCTGTACAGTATGTATACTGTTGGTTACCTGTCAGATACTTTGCAGACAGCGTCCACATACAACAGTGTCTTCGACCAGAGAACCCTGCGGGTCGATTACTAGCGCTACCTTGGTGCTCACTCTGGGACCACCGAGCAGGCAATCTGCAAACACACCGTGTTCTCCACATCCCACCAGGAGATATTACCACAGGTCCAGTGAGTAAGTATTGATATACCAATGAGACTATACCACCATATGGCGGTTGTTTTCTATATTGTTACACACTTTTGTAACTATTAAAGACTTGCTTTTATTCTTCAATACTGGACAGCATTGCATTGTTCTTTAACCTCTTCTTGGAGAAGATTTTCCTACATCATTGGCTAACTATTGCTCAATTTCACTGCGCTGTTTTCATTTTTGGTTTGTATAACTCCTATGCTTTCACTCCCAGGAGGTTTATACAGCTGCATCTGATACTCGTTGGTGCACCAGGCTCCTTAGCGCTTAGCCCTACTCTGTGTATTATAGTGTAGTTTAAAGTGAGCATTTACAGCTCGTGGGATTGAATACAATAAACAGATACATGGAGCAGATGCATTCCTTGTACTTGTCAATCATTGTTTGAAGTTATATCACCCTCCAACCTGCATGTTCAGACAGCTGAATATAAACGAAGCACTGTTTACACAGACCTGGGCATGTGATGACAACTCTCAAATCACAGGTATAGAAAAGCCAACAAAGGGTATCCCGTGGTATCTTACTTTGTATTCCTGGGTATATTAAAGTGGAAATTAACTTAAAAAACAAAAACACTGACAGGTATGACTTTTAAGACAGAAGAGACCCTATTGGTCTTTTCTGTCATGAATGCTTTCTCCCTGCCTGTCAACAATTATGTACACTGAGCCGTGCATGCCCAGTTCACCATTTATTTATGGAACTGCTTTGTGCCGTGATGATGTTATTCCCGTGAACACGTGTGGGAGTGACGACATTGCAACCTGACTAGTCCAGTGGTCGAACAGTAGGAACCCCGAAGAATGTCCGGGAGAAGACGGAGGCGACCATGACCAGTGGGAACAATGACCGCACACTGCTGGAGGGAATTGTTTGACAGTTAGGTTTGTCACAATAGGGGCCATTAAAAAAAGTTGTAGAGTTAAATAACTCAATTCTGCTTTAAAAAAAGCTAATAGGTTTGGTACCACTGTTCTTTAAGGAGAACCAGTCTTCACAGAGTTTATGCAAGAATTGGAAAAAAAACTCTATATTATTATATACCTGTCCATGCATGATTTATATCCCTCTTATTCAACTTTGTGAAAATGAATCTTGGAAAGTAAGGCCATGTCACACTTGTGGCCGGTAAGAGCTTGCCAATGTCAGGATTGCTATATGGGCCTAAATAGGGTAGAAATAGCCTCACCTGGTTCCATGTGTCACTCCCTCATTTGTTGGATGAGAGAGACTTTGCTCCCTCGCTGGCAACATTTTCACGACACTTTGCTCATCCACTCAGTGAGTGAGTGACCCATGGAAGCAGGCAAGTATTTTCTCTGCCGTTTTCAGCGATCCTATCACTGGCAAGGATCACATGTATAACAACATCAGCCTAGAGTCAGAGATGGAAGCCTCCTTGGGTGACAACTGCTGCCCTGACTCATACTGATAAAGAAATAGGTCTTCCAGCTTCTAAGTAACCATAAGAGCATCAAAGAGCAAGCCCTGCGTTTGCTCACATGCTTGTTATGAAATATTGGTATGCGCACTCAGAAGACCCTGTGTTATCAGCAAGAAGTCAGGTAATTAGCAGAGCAGCAAATGCTAGACTAGAGGTGACCTTTTACCTCCTAAATCTCAGGTCCTAGGTTCATTCATCCTCAAACACAATAAGTTAAAGTAGTACTAAAAGCTTAACATTTCTTTACCTTGATGCTTTCAAAGGTTAAAGGTGAAAGGTAAAAGGTAAACAGGTAAAAAGCGCCCAGTACATGTGAAAACCATCCTCCTCCAACTTCATCTCCAAACACTTACCTGCTGCCCTGGTCACCGCGGCTGGCTCCATTATGAATCAATACCATTCTCTGATTTTGTGCATCGAGCAAGAGGCACTGAGGGTACGTTGGCGGTAAAGTGACGCTATTTTTAGCGGCGCTTTACCGTCGTTTTTGCCGCGATTTTCGGCCGCTAGTGGAGCGCTTTTAACCCCCGCTAGCGGCCGAAAAAGGGTTAAAACCGCCCGCAAAGCGCCGCTATAGCAGCGTTTTGCTGGCGGTACGGCCGCGCTGCCCATTGATTTCAATGGGCAGGGGCGCTTTAGGAGTGGTGTATACACTGCTCCTACAGAGCTGCAAAGATGCGGCTAGCAGGACTTTTTTTACCGTCCTGCTAGCACACCACTCCAGTGTGAAAGCCCTCGGGCTTTCAAACTGGAGGGAAAGGAGCGGCTCTTTCAGGGCGCTTTGCAGGTGCTATTTGTAGCGCAGTAGTGCCTGCAAAGTGCCCCAGTGTGAAAGCAGCCTGAAGGCAGTGGAGCGATAGGCTCCTGCTGCCGTCAGTCAAATTGCTGAAGGCAGGGAGGAGGAGGAGGAAGCATGGGAGTGCCTCCTTAGAATCAAGCTATCCAAAAGGAGACACCAGCAAACAGGGAGGAAGACAGCAGTTTTGGGACACTCCAAGACAAAAAAGAAAGGGATATTGTAAAGCACAAAGACTATATATATTAGGTCAGGGCTTGACAAATTTACTTTGAATCAAGGAGCCAGCCAGTTTCTTTTTTTTTTTTTTTAACTAAAAAAATCGTACGGTTGGAACATGTTCCCGAAGGCAAACTTATCCTTTAACCCTTTCACAGCCCGAGCCGTTATTGTGTTTTTTTCCACACATTTAAAAAAATCATGTGAGGCCCGAAAAACTACATAAAACCTGCAAACATATATATTTTCTGAAAGCAGACCCTAGAGAATAAAATAGTGCTAGTTCCAATTTTTAATGTCACACGATATTACTGTAAAGGTATTTTCTTATTTATTTCAGTGAAAAAACACATTAAAAGTACCGGTAATCTTTTTTTTTGGGGGGGGGGGGGGGAAGAGAGAAACGCAACAAATTACCAAACTTTTAGTAAAATATAAAAGACGAGGTTGCACTGAATAAATAGATACCCAACATGTGAAACCTTAAATATGTTAGTACACAAATTTTCCATACGTGACGCTTTAAAAGTCCCCTATAGGTCATCAGTTTAGCATTACAAATGAGGTCTGGTGCTAGAATTATTGCTCTCATTCCGGTGTTTACGGCGATATGTGTATCGCAATCAACGTTTTCAGGCGCAGGTGCCCGGCCTTGTGCGTTTATGTTTGTACGTGCCTATATGTGGGGGGCCTCCATTGTTTTTGTTTTTTTTAGGGGGGGGGGTTGTGCTTGAGTGTAACTTTATTAGTTTTACAAATTAAAAAAAATGAAGACCCTGCATGTGTCCCCTGTGCTCCAGTGAATGTAATGCAATGCACATTGCACTGCATTACGTTCTTTTGCGGCCTTCATGGCCAAGGAAACTGAACAGGGACCCGGAAGGGACGTCAAATGTCACTTCTGGATCAACAAATAACAGTGTGAAATCAGGAGTCTGCTCTCCTCCCTCCCCTCAGCGGCACCTGCTATATTGGTCCACGGCTCGCAGATGGGCAAGCAGAGCCCAGGATACATAGCTGGGGGAAGTGGGGTATGCGGGGTGTGGGGAGAATTTGTCCGGCAGCTCAGTTTGTCAAGCCCTGTATAAGGTGAGCCTGGACCTCCTCTTCTTAAATTAAAGAAAAGAAGGAGATTTATTATCATTTTATATCATATAGGAAGGAAAATTTAGGTTCTTTAAAGATAGGCCTGCACAATAAAGTGGTTGTAAACCCTTACATATACC
This sequence comes from Rana muscosa, assembly GCA_029206835.1. Taxonomy (NCBI): domain Eukaryota; kingdom Metazoa; phylum Chordata; class Amphibia; order Anura; family Ranidae; genus Rana; species Rana muscosa. The sequence goes on from CM055120.1 coordinate 356,510,409, forward strand.
CAGTGAAGTGACTGGTCTCAGGTGATAGAGAGATTAAACAAATTCTCCTATATAAATTGTACTTCTCTATCTGCAGTCTTCTCTTACAACACTCGTTCAAAGTGCAGAATTTATAAAGCTTGTCTGAGAGTTCAGGGAAAAAAGGGGGCGGAGGGCTCAAATTACACTCTGCAGAGCTTAGTAAGGAGAGCTCTGAGAGCTGATTGGAGAGAAGAGACACCCCCCCCCCCTCCACAAAGCACACAGGAACGGAGCTGAGGCTGTCACTCTGCCTGAGATCCCTCCAGTCACCATTTTTCTTATGGTGTCAGGAAAACTTGTCAGAAGTGATTCATGCTGATAGCAGAAGAACGAAGCAGCTGACAGAAGTGACACTTAGTGCTCTGGCTAGAGACAAGTACATACGATGGAGGTATATGCTTCACATTTCATGCCTGAGGTTTGCAACCACTTTAATGATAAATTAAGACTGGGTATACAGATTCCCTCATAAGTCCAAGTGTGACTTGTTCACTGGCAATAATAGTCTAAAAAATTAATGGTCAGCTGTAATTTTTTGGTTTCTAGGTTACTTTACTATTGGGACTTGTGCATGCTGACCCATCTACATCGCTCATAACATGAACACAAAAAGCTTTTGTTAATCCTGGGAATAAAATCATACGGGCGTTTGAACAGCCAATTAAATTGCTACACTGGATTACAACTGTTTGATTTTGTTATAAACCCAGCTGAAGCATGTAATCTATCAACACTACCCATAGGCTTTTTTTTTTCCTTGTTTTATTTTTCACAAACAATTATTATTTCAAACCTTTGTATACATCATAAGAAGCCATTCTTCTGCTTGTATAATGATCACAGATACCGCACCCAGATGAGATAAAGAAGGACCCGCGTCTGCTGGCTGAAGGATCATATCAGTATAACAGACCTTAAAACAAACTGCCCATCTGACATAAATACGTCATGTTCTCTTTGTATCCTGAACTCGTGGCATTATAAAAACGTACATTTTCTTTTCACAGTTGTGTTCTACTTTAGAACCATCTGTCCTGATATTTAATTTGTGCGCATTAAACACAGCCCAGGAGAAAGCCAAAGTGCGAGATATAGGGCACGGTAATGAAGAGGATATGAAGCGTGGCCTGCGTTAAAAAGGAGGAATTACTGCCAGTTTACATGCTAGATGTGAGCAATGGAGATTATCAGATCTGACAAGCGGCTGAAAATCCAATTACACCTGAAACAAGTCACATTTGAGAGCGAGAACGACAGAAAATGAAATGGTCAGCCACAGGGGGAGAATGTGCAGCTTACTCAGTAAAGCATTTTCAGTGCCCTCATCTTCTCAAATGTGATGACAGCGCAGAACAAAAAAAAAAAAAAAAAAATCGAGAGTCTCCTCTAAAGGTTCTCTAAATCTATTCAGTACTAATATAGAGCTCATCATACCTAAGTGGGGATATATCTACAGCTACTTTTGGCATGGCAAGGACAGAATGCAAGGTTTAAGCAGAAAAAGCATTTTCTGTGCCTTATCTTTTTCAACTGACAGAAAACCAGGGTCTCATTTAAACGTGACATTAAACTAATGCTTGTCAGTAAAGTTTATGTCATATTGAAAAGTGACTTCCTGTCACAGGGTGACAGTGTTGTCACACTAGTAAAAGGAAGGTGTGTTAGGACTCCAGAACAAAAACTCCTTTTATCCCCATAACACCATGGGGGGGGGGGGGGGGCACTGAAAGCCAACAGCAGACTTTCTCAACTTTGTTCTCCAGGAGAAACCCCATAAGATATGTCAGATTATGGGGAATCGCTGATAAAAAACAATTCATTGGGGATCAGAGGAAAAGTGCCTCTTACATTGGTGGTCTGAATGCCACCCCAACAGACTTGCATCTGCACTTGTTTTTTTGGATTTGCTAATTGCTAAATAAAAAAAAGACTGTTTTGCTGCACTGCACTTAACGGGGTTGTAAAGGTTCGTTTTTTATTTTCTAAATAGGGTCCTTTAAGTTAGTGCATTGTTGGTTCACTTACCTTTTCCTTAGATTTACCTTCTAAATGTTTGTTTTCTTTGCCTGAATTTCTCACTTCCTGTTTCTCCTCACTAAACTTCACACCATCATCCGAGTGGTGTGGAGTCATCCAGAACTGCTCACTGAACAGCTTACTGAGGATAAACAGGAAGTGAGAAATTCAGACAAAGAAAACAAAGAAAAAAAATGGAAAAAGGGAAATCTAAGGAAAAGGTAAGTGAACCAACAATGCACTAGCTTAAAGGAACCTATTTAGAAAACAAAAAACGAACCTTTACAACCCCTTTAATTTCTTCTACATCGTATTTACTTATTTGTTTACATGGATATTGTGCACAGGATTATTCTTTTACACTGGATTGCTGCACTTTTTAACCTTACACATGTTTGCACTTTAATGAAGGTTTATCCATTTAGAATTTTATCATTTTATATATAGTATTGAAGATATATGCACGTTTTTAGATTTAAATTCCATTACTTTTGAGCAAGCGCCCTTAAACCCCCCCCCCCCCCCCATTTTTCATTACTGTTATTAGTGTGTGAACACTCACATTAGGTGGCTGCTACTTTTTATAGTTTAGTTTTTATTTCTCACACCCCCCTTTTTGGTTTGCGCATTAGAGTTTCCCCATTTTTCAACAGAGATCATTGGTGTCATGCCACTGGCTTTTCCAAGTGGTTTTGGCTTTAGAACCATGCAGGCATCATCACACAGGATGTCAATCAGTTCAGCACAAGAAACCCCTAGCCACTTAAGCCCCGGACCAATACGCAGCATAAAGATCAGGCCCCTTTTTGCGAATCGGCACTGCTTCGCCTTAACAGACAATTGCGCGGTCATGCAACGTGGCTCCCAAACAAAATTCATGTCCTTATTTTTCCCACAAATACAGCTTTCTTTTGGTGGTATTTGATAACCTCTGCGGTTTTTATTTTTTGCGCTATAAACAAAAATAGAGAGACAATTTTGAAAAAATTCAATATTTTTTACTTTTTGCTATAATAAATATCCCCAAAAAATATATAAAAAAACATTAATTTTCCTCAGTTTAGTCCGATACGTATTCTTCTACATATTTTTGGTAAAAAAATAAATAAATCGCAATCGGCGTTTATTAATTGGTTTGCGCAAAAGTTATAGCGTTTACAAAATAGGGGGTAGTTTTATGGCATTTTTATTATTTTTTTTTTTTTACTAGTAATGGCGGCGATCAGCGATTTTTTTCGTGACTGCGACATTATGGCGGACACATCGGACACTTGACACTTTTTTGGGACCATTGTCATTTTTACAGCGATCAGTGCAATAAAAATGCACTGGTTACTGTAAAAAATGACACTGGCAGTGAATGGGTTAACCACTAGGGGCGCTGAAGGGGTTAAGCGTGCCTAGGGGCGTGATTCTAACTAAGGGGGGCGTGGCTACGAGTGACACGTCACCGATCTCCGCTCTGATTACACAGAGCGGAGATCGGTGACAGTGTCAGTCGGCGAGCGGGGAGATGTGTTTACACTAACATCTCCCTGCTCCATCACTCCATGAGACGATCGCGGGGATCCCCGCGGCGATCGAGTCCGCGGGACCCGCGGTCTGACTCAAGGGGATGATTGCAGGGTCGCGAGCGCGCCGACGGCGGCGCGACCACACGGCAGGCAGTTAAAGGGCCACGTACAGGTGATTGTGCCTGTACGAGCCATTCTGCCGATGTATATATGCCGTGAACGGTCGTTAAGGGGCTAGCAACCTCTGGAGAAATGCTACAGCTCCATGGAACCCTGGTTAAGAATAACTGCCCAAAAAGGAATGCGAGTTTAAAGCTCAACAAGTTTCTGTAACATCCATGTGTACAAGCCACTGGAATCAGACACCCAGACCTCACCAAAATTGTTTTAGGATGGGCCGAGTTTAGGATGCGATTTGCATTCCCGACCGCACAAACAAACATCAGTTGATACTGCAAATTTAAAATTAGAGACTGCCCCACTGAAGATCTATATATTGAAAATAAGGCTATTTTGAAGTAGCTACTAAGCAATCAGCCTGCCCCTGTGATATGTGCACATTTTGCTTAATGTCTTGAGAGAGTCACAAAGTAGAAATTTGCCAGCACACCATGGATCGACACAAAGTAGCATCCAAACGGATAAATTATTGCATGATCACAACACAAGGAGAGTGCAACGTTTTGGAGTCACGCAGGACCCCTTCGTCAGGCAGGTGATAGACATCACCTGCCTGACGAAGGGGTCCTGCGTGACTCCGAAACGTTGCACTCTCCTTGTGTTGTGATCATGCAATAAACTATCCAATTTTCAATGCTACTTTGTGTCGATCCATGGTGTGCCGGCAAATTTCTACTTTGTGACTTGAACCAGTATCCAGCTGGTTGTTGCTGCAACACCCAAACTTTGAGAGCTTATCCAGGAACGTGTGCGATGGGAATATGAAGTGTTACTTGAGAGAGAGTTGTAGACACAGCAAGCTACCTTAACAATGTTCCGATGCACAGTACGGGTTACAGGAAACCCCCACTGGAAAGCTCAGCCAAAAATATCCATGGGGCGCATCTTGTTCCATTAACTACTCCTAAACCAACCTTCCACTTGCTTCAGGTGTTGCAGCTCAATATTTAATGTTACCAAGAATTATAAATAGATTAAACACAAATTATAAATTTGGCTGTTGAAATGACCACTAGATTACACATTTTGCAAAAAAAAAATATTAAAAAAATATTAAATGCACTTACATTAATAACCAAGTGCATTTAATAGATTTTTGTACTGGGGCTTGAAAAACATTGTTACCATGATTAGTGCATCATGGGTGCAATGCACAGGCTCCTGCAGACTCTTCCCAGGTCCGTACAGAGGTACAGACCTACCATGGGGTATGGAAGTAAACCATGGACTACAAGTACGGTGACATCACCTCATTTGTGCTCCATTGAGAACTAGGAGTAGCAGATTGGACTTCTAGTATTTCTATTTACAGATCATGTGAACAGATCTCTGAATGAATAGTACGGCTGTGTAAAAAGAAAAAGCTAAACCCCACAATTCATAAAATTGGGAATGCATGTTTCATGGTACATCGTAAACAAATCTAAAAATAGTTAAAGATAGATTAAATTTTTAAGATTACAGAGACTATTTTCTGTAGAACTAATGTGCATCTAAAGCCCCCCATCCATTTTTTTTTTTTAAAGAGTAGGAGATTAGGTAAGGGTTAGAACCAGGTGGGTGGAATACGCAAAAGTTATCACCAGAACAGTAAGTGAAGGGGTAATCTTCCAATGAGAAATCTTGTTCTGGTGACAACTCTCTACAAGAGGATTGCTTTCAATTTGGTAAGGTTTTCTCTTAGGTCACGTATCTTCAAGACAGGAAGATAAAGGTAAATCCCAATGTACACAGATGGGAACAAAAACAGACAGGGCTTCCCTGCTCTATCCAAAACTAAAAAAAAAAAAAAAAATGTAATTTAATTATCTTATGTTGGAAAGTCACCACTCATAAAAATGAATTCCAGGCAACAAGTGAAACTAGTCTCTTATCTGGTACCAATATAATATACTGAAGTCATAAAATCCCTTGCTATTTCAAAAAATTAGAATTCATTGGGAAAATCTGTATATTTTTTAGGTTTATAGATTTTTTTAAACTGTTTCACATCTGCTTTCCCCCCCCCCCCCCCACTAGCCTTAAATATTTTGCTTTATATATATATATATATATATATATATATATATATATATATATATTGTGACAGCAGGAAGGTAAAGTCACCTGGTTGCATCCAGGGGGGTAGATATATTTCTCCCAGATTCAGGCTTTATGCCGACTTATACAACTAGGGAGTTGATGAAGCCCAGCTGAGGCTAGTGGGCTCATGAATGACTCATACCTCTAGGGAGAGTGCTGGGCGTCGTGAGGCAGGGAGTTGATGAGACCAGCTGAAGCCTGTCAGTTCGTTTAAGGCCTCTATAAAAACTCCCAGATTCATTAGGTGTTTGCTCATGCCTGGAACCAGACCTGTGTGGACTGTCTAGGGAGAGTGAACCCCTGTGCGGTGAGGCAAAGCCTGTGTGGCTATTTGTTTGGACTTTTACTAAACCAGGGACTTAGGGACTAGGACAGCACTAGGCTGATCCCAGTTGTTAGTTTAGGAAACCTGCATGTTTAGTCAGAGGTCAAACTGACCAGGATTTATTTTGTTTGTTTCTTTTTGGCTTTGCTGTGTTTTTGTCACTGTACATAGAGAAATAAACCGCACCTTTTGATTTTGAAAACCACAACCTCCGTCTGCTGGCCCTGTTTTTGTGTGGGGAGCCCAACCAGGGGGTCACACACACCCGCTACCGAGTTAACCCCCTCACAGTTGGTGGAGAACGCGGGCAGTTTTTTTTAAGCCAGCATGGAGGAGATACTGAAACAGCTGGCTCTAGCAAATGCCAATCAACAGCAGACAAATGCAGGTTTGCAAAGGAGCCTTGCAGCCCAGCAGCAAGCTCATCAACAAGCCCAGCAGCAATCTGAGGCCCGCTTCATAGACCTGTTACAGAAGCAAGAGCAGAGACTACAACAAATGGAAGCAGTAATGCAGCAACGTCCGCAGACCAGTGAGGAAAGCCGTCCCACTAATACCGCGTCCTTTGGGGTGAGTCGTTTATTGACAAAAATGACTGGAGAGGATGATCCAGAGGTATTTTTGACCACATTTGAAAGGACTGCTGAAAGAGAAAAGTGGCCTGAGGAGCAGTGGGCTGGACTGGTGGCTCCTCTGTTAACTGGTGAATCGCAGAAGGCTTACTATGACCTAGAGCCTGACCAAGCAAAAGACTATGTGATGCTAAAAGCTGAAATATTGGCAAGGCTGGGTGTCACCCTGGCTGTCCGGGCTCAGCGTGTGCATAACTGGACTTTCCAGCTTGGAAAACCCCCCAGGTCTCAAATGTATGATCTCATTCACCTGAGCAGGAAGTGGCTACAGCCAGAGACTTTGTCCGCACCGGAGATTGTGGAACGTGTTGTGATGGATCGTTTCTTGAGAGCTCTTCCTACCGCCATTCAAAAGTGGGTAAGCCACGGAGACCCAGAAACGGCCGGTAAACTTGTGGATCGTGTAGAGAGATACTTGGCTACAGAGAACCTGACGGCCTCTTCCAGAGACTCTCGGACTTTCCACCCTAAGACCAGACCATCCCCAGGGGCGGATAAGAGGATTCCAAGGGGTGAGGGTGGAGAGAGTGAGAGGGTGGGAGCTCTACCCCAAGTTTGGCGAGAACAGCCTGGGAAATCAGCGGCTCAAGAGGCCGCAAGAAGGATCGTTTGCTACCGCTGCCGGCAAGCGGGACATATTGCAGCCAATTGCCCGGTTGTGGAGGAACCCATGCAGTGTGACTTTCTGACGGGCAGACGTCAGTCGCTGTGTGCGACAGTCGCATGCACTGCCATTCGAGGAACTGAGAAACATTTATGCAAAATGTGTGTTAATGGTAGAAATGTTGTGGTATTGTTGGATTCAGGTAGCCTTGTGACCCTGATAAAGGCTGAGTTAGTTAAAACAGAGGTCTCTGGGAATAGCAAGGTAGCTGTTATTTGTGTGCATGGGGACACCCGAGAGTATCCAGTGACTACAGTGTGTTTCGAGACCCCCAAAGGTACCCTCTCTCATCCAGTGGGCTTAGTATCTCAGTTACCGCATGACGCCATTGTGGGAAGGGATTTTCCGAAGTTCTGGGAACTGTGGGATGATCCTGAGCCCCCCACTGGTGCCCCTATGTACCAGGAATGTGATAGCCAGAACTCCTCTGAGAGTGGTGAGGACTCTCCAGAATTTCCCTTGTCAGTATTGGCAGGGGAGACTCAAGAAACTGGAGAGGAGCCCACCTCCTCAGACGAAAACCTACCGTCTGTGGAGTTTTCTGATCTGGAGGTTCACAGGGAAAATTTTGCCACAGAACAGTTAAAAGACCCCGCCCTAATAAAGGCACGGGAAAACGTAGTGGAAATAGATGGCGAGTTAGTGAACCCAGATAATACCTGCACTTACCCATACTTCAGCGTAGAGAAGGACCTACTGTATCGGGTGGCAAAAAGGGCAGAAGAAACCGTTGAGCAGCTGGTGGTGCCCAAACCTTACAGGAAGTTGGTGTTGGAGTTGGCCCATGGGCACATTCTTGGAGGTCATCTGGGGACAGAGAAAACCCGAGAGAGGGTATTACAGAGATTCTATTGGCCTGGGGTGATGAAGGACATAGAAAATTATTGTTCCTCCTGCCCTGTGTGTCAGAGGTCGGCCCCGATGCCACATTTCCGTAGCCCGCTGGTCCCTCTACCCATCATTGAGGTCCCGTTTGAGAGAATCGCAATGGATTTGGTAGGTCCTATAATCAAGTCCGCTAGGGGGCACCAGTACATATTGGTTATAATGGACTATGCCACCCGTTATCCAGAAGCGATCCCTCTCAGAAATACCTCGGCCAAAACCATAGCCAAAGAGCTATCTCTTGTTTTTAGCCGGGTGGGTATTTGTAAAGAACTGCTTACGGACCAAGGTACACCCTTTATGTCCCGGGTTATGAAAGAGCTGTGTAAATTGTTCAAAGTGACGCAATTGCGTACATCTGTGTATCACCCCCAAACCGATGGGCTGGTTGAAAGATTCAACAAAACCCTAAAACAAATGTTGAAGAAAGTGGTGGATAGAGATGGAAAGGATTGGGACTGTCTACTTCCTTATTTGATGTTTGCTATTAGGGAGGTGCCCCAATCCTCTACGGGATTCTCCCCCTTTGAGTTACTGTATGGGAGACACCCAAGAGGGCTGTTGGATATTGCCAAGGAAACTTGGGAAAGTGAGAGTTCTCCCCACAGGAGTGTGATTGAGCATGTCGCCCTGATGCAAGATCGAATTGCACAGGTAATGCCCATCGTGAAGGAACATTTGGCCCAAGCGCAGTTGGCACAGCAGAGAGTGTACAACCGTGGAGCAAAGACCCGTACCTTTTCCCCGGGGGATAGGATATTGGTACTTGTCCCTACGGTTGAAAGTAAATTCCTTGCCAAATGGCAAGGCCCCTACGAGATAATGGAAAAAGTGAGCGAAGTGAATTACAAGGTCAGACAACCAGGAAGGCGAAAGCCCGAACAGATATATCACGTTAATCTGTTGAAAGCCTGGAGGGATAGAGAGTCCCTAGTCGCAGAAACTTGGTCACCAGCTCAAACTGGTTGCGTGATTCCGGAGGTTGGAATAGCAGCCACCTTGTCACAACCCCAACAACAGGAGGTTAAGGAGTTTGTGCTTCGCAACAAGGAGGTGTTCTCTGAGCTGCCGGGACAAACATCTGGGGTAGAGCATGATATTATTACCCCGCCCGGTGAAAGGGTGAAGTTAAAACCCTATCGGATCCCAGAGGCCCGACGGGAGGCAATACGGGAGGAAGTACAGAAAATGCTGAACTTAGGGGTGATAGAGGAGTCCCAAAGTGATTGGTCTAGTCCCATTGTGTTGGTGCCTAAACCGGATGGGAGCTGGCGATTTTGTAACGATTTTCGTCAGTTGAACAAAGTTACAAAATTTGACACCTACCCCATGCCACGTATAGATGAGTTGATCGACCGGCTGGGAACAGCCCGATAAATGACGACTCTTGACCTCACAAAAGGGTATTGGCAAATTCCCCTGGCCAAGTCGGCCAAAGAGAAAACCGCATTTGTAACCCCAGACGGGGCGTTCCAATATAAGAGAATGCCGTTCGGGTTACAGAATGCGCCGGCCACATTCCAGCGGAAAATGGACCAGATGCTGAGGCCCCATCGGAAGTATGCTGCGGCTTACCTGGATGACGTAATTGTCCATAGCACAGATTGGGCCTCACATCTGCCAAAAGTGCAAGCAGTCCTGGACTCTGTTCGGGAAGCGGGGTTTACGGCTAACCCCAAGAAGTGTACCATTGGGCAGGAGGAGGCCAAATATCTTGGGTACACCATTGGCAGGGGAGTAATAAAACCCCAACTCAACAAAGTCGAGGCCATCCAGAGTTGGCCACGTCCCAACAGCAAGAAGCAGGTACGAGCCTTTCTGGGAATCGCGGGTTATTATCGGCGCTTCATTCCCCACTTTGCTTCTAAGGCTGTGCCCCTAACCAACCTGACGAAAGGGAAAGGGTCGGTCATGATTAAATGGACCCCCGAGGCTGAGGCAGCATTCCAATTCTTGAAACAAGCCTTATGTAGCCAGCCAGTGTTGTACTCACCCGACTTCTCTAAAGACTTTGTCGTACAAAGTGATGCGTCAGATGTGGGGTTAGGAGCAGTATTGTCCCAGGTCTGGAACGGGGAAGAGCACCCAGTCATTTACCTCAGCAGGAAGTTGAAGTCCCATGAGTTAAATTACGCCACGGTTGAAAAGGAGTGTTTAGCGGTGAAGTGGGCTCTAGATTCCCTTCGGTACTATCTGCTAGGTAGGCACTTTGACATGGTTACGGATCACGCTCCGTTAAAGTGGATGGCTCAAAACAAGGAGACAAATAGAAGAGTGAATAGGTGGTTCCTGGCCCTACAGGAATTCAACTTCACAGTAAAGCATCGCCCTGGCGTTCAAATGGGGAATGTGGATGCTTTGTCTCGAGTACATGAATGCCTGATTGCTGGTGTTCCAACCCCAAGGTTAAAACAAGAGGGGGGGGTATGTGACAGCAGGAAGGTAAAGTCACCTGGTTGCATCCAGGGGGGTAGATATATTTCTCCCAGATTCAGGCTTTATGCCGACTTATACAACTAGGGAGTTGATGAAGCCCAGCTGAGGCTAGTGGGCTCATGAATGACTCATACCTCTAGGGAGAGTGCTGGGCGTCGTGAGGCAGGGAGTTGATGAGACCAGCTGAAGCCTGTCAGTTCGTTTAAGGCCTCTATAAAAACTCCCAGATTCATTAGGTGTTTGCTCATGCCTGGAACCAGACCTGTGTGGACTGTCTAGGGAGAGTGAACCCCTGTGCGGTGAGGCAAAGCCTGTGTGGCTATTTGTTT